>JFBX01000289.1:454126-567297 GCA_001563135.1 Colletotrichum simmondsii
ACTGAGGATTACTTGCATCCGCAGTGGGTGCCATCAATCCGATTTCACCTCATTTTCGTTAGCCATAACAGATGTAAGGTCTAAGGCTATCGCGATCTCCAAGATTGGCACTAGAATAAAGAATACACCACACTTATTCAATCGACGCGAGCTATTGAACGCCGTCTTAAGCGAATCCCTTCGTAGGGAAAGAATGACCAGATACATGATGATCGTCTTACAAACAAGCTTCAATAAAGTCAACATCGCCCTTCAATCTCATCGTGTGCAACTGAATGGTCCCGACAATCCGGGAAACTTTTCATCTGTTACGTTAATTTCAACTGAGAATAAATTGTACGAGTCCATGACACCTGAACTGTGAACAAGGTTTGATGTCTAGGTAGGCAATATTACACTTATCTGGTCGACTGCAGTTCACCACCAGAACTTTGGATCTATATCAGCCATTCGTCGCTCATATAAGGTAGGCTAAAGGCTATGGCTTACCTTGACGGCTGCTATGAATCGAAATAGAACACTCGTGCCATATCTAGCTTACTGGTCCACGAGCCGGGCAATAAGACCGGATCAACGGCCTCAACTTGCAACGTCCTCCTCCTTGCTCCTCTTTCCTTCCTCGTTTCTTCAAACACCTCATGCAAGAAAAAAACACCACTGCTAAGGTAGACAACAGTGAGACGAGAACAACAAAATGTTACCCAATCTCCTCTCTCTGCTGGCCATCAGCACCCTAGCATCCGCCGCCTCCTACCAACTCCGCACCTTCGCCCCCTCCGAACCAAAAGTCCACGACAAGCTAGTCAACGTCGAAGAAGAACGCTTCTGGATCGGCCTCGAGAGACCAACAACCTGGTGCCCAGACTTCAGCGGAGGCTCCTGCCCACCAGGCAACACCACCGTCGTAGACGGCTCCTTTGGCAGGATGAAGGTTCGTTTCCCCCTTCTCTACTGTTCTCCTCAGTTATCTCACACTCGACTAAACACCCTCCCTCACAGTCCATGATGTCCCCAGGCCAACTCGTCTACCTCGATCCCTTCGGCGTAATAAGCTACACCGCAGGCGACGCCCTAACCTGGAACACCATGCCCCAGGGCTCCAACTTCAACTGCTTCGAGGCCGTCGAGATCTGGGACCCGGCGGACGCGACCAAGAAGCTTCGCCTCGTCAAATTCATCAACCTCGGCGACCCGGCCGCGTCGGCAAGGCCGTTCTTCTATTCATGTCCGATTGAGGGCAAGAAGCATTCCTTTGTGCGGGTGCGGTGGACGTCGCAGCATGGGCACCGGGAGTGGGGTGTTGATTGGGATAGTCAGTGTACGGCTATGGAGGGGTTGATTCTTGTGGAGAGTAAGGTTGAGATTGGGGCGTATCAGTATGTTTGATTTGGAGGTTTTGATGCAAGAGGGAAAAGGCTGGCGCAAAAGGGGTATGGGGAAGTTGCGGTAATGCTATACCAAGACGTTTATCATTCCAGAAATTGGAAAATCTCAGCATAGTGAAGGAACATATTTTACAATTTCATGTCAGTCTCAACTTTAAGCTACACATACATTGATCAACCTCCTAATCCAGAACAAGCTCAAACTCAAAATCCTTGCTCTTGAGTTCATACTGCGGCAGCGTCGCCGGCCCACAGGACCCCGTCCCGAGACCGTGATGCGCCCAGTCCAGCCTGACGACCGTGTCCTCCCGCTTGCGCTTGTGCAGCTCGTACGGGTGCTTGCACTCGTCCAGGTCCTTGGTGGTGTAGTGCATGGCCGAGAACGAGGCGCCTTCCAGATCGCCGTAACGGGCGCGAATGAGACGCTCAGCGGGCTTGCTCTTGTCGACCAAGCCCTCTTCATCAGGCAGCTGTCCGCGGAACTCTACCCATCGGACATCAGTTCTGTTGCCGCCGTCCTGCGGGAACTCGTAGTCCACAAAGAGGTCGTCGACCGTCTCCTCCCAGTTTCCGAAGGCCTGCGCCATCTTCTTATCCGAGTAGCTCTCGCCGGGGCCGCGGCCCCACCACGCGACCTTTTCCACATTCTTTAGGCCGAAAGTGAAGCCGATGCGGGCAAAGGTATCCGGCACCAGCGGGCCGCTGGGCTTGCCCTTGATCTTGATGTAGATAGCCTCGCCGTGGAAGGTGTAGGTGGTGTAGATGTCGACGCCCCACGCGAGGACGGGCGGCGCGATGCGGGAGTGGACATTGACGATAAGACCGTGCTTCTCCTTGCGCCACTCGACGCGCTTGATGTTGTGGCTCGTCTGATGCAGTCGGCGATCCTCCCATTGCTGCCCAAAGCGGCCGCCGCGGTCGTTGTCGGTGAGGGCACGGTAAAAGTCCACGACGAAGGGTGTGGTTAGGAGCTCGATATGCGGGTGGGAGGCTTTACGCCAGGAGGAGAGGGTGCCGAGTTGGAGGTCGAGGCCCCAAGTTGAGAGTCCTGTCGCGGAGGTGATGGAGAGGAGGGAGGGGGAGGTTTGTTGGATGGTGGGAACGGGGTCGAGAAACGGGTTGGAGAGTGAGGAGAGGATTGTGGACATGGAGGGGGCTTTGGAGAGGGCGACTTGGCCAAAGGCGATGCGGTGGCCTTTTTTGGCCCAATTTGTGCCTTTGGTGAGGAAGAAGTCGATGTGGAGGTAGGCTTCGGCGGTAAGGTTCTTGGGAAGACCCTTGATCTCGAGGTGCGCCTTGGTGTGAGGTTTGATGCCTATGATGTGTCAGATGAGCTGTATGGAAGGGATCGGGGGTAACAAACCTTTGGGGATTTCGACTTCCTGGTCGCCACCAATAACCATGCCGTCGGCGACGATGTGCCAGGTAGCACTAAGGTGGTCCAACGACACGATATCGTAGCGATTGATGATGGTGACCTCATTGCCCTTGATCTCGAGCGTCTGAACGGGCTCAATGGCCTTGCCATACTCGACCAGGCCCGGGGTAGGCGTGTGATTGGCGAAGCAGAGGCCGTCAAAGACAAAGTTGTAGTCGTTGGGGACATCGCCAAAGTCACCCCCGTAGCCCATGTACTCCTCACCATCATCGTTCGTGGTGCGCAGGCCCTGGATACTGTCAGTATGGGATCAAGGTTGTCGGAAGGGGAGTGTCTTACGTGGTTGGCCCATTCCCAGACGAAGCCTCCCATCAGACGCGGGTACTGGTAAAAGGCGTCGATATACTCCTTGATACCACCGGGACCGTTGCCCATGGCGTGGATGTACTCGCAAAGCACCAGCGGCTTGGCCCAGTCCTTCTGTGACGCCGTGTTAATAATGTCCTCGGCAGAGGCGTACATCCTGCTGTAGATATCCGCCGTCGACGCATTCCAGTCACCCTCGTAGTGTACGAGACGGGACTTGTCGATACTCTTGATCACGTCGTACATGTGCTGGTGGTTCCGCCCGTAGAAGGACTCGTTGCCCAAAGACCACAGAATGACCGAGGCGTGGTTCTTGTCGCGCTGGACCATCTGTCTCGCGCGATCCTCGTAGGCCTCTCTCCAATCCGGGTTATCTGTGGCCCAGCTCTCGCCCGCGTTGCCGAGGACGCCGAAGCCGTGGCACTCGAGGTCAGCCTCGTCGAGGATCCAAATACCGAGCTCGTCTGCGAGGTCGTAGAGGCGGGGGTCATTGATGTAGTGAGAAGTACGGATGCCGTTGACGTTGAAGTGTTTCATCAAAAGCAGGTCGCGCTTCAAGAAGTCGTAAGGCACGGCGCGGCCCGAGTCTGGGTGGTGCTCGTGACGGTTCACGCCACGGATCTTAATGGGGTCGCCGTTCACGCTGAAGACCCCCTTGATGAGCTCAGCGCGACGGAAACCCACGCGCTGAACCAGGCTACACTTTTTGAAGTTGAGGACGAGGGTGTAGAGGTATGGGGTCTCGGCCGTCCACTTGTGTGGGTTCTTGACGCGGATGTCGAAGCTATTGTGTCGGTCAAAGATCTTCATGTCCTTGGCGATGAGCTTGCCATCGGCGTCGAGGAGCTTCATATCGACGTAAGCGCCCTGGCTCATCTCGACGTCGACCTTTAAGGTGGCATCCTTGTAATCATCGTCCAGCAGAGTGTGAACGTGGTAGTCGATTGGATGGAACTTGGGGAAAGCGTGGAGGTAGACGTCTCTGAATATACCGCTGAGCCACCACTGGTCCTGATCCTCGAGGTATGTGCCGTCGCATCTCTGGTAGACCTCGACGGCAAGAAGGTTGTCCTCGCCGACCTCGACAAAGTCCGTGACGTCGAATTCGCTGGGATTACGAGCTCCTTGGGAGTAGCCGACTTCCTTGCCATTGACCCAGACGGTGAAGGCAGAGTCAACACCCTCGAAGCGCAGTCTCAGCTGGTGGTCCGCAAAATCGTCACCAACTTTGAAGGTCGTTACATGTCGGCCGCATTCATTGTCATCATAGGGGATGTTGGGCGCATCAACGGGCCAGGGAAAGTTGAGATTGGTATATTGAGGGCCTTTGCCGTAGCCCTGGCATTGCCACATGCCAGGCACGACAATGTCGTCCCACTCTGAGGTGTCATAGTCGGTCTTGTAAAAGTCCCGAGGTTCATGGAAGGGCGATGTGGTCAGGTGGAATTTCCATTTTCCAGAAAGAAGGAGTGACTTGGACTTGGATGTATCCCTGGTAAGGGCATCTTCTTCGGTGTTGTACAGAAAGAAGTAGCTCCGTGGTGGAAGGGTGTTGCGATGGAGCACTTTGAGGTTGCTCCAATCGGGAAGGTTCTTTGGGAACGAGTGAGTTGGAGCTTCAAAAACAGTGGTGGTTGTTTCTTGTCTGGAGGGTCCGGCCGTGGATGATGATCCCTCACTTGACGAGCTACCCAAACGACGATGACGGCCTAGCTTCTCCATGTAGACACTCAGATGGAGGTCAGTCTCGGAAGAGATGTCGACGTAGTCATCGGAGATGTCGGACATGGTGGTGGTAGTACAGAGCTCGGCACCGGCGACCGAGGCGGAGGAGGATGCGGATGTGGGTTCAATGGACGGACAAAGACGGGGACAGTGGAGACACGATGAACGGATATGAGGAATTGACGGGGCATGCAAGTCGGTATCTTGAGTAGCGTGGTGGTATATGGAGTCGTGTAGATAGCAGGTTAATTTCACACGATAATGAGCTGTTGAGAGTGGATAGAGGTTTGAAAGTGGTGTCCTGGAGGTTGTGGAAGTGGAGGAGCACACTGGCGATTGGAGCTTTGGGGTCGGAGCTGGTGAGCTCTGGCACCATCTTCATACGAGCCGAGCTCCCAGGTGTCAGGATTCCACGGTCAGGAACGTCACCTGAGCACCCGACCTGAGACGGCACAGCGTCAGGCAGTGCGGGGGAATCACGAGGGAACAGCTGCAAGGGGAAGGATTGGGGGAAGCGGGGTAGCTGGTGATTGGTCGGGAGGGGCTTAGGTAATGCTTCAGAGTTGGAGTTTAAACTTGGGGCCTGAGGATTACCTAGATTCGCCCTGACTCCTGAGGCCACAAGTAAGGCAACAGGGAAACAAAGATGCACGTGACATGTCAGTGCCTGTTTCGCTCTTGGGATGTCGACCGAACACCTGGAGGGTCTGGGTGCCTGAGGTGGAACAAAGCACCGGCCGGGAGCATTTCGGATATCCTCGGCCTCAGCTCCGACTGCTGGCACCTCAGGCAACTTCCTCCAACTTCACAGTGGTGGGCGCCGTTGCTCTTTTCAAAGGATGATATATCAACCGCTCCACGCATCATCAGACCAGCCCGAATCATCTGCGTTACACGAGCCGTTTGCTTTCTGTTCTAGACCAAGTCCCGAGTCATGCTGGGGCTCCATCCGAGAATTTCTCCATTCCTACAGCGTGTTCAGCGACCAATCCTTTTCTTCTCCTCGTGAAGCGGTATGTTCCGCCAGGGTCCAACACCCAATCCCCGGACCCATAATTCCCCAGTCGGGGCTAGCGCCGAACTGTGGCCTCGGCCTTCAACCCCGTCTGGGGTTCGGGGGAGCCTCTCCACCCGGTCTTCGTTCCTCCTTTTCCCGAGCTTTTTTCTTTTCTCATTCTCTTATTTTGCCTCTTTTCTGTCGCGCCTCGCCCAACCACCTGTTCATGGGTCGTTAGTCTCGGCGTTCTTCCGTGACAGGCTTGACATTGTATCCCTACTACGGATACTGCACTACCGTAGCGCGTGTGGCCCAATGTTTGAACAGTTTGGACTTGCGGCAACGCGATCTTGATCTCACTGCGCCGCATCCGTCACGGCCTAAACTTGCTCCAGAGTTAGCGTACCGGACTTTTTTGCCGGGCATCGTGCCGGGCACTGCATCGGCCTGCCGCCGCCACCATCTCTCTGTTGGCTCGACATGCCTTGGCTGACGCTGCTCATCGTCCAAACCGGAAACCGGCGCGTCGCATGTACACTTTGAGCTGCGCTTCCCCTCACCAGCAGCCCATCTCGGGTCTCTCGTGCTGCCTTGCATCAAGAGCCGACATGGATAACCACACGAATCACACGTCGCATTGTAATTTCTGCCACGCTAGGGTTGGGTCTTCTCCGATACCTGGGGTCGAATTCCAGGCGAGATGGGGTAACCATGAGGAGGCGAAGCTGTGCGGAGGAGGTCCGTCTTTCAAAGTTGGCGCCGTCTTTCCCAAGTGCTACAGTATTCGCCGTTGAACTGCTAGTTGACGACTTGCGAGCGCAAGAACGGATCATATCATATCCTTTCCTCTTGAGCCCCGTCAAGTCGCCGCAAGACTCCGCTAGAATGTCGTCCACGTGCCGCGGCTCCGTCTTCCCCGTGTAAACTAGCCCATTGCCTGGTTGTCTCTCGCCATGTGGGGAACACCACCAACGTTAACCCCATATCCTGAGCTGGGACTGGGGGCCGAATTTACGGTGTGTGGGAGCACCGCAGGATGGGGAAACTCATGTAACGGTAGTTCGAGAATGGATACCGACCCGTTGGTTGGGCCAGTGTTGACAGGCGTCCCTGTCTGTTGATCCCATGCCTTGGCCGGATTTTCGCTTTTCTCTTTAAAAGAATCGGCCCATCCCGCGTATCTCTCTCGCGCGCGCGTCAGCTCTCCCTACTTGTAGTTGCCACTCTCGAGCAAGTCCAGCAGAAACGAGCGCGCTGCGATTAAGTGCCCAATACCCGAGCCACAATGGCAAAACTCGAAGATGAATTCAAGGGCCAGGCGGTGGTCGAACACGACAATGAGCCACCCGCGTACGATGAAAAGGCCGCCGTCGGCGAGGTGAAGGAGATCAATGCGGCCTCCGTCGCGTTGGCTGCCGCCATGGCGGAGCAGCAAGTGAACTGGTGGTCACCCAACATGATCAAGCTGTACGGCATCATGGCCATCGGCTATCTTGTAATACCCCTTGAGCTCATACTGTTGGTTGAGATGAGCTAACGAATATGCTTCCCGTCAGGTGTCGACCATGAACGGCTTCGGTGAGTTTACACACAACGCAGTGAACCGAAGACGGCTTCATCAGCTAATGCTAGTCTTTCAGACTCATCCCTCATGGGAGCGATCAACGCCATGCCGCCTTACCAAGAGACCTTCGGACTTTCAAGCGCCGGTTCCACAACTGGTATCGTCTTCATGATCTATCAAGTCGGCCAAATTTGCAGTTTCCCATTCTGCGGCATGATCGCAGATGGCTGGGGTCGAAGATGGTGCATCTTCATCGGCTGCTTCATCGTTCTCGTTGGCACAGCTATCCAAGCACCCGCCCAACACCTGGGACAGTTCGTGGCAGGCCGATTTGTCCTCGGCTTTGGAGCTTCTCGTATGCCGTCCTCCTTCTCACGAGCAATCGCGTGAATCCAGATCTCTAACATTGCATAGTCGCTTCTGCTGCTGGACCTGCTTACGTCGTCGAGCTGGCGCATCCTTCCGCCCGTGGAACCATGGCTGGTCTTTACAATAACTTTTGGTGGCTTGGAAACATTCTGGCAGGGTGGACTACTGTAAGTATCACCACTATGTATGATGGGGGCCAAACATCCTAACCGACCACGATAGTACGGATCGAACCACCACATCAAGACAAGCTGGGCGTGGCGAATCCCCACCGTCGTCCAGGCCGCTATGCCTGGAGTAGTCATGATATTCATCATGTTCTTCCCCGAAAGTCCCCGATGGCTCATCTCAAAGGATCGCGCAGAGGAGGCACTCGCGATCCTGGCCAAGTACCACGGTGACGGCGACGTGAACTCCCCCGTCGTGCAGCTCCAGTACCGCGAGATCATTGAGGATCACCACTCGACCACCGATGAGAACCCCTGGTGGCAGATGAAGGAGCTCTTCAACACCAAGGCCCGCCGATACAGACTCTTCATGGTCATCGCAATGGCTTTCATTGGCCAGTGGTCGTAAGTAGCGCCCTTTAACTGGGCAAAGTCTCGCAGCAAGCGTTGGGCGTTATCTAACCATACTCTTCATCATAGCGGAAACAACGTCGTATCCTACTTCATGCCCGAGATGTTCAAGCAAGCCGGCATCACCGACGACAACACCCAACTCCTCCTCAACGCCATCAACCCAATCTTCTCCATGATCGCCGCCATCTGGGGCGCGACCCTCCTCGACAAGCTCGGTCGCCGCTTCATGATGCTGGCTGGCTTGGCCGGCTCGCTCGCCTCATACATCATGCTCACGGCCTTCACTGCCGAGTCGGCCAACCACAAGAACCTCTCGTACGGCGTCATCGTCTCCATCTACGTCTTTGGCATCTGCTTCGCGTGGGGTTTCACGCCGCTTCAGACGCTGTATGCCGTCGAGTGTCTCGAGAACCGCACCCGTGCCAAGGGATCTGGACTTTCCTTCCTCTTCCTTAATGTCGCTATTATGATCAATACCTACGGTATCTCCGTCGGTATGGAGAAGATTGCGTGGAAGTTGTACCTGGTCTACATTGCCTGGATTGTAAGTTCATACCAATACCTTTTGACATTGCTTATTGCGGTTGCTGATGACTTTTAGTGCATCGAAATGGCAATCATTTACTTCTTCTTCGTTGAAACGGCTGGAAAGACGCTGGAAGAGCTCAAGTCCATTTTTGAGGCGCCCAACCCGAGGAAAGAGTCAACCAAGAAGACGAAGGTTGCTGTCGACGAGGCTGGTAATGTCGTCAACGTCGGTGCGACCACTTCTGGCATCTAAATGACAATGGGTGCTCCTGCTGGTGTTTTGGCCTCGAGCACCATGCGTGATACATACAGCGTTATCATTGTTGAAAGAAACGAGGAAGAGAAGACATGAGAGATGAGATAATGGAAGGAAAGAAGAGATAGCACAAAGCGTTTGGACACTGAATTGCTTGTCGACCCGGGTGCTTATGCTCGACGCTTCTTTCACGATACCCCTACTTTGATTATATAACAATTACTGCCCTTACCCCATCTCTGGTGGCATCTTGAAATGCGTTTGGAGACTGTAGTACTACTTGATTCTCTCCTGGGAAAGCCGAACTTACTCTTGTCATTGCATTCGCTCCGTGCCAGACTTGGTATGAATGTTACACCGAGCCATGCCACCCCACCACCACGCATTCCCGACGGGGCTCCGCCAATCGAATGCCCCCATTCCCGCCATCTGGGCGAACTACCCTCGTCGTTCATCCCAATTCATCTCTTCCCAACTCAGCCATCTACCGCTTCCCGCTTTAGGCCAGGTCCCATGCTCTCCACATTGCGTCCATGGGGAAAGCAGATCCTCTGGGATCCGAATCTTGGGACTGGGTTCGTCCGTCTTGCAGTCTGCAGACCCCCATCGCCAAAGAGCTGAACGAGTCTGCCGATCCACCGTTGCTAACGTGGGCGAGCCGACTTCACAGGAGCGACGGGACGCGTCCCTGACGGCTTTCTTGGGGTGTCAAGAACCAAGTCCAAGGGACCAGCTGTCTGCCTTGCATCACGCCATGACGGTAACTGCAGACCGCGGTCATCCCACAGAGGGAGGGTGGTAACCATCATGTGATGACCCGGATGACAGGCCTCGATATCCTCTTTGGGTAATCACGATCTTGGGCCGAGAGGATGGGGGACGCTTGGCCATGTATGTTGTTCCTGGGACCTGCGTGTACAGATGAGCTCGTCTACTATGTGCTCCCGCTGGCCCCTCTTTCGAGGACTCCAAGCGGAAGCTTTCCTTCCTTCAACGGTAAACGGGAGTAGTGCGGCCGGCTTGTCGGGAAGCTTAGGGCCGCAACCTCAGTTGACTTGGCCATGGCTCTAGAGAGTTGATTGATGGAATTTGGGGAGCTGTAGTCTTGACTCGTCTCATTTCCGGCGCGGAGTCACGATTAACTTGCTCGGCTTCTCGATGTTAACCTGGTTGTCAGTTTGCCTTGTGGACCGATACGTTTCTTGAGGATGCCGGCGATCCGACGGTTTGTTGATGGGGAAGAGGCACTCATTCATTTATAGCCCTGGCGTGAACCACGCCCTCGTCGATCTTCCTCCCTTTCTGTTCCATCCCCACAAGATCCTATATCACCTCCCGATATAGATCCAGAGGTAACTTCACTGCGCGCCTCTCAACCCTCAACAAGCCGTCCTTCAAAGACAAGAAGTCTTTGGGTAAGGATGAAGTACGCCAACCTCCTCCTGGCGGCCCTCGCGGCTCCGATCCAGGCGGCCTTTACCTGGAAGAATGTCAAGATTGGCGGCGGTGGAGGATTCGTTCCTTCGATTCAATTCCATCCCACAACAAAGGGCGTAGCGTATGCTAGGACCGACATTGGCGGGCTGTATCGCCTCAATGCCGATGACTCGTGGACTCCGGTGACCGACGCCAACGGCTTTGCTGATGATTCTCACTGGAACCGGTGGGGTGTTGATGCTCTTGCGCTGGATCCTCAGGACCCGAACAAGGTCTTCATCGCCGTTGGCATGTATACCAACAGCTGGTATGTACATTGCATCGTTCTCAAATGCTTGACTGTATTGACGTAGATTCTAGGGACCCAAATAATGGACAGATTGCCCGTAGCTCCGACAAGGGCGCGACCTGGTCCTTCACTGACCTGCCTTTCAAGGTGAGAGTTGCTTCCACTATCATCTATCGCAGGCACTGACATTCAACTAGGTCGGAGGCAATATGCCTGGAAGAGGAAATGGCGAGCGTCTTGCAGTAGACCCTAAGAACTCTAACATTATCTACTTTGGTGCCCGAAGCGGTAATGGACTCTACAAGAGTACCAATGGAGGCAAGTGCACTCAAAGACATCTAGCTCGATGTGCATATGATTGACGTTCGACTACTTCTCAGGCACAAGCTTCTCCAAGGTCTCCTCCTTCACCGCAGTTGGCACTTTCCGTGCCGGACCTGCCGACAACGAGTACAGCGGCGACATCCAGGGTATCAACTTTGTGACTTTCGACTCAACCTCAGCCGCTCTCAGCGGAGCTACTTCAAGGATCTTTGTTGGTGTTGCCGAGAACACTACTTCATCCGTTTATGTCTCCAACGACGCCGGCTCAACTTGGTCTGCAGTTGCTGGCCAGCCCAGCAGATACTTCCCCCACAAGGGAAGGATTCAGCCCACAGAGAAGGTAAGTGATGGAACATACCATGAACGGCCGACAGCCAAGTAATAAGGTGACATAGGCTCTCTACCTCACATACTCGGACGGTACTGGTCCCTATGATGGCACTTCAGGTTCCGTTTGGAGATACGACCTCACTGCCAACACTTGGAAGGACATTACCCCTGTCGCGCCAGGCTCCGACCTGTACTTTGGTTTCGGTAAGCTCCCATTCCCTTTGGGCCCGATTGTCGAATTCCTGAATTGTTAGCGGCAGGCTATTAGAGGTTGTTTGCTGACTTTCTCGAGGTGGACTGGGTCTTGACATGCAAAAGCCTGGAACACTTGTCGTTGCCACTCTCAACAGCTGGTGGCCGGATGCGCAACTGTTCAGATCAACTGATTCTGGGGCGACATGGAAGAAGATCTGGACATGGGGTACCGACGGCAACCAAAACATCAGTTATGCTCAAACCAGCCCCAAGGTAAGAGTGACTTCGATTGAACCGTTATATATGCATGCATCGGGAAGAGCTCTTGTTCTGACTGGAAGTAGGCTCCTTGGATCAAAACCAACTTCCTCGACGTCGATACCAAAGATCTGGGCTGGATGATTGAGTCCCTTGAGATTGACCCTCTCGACTCGAACCACTGGCTTTGGGGAACTGGTCTGACCATTTTTGGTGGTCATGACCTTACCAACTGGGACACAGGCGCCAAGGTCAACATCCAGTCTCTCGCAGATGGAATTGAGGAGATGTCCATCCAAGAACTCGCCAGTGCCCCCGGAGGCTCAGAGCTGTTGGTTGCTAACTACGACAACAACGGATTTACGTTCAAAGCCAAGAGCAACCTCGATACATCACCCCAGACCACTTGGACCACCCCCATGTGGGCCAGCTCTGTTGGCGTTGACTATGCTGGTAACAAGGTCGCCAATGTCGTTCGCGTCGGCAACACCGCAGGCACCCAGCAATTGGCTGTGAGCACCGACGGCGGAGCCACCTGGAACATCAACTACGCCGCCGGTACGACGCAGTACGGCGGCACAGTCGCGTACTCCGCCGACGCCGACACGATCCTCTGGTCGACCGCAACTCTCGGAGTGCAGAGGAGCCAGAACCAAGGCTCTCTTGCCGTCGTCTCCAGCATACCGGCCGGCGCCATTATCGCCAGCGACAAGAAGAACAACACCGTCTTCTACGGTGCCTCCGGCTCTAGCTTCTACCGCTCCACCAACCTCGGCGCAACATTCGCCACGTCCGGCTCCTTCGGTTCCGCCACCGGAATCCGCCACGTCGAAGCCCACCCGGCCAAGGCCGGCGACGTCTGGGTCTCGACCGACGTTGGAATCTTCCACAGCACCGATTACGGCGTCACCTTCACCCAGGTCTCCACCGCCCTCACCAACACGAACAAGATCGCTCTCGGAAAGGGCTCCGGCACCAACTGGAACCTTTACGCCTTCGGCACCGGCTCCGCAGGCCGCAGACTTTATGGCAGCGCCGACCTCGGCGCCTCCTGGACTGACCTCCAGGGCACTCAGAGCTTCGGTGCCATTGACAGCGCCAAGCTTGCGGGCTCCGGCAACGAGGAGAACCTGGTCTACGTCGGCACCAACGGACGCGGTGCCTTTTACGCCTCTGGCGCTATTGCTTCCTCCGGTGGTGGCGCGACAACTGTCGCGCCGACATCAACTAGCAGGGTTTCGAGCTCTACGGCTGCTGTGACCTCTTCGACTTCCTCTGTTAGGTCTTCTACCTTGACTACTTCTACCACAGTCCGAACTTCGACTAGCTCCGCGCCCGCGGCTACGGCGACGAACTTGGCTCCGCAGTACGGGCAGTGCGGGGGACAAGGGTGGACTGGTCCTACGCAGTGCGTGTCGCCGTACACTTGCACCGTCACGAACCAATGGTACTCCCAATGCTTGTGAACAGGCAAAGGAGTGGTTTTGTCATTAGTAGAGGGCGAGTATGTAATAAGAGGAGTGTAGAAAGTCACGATACAAATGATGGATGTTTTCTTTCGCTTGTAGGATGAACGACTATAGTGATAATTCATTATTTCTGTGAGTGCCAGCAACGAGGGTGCATCTTGCGTCGACCTAGCATGTCCGTCTCACTAGACCCCCGGGCCAAATGGTCTCTGCAGACGTGGATGCTGTATGGTTAACATACCACGAGCTCATGAAAAACACCTTCAATTACTCTCTTAAGAAGCGGAGAAAGCTTCGCCCAATGAGAACTCCATCGTGAGCATCCGAATACCTTGCCATTGCGTCTTTGAAAGGTTCTTCGGGAATAATACCAGCCTGATGGCGGATCTGTAGCATCTCGCTCATCATGAAAGGGGAGAACTCAGGATGTCCCTGCACTGTGATGAACCTCCGAGGGACATACAGGGCTTGGATTGGGCACTGCTTGGTGTGGGCTAATAATGTGACACCAGAAGGCAGGTCGAGAACTGCGTCGCGATGTGTTTGATAGATGCTCTAATGATTACAATGCCTCATGGTCAGCACAATCTGGGATCTGGGGATCTAGGGACACAACGAATTTCATCCATGTTCATGTTTGAGGGAGGGAATGGACGTACCAGGCTCTCAGACCCAAACACTTCTTTGCCCTCGTCTGTCAACTCCAGCTTTGTGACAGACAGCTCCCAACCTCCAGGAGACCGGGCAACCTGTGCACCAAGGGCGCGAGCAACGATCTGGTGTCCAAAGCAAACACCAATGACGCGAACACGGCCTTCATCCAGAAGCCTCCTCGCGAAAGCTGTCAGCCTCACAATCCATTCATCTTCCGCGTAAGCCGAATGCCGGGATCCCGTGATGAGCACGGCATCGACATCCTCAGGCTTGGGGTAAGCGGCATTCACACCGTCTTCAGCCACCACGTTGTACGAAGTCAGCGCCAGCTGAGACTCCAGCGTCTGTGGTGGGTCAAGGCTTTCGCATGCATTTCTGAGAAGTGTCGTGAAGATGGTGTCGAAGCGGCCTAGCTTGGCCGACACGCTAGGCAGCGGCTCATCGGTAACGAGGATAGCCAGTCGGACCAGGTCAGGAGTCGGGATGGAGCCCATTGTATGCAGTGCTTACGATGGCCTAATGATAATGACTCGTCTTTGCAAGGAAGTTGGAGCGGCAAGAAGTGTGCTATGGTCTTTCACGAGGGGAGACTTATGCGAGGAACCGCCACTGACTTATAAAATCTGCTCGGCGTAACGAGATACCGGCACCCCCGAGGTGATACAAGTCGGCAGCCGTAAGGCTGTGCTGGCTCCACGATTCTGCCTCCAGCTGACACAATAGGCAACATTACATCGCCTCGATCGTGGGGGCGCGAATTTATCATGCTTTCTCACAAGGATTCGTTGACGGATACGGGTCCCGGCCTTTGTGGATGTCTTCCCAGGAGCTAATCATATGGCCGTTGCTGACTGAAGCTGCCCCTCTAATTCTAATTTTTGAATCATGCATCGTGACAGCCTAGAGCTCCATGGCCGTCTCAGTGTCACTTCTGTGTGAGTCTATCAATTCCCAAGTTTTCTTCGCCCAATGACTGCCGGGTCATCAACTCTCTGTGTCTTCGCTTGTCATCTCCTCCAACGAAGTCTGGTTGCCAGATGCTGGCTCCTTAATCGTAACATACTGACTATGGGCCCTGATTCTGCTCCCGTACTTGTATAGCACCCATGGTACTGGCACCAGAACTACCGAGACAAAGCCTAGCAGACTGCTCGCCCACCCGATCCCCATGGAGGAGAACATTTGCACCGTGAACAGCGGAAACGCACCTCCACCCGCATATCTCAGAAGGCTGTTGGCACTGAGAGCGCTCGCGCCATGTAAGGAACCATAGGAGTTCATAATGTACAGCGCGCCGCTGCTATAGACCATAATGTTGCCCACGGCAAACGGCACAGACGCAATGACTGGACTGAGCCAGTAGACACCCATGTCGGCTGTCCACCCGAACCAGAACAGGCTGGCCGGATTGAGCGCGCAGCCGACCATGGCGCCGTAGAGGCGATACTCTGGGGGCACTGCGCCGACTCCGTATTTCGCCTCCAGCGCTGGGTAGGTCTTGCGGTCGATGTAGACCACAGCTAAGAAGCCGATGACGCAGCCTAGCGCGATAGAGATGAAAGTGAGACCCTGCTGCCCTGGGGTGAAGCCGTAGTGGCCCCCGAAAACGTAGGGAAAGGCGGCAAAAAAGCTGTAAAAGACAGCGAAGTTGAATGCCATATAGATGGTCATGAAGAGCACGATGGACTCGACAAAGAGCATCTTGAAAGGTTTGAGCACGATACGTTGGATGATTGCACTCGAAGGGAGAGCGACCTTGGGCGAATGAGTTTGAGGTGCATCAGACTGCTTCTCAGCACGCATACGTTTCTGGAGGATAGTCTTCTGGTATGTCTCGAATTGTGGAAGGGCATAGATGTAGTTGAAGGCAACCATGAAGAGGACGACCCATTCAAGCCACCGAAAGTCCTTCTCCTCAGCCAGGAAGCCCCCGATCACAGGCCCTAGACTTGAATGTTAAAGACGATCTCATAAGAGAGCAGCGGGATAAGTACTTACCAAAAGCCGGTCCGAGGAATGGAGACACGAAGTAGAAAGGATAGACGAATCCCGCCAGTGCGGGTGGCCATAGATCAGCGTTCGTCCCGCCACCGACGGAAACAACGGCACTACCAAAGAAGCCGGCGAAAAAGCGACACACAATCAGTGTCGTGAAGCTCTGTGCCAGTCCCGAGCCCAGGATGAAAAGTCCAAAGACTGGGACGGTGCTGAGATAGACGATCCTGCGGCCATAGTATTCACTCACGGGTGCGGCTATGATGGCACCAAGACCGAGGGCCCAGAGGAAGAGGGAAAGGCCGAGGAGAGACGCAGTATGTGACACTCCAAACTTTTCCGACACATCGTTGGCGCCAGAGGTGTAGACGGAAGAGGCGAATGACCTGGGCGAGTAGGTTTTAGCCAGAGCCTGCAAGTTATCTTGAGAGAGGATTGCGCTTACACGTTAACGCAAAGAAAGGCTGGAATACTGGTGCTATAGATGCGCTTCCACAATGGCCAGTTGTATGGACAGTCTGGGTCATCTGGTCCCCTCCAGTCGGGCGGGTCAACTTCTTGTGGATTTGCCATGCTGGTGGGCAGGCGGGCAATTGTGGGAATCCTTGTCTGGGCCAGATATTCAACAAGGAGTCGGCGATCTATGGCCTCGATTCGAGTTCTTGGATGGATGTTGTAGGCCGACAAGAGAGGGGAAGATGAGATACTTCTCAAAGGCACTTCCCGTAGCGGGAAAAGACTTTGCTTGGTACAAGAGTAGCTTAAAGCAGAAATAGCAAAATTTTCACCTCGACGCGATGGAAGGCAAAGGCCCCTGACTCTGACGATAACCTCACCCCAGACTAACCTCACCAATGAGAGAGTCAACAAAAGTCGCCCTTGGAAGGTAGGACACCAGGATTTTACACAAAAAGTAAGCAAAATGAGGAGTCCAGTACCCGCGAAGCCGCAAGGTCTGCGAAGTAGGGGTCGGCCCGTCACGTCACTAAGGGTGTGCATTAGCTCGCCGGCCAGCCTAGGTCGCGTATCCTGTCAGATATAAGGCGCAATCTCACAAGATCCATCCGGAATGCCGTATGCGGCATCAATTCGCAAAGCGACCAATGGAACCACCCACGTGAAGCGGCGAAGCCAGTAAGCAACCACAATCTTGTACGTAATGACATACCTAAAGTAGGACACTTCGTCAACCTTGTTGAACCATCCTCAACCTCTATGTCTGCACTTTTCTGAGTTTCTGTCGAAGTTCACCTGCACAGACAGTAAGCTGAACCATTGTTCGCAAACGCCCCGCTGTACTACTTGGCAGAAGACCCTTGAGTCGATTCCATGAACACCGGCCCCATCTTCCGGGCGGGCGTGGTGACTTCCCACCTCCCTCTTGCAGCTGGATCCCCCGAGCCCCGCCGGGGAACCCTTTGTGTTCTCGAGCCTCGCTCAGAGGCGATTGGACATTTGGTTTGCCAACCTTGAGAACTATGCGTCTTCGCCGTGGGCGTCTGACCGTGTTTCTGCCCTACTGATGTCTTGAAAATTCTGCCGCAGCAAGGCGAATTACAAATGAGGGGAATGTTTTGTATCCCCTTGATCCACTATACCTATTTCGACGTCGTCTAGGCAGCAACAAGCAGTTCACACAAGAGCCCTTGTCGGTTGTTCGGAGGGTTTATGTCTAGTCCCAGAGACTAGACTCCGACACAGCATCGAATTGCCCCGAACTATTCACAATCACTACAGGTACTAGTAAGGTATAGTTTTGTTACACGCGCAACAAGCCTCGGTAGGACTTCAACGTCAAGCACGTCTCGATCCTATTCATTATTTACAGCAGTCCGGCTGAACGAGCTGCTGACGGGGGGGACGGTTCGGGAAGAATAGTTGGATTCTTCTAGCTAAACTTGACTCGGCCACAAATGATGTTCTTCGAGTCGCAGTCACTCAAATTCCGAGACTCGATTCGTCAGGCCGAGCGGCAAGTCGGTGGAAATCCGCCGCAGGGTACAACATCTGGAAGGGGCCACAAGAGCATCTCACGACATGTCTTGGGATTCTTTGCCGCGTGTTCAGGGTGGCACCGTACTTCTGCATGTGCTTTGAATGCGGTGCTGCAGTCATCTCAAGGGTAATGTGAAAATTTGACGAGACAACTTGTCCCCCACGTCGTGCATCTACAGCCTCCTCTTGCTCTAGGCACCCGTGTCGTGATACGGAATGTGATGGGAAGCTTCGAAGAGTTCTCCCGGCGATTTCCTGTGGCAAGGCTGTCTGCCGTAGTTGCTTTATGAACTTTCTATAAGAAGGTAGGTCCGGATGCTAGTGCTTTCGTTCTGCTGAATCAAGCAAATCAGTCAAGTACGAACTCTTCTCCTTCCTTTTTTGACCATTTTCTTCGGGCTGCTTTCGTTTGGAGAGAAGGCAAAAATCATCATGCGGTTTCTTGTTACAACAACCATTCTTTCCGTTCGTGGCGGGACGAAAAAGTCCACTTACATCAGCTTACACAATCCCCAGTCTGATCTTTCTGCCCCTTTCTCTAACGACGATGAGGTGGATGTATGGATCTGCGACGGCCCAGAAGTCACTGGTGATCTGATGGACCAGTGGTTGAAGCGGTCTAGCCACAGCCCCAAGTCCATGCTCGTGAGAGATGTTGAAGCCATCTCTCGCTTGAGACACCATGCTAGTGGCCGTTTGTTCCACATCGCCGCCTTCCCTGAGCACGTGGATGGTCTCTCAAAGAAGGACTGGGAAGAAGCTGTTCTTCGTGAAGCAGAGATGCTTTACGCCAGGGCCCGTGCCGAAGCTGATACTCAACGCGTCAACGCCAATATCGAGACCAAGGCGTCTTCACCTAGTGAAACCAACGTTTTGCTCATCGGCGCTGGCATCATGAACCTTATTGCCGCCCACCTCCTTGCTAGGCGCGGTTACAAAGTTCGCGTCGTCGACCAAGGTCCCGACCCTCGGGCTTGCCAGCTCAAAGACTGGACCGCGCTGGGAGTCACGAGCGGCGGCCACAATGCCCGCATGTTCACAAACACCGAGGCGGACAACTACAATGAGCAGGACAGCGAGATCTACCAAGATATGCAGTCTATCTTCCGTAAGACTGTTCGTGGCGGTGGATGGAGTGTCAAGTCTCCTGAGGATTTCAACGCCGCAGAGAATGACTGGGTCAGCGCTTTCGAGCGTGTTCCAGGCTGGATGGCGGCACACTTCAAGAAAAACATCCATGAGGTCAACGTTGAATCCGGAAAGCTCTGGAGGGAGCTGATGAAGAACGAGCCTCAGCTCTTCGAGGATGTCGGGCTTCACGAAGATATCATACGCCTGTACGTCGAGGATGTGGCCTTGGAAGCATCGGTTGGGCTTAACCAAAACCTTGGGGCTCTTCTGGAGGCACCATCTACCCAGAAATTCTTGGAGACATATCCTGTCTTCCGCCCGGCTGCTGCAGCAGACCATCTTGCTGGAGGCATCATCGTGGATGGTTTCACGGTGAACATCCACTTATTCGTGGGCAAGTTGATCGATTCCATCTCCAACCTCGGCGCTGAGTTCATTTGGGACTGCGAGGTCCAGGCCATCCAGCGCAACTCTGCCGGCGAGGTGACGGTTTTGAAATCAAAGAACGGCGACTTGAAGGCTGATCACTTCATTTTGAGTCCTGGTACGACCGGAAGCGCACTGCTCCAGGGAACGGCCAGCGAGAATCTCATCCAGGGGGTCCTAGGTATCTGGCTGCAGATTCCCAACCTGGACCCAAAGATGCGCAACTCGATGAAGATCCATAGAAGAGGTCATAAAGTCGAGGATATTAACATCACTGTGGCAAAAGACCGCGAGACTGGGGAGGATATCCTTGTCTTTGGCGGCGCATACGGTTACGTCGGCTTGGGCCGTCCAGACCCAGACTCTCCCGAGATGAAGGCTCTCTACGATGAGCTGGAAGAGGTTGCACGCATCTATTTCCCGGAAGGGTACGCAGCCGCAAAAAGCCGTGGCCCGAATGCCATGTACCCCGGGGGACATCGCAAGTACTGTGTCCGCCCGTTCACGCCTACTGGTCTAGGAGTATTTGAAAGAATCCCTACAGCAGGCGGCGGTCAGCTCATTATCACTGGTGGCAACAACACGGGAGGCTTCGCTCAGGCGCCCGGCATGGCCCGCGCAATTCTGCGATCATTTTCGGGCGAACATGATCCTGTCCATATTCTCTTCCACCCAGATCGTGGCAAACTGCCTCCCGCAGTCAACTACAGATCTCGGACCCCGAGCCCGAGCCCAGCCTTGGCAAGTAACGAGGCTCAAAAGACCCCACTAAGGTTGCTCCTCGTCTGCTCCGACGGTCCTCAGCACCGCTACCTGCGATACCGCCTAGACCAGGCCTTCCCCGGCTACCGCTGTGTTCAAGAGACTAGCGACGGTCAAGTACGGCAGCTGATGAACAAGGGCCGTGTTGTCGACGCTTGCTGGCAACAGTACCACGGACTCAGACGCGGCTTCTTCGGCCACGATGTCCGACGCGCGGCGCACTTTGACAAACTTGTGCCACAGGGCCATGTTTCGCCCCCGCCCGATCTGGTGGTGGACAGCGTCAATTGTCGCGCAGTGTGGGAAGCTACCGAAAAGTGGCAGCCGGAACTGACTATCGTCTCGGGGACCAAGTACATTGGCAAGAAGTTGATGGCACGAGCGGGACTGATGATCAATATGCACACTGGTCACTTGCCGGAGTACAAGGGCAACCACTGCATCTTCTTTGCATTGTATGATGGGGCTGTGGACAAAGTTGCGTCGACGCTGCATCAGCTAACGCCAGAGCTTGATGGGGGGGATGTGCTTGATAGGGTGTTTCCGGACGTTGACCCCGAAGACGACGAGGACACGTTGTACACCAAGTGTCTTGAGAAGTCGATAGATCGATGCGTGGAACACATCGGACTGTTCTCGAAGGGAAACACGTTGGAATTTGTACCACAGAAAGCTGGAGGCAGGACATTTCGGCACTGTGATCGTACGCCAGCAAAAGAACTCGCGTTATGGTGGTCACTGAAGGCAGGCGGTTTATTGAAGTCGAGCCTAGCAAGTAAAGAGGTCGACAGAGCTTAAGATAATTAGCCCTTTTTTTTTTTTTTTTTTTTTTTTTTTTTTCAGATAGTACCTGAATACTTACTAGCCTATCGAATTCCATGAGGTGATATTACACTAGTCTCTAGCTTTGTTAAATTTTATTTCAGAATAACGGCCTTTTTGAATCAGATTAACAAGAATCAGATTAACAAGACTTGATTACAGTAATATGTCATTGGTTATTCTCCAGTCTGTAAATGTATTGCTGGAAGAGAGAGATTTGGGAGTCTTTGGGCACTTGAGCAGGAATCCAGCTGTCTCAACACTTGGGCCATTCCTCGGCGAAGGAAATATTGTGTCAAGCAACCAGCGGTTGTGGGTTTAGGCGGAATATATTACTAGCCTCTCCCTCGTCGGTTGTTTGGGAAAATGTTGCTTGATTCCAGAAGATAGTCGTTGGAAGAGTATTTTCTTGCGGCCTCAGATATCCTTTCGTAATAGCTAGGTCGCGAAGACGCCGCGCAAGCTCTGGATACTGAAGAAGGGTCTGGTACACCTTCTTGCCGGACTTGAGAGCCGTGTTCAGCGATTATTCGCCTCCGTAGATACATGTACAGATGGCTCGGGAGCAACCGTCGAATCTTAGGTCGTTAGGTTAGCGGCCGGCTCGGTATGCTGAGTAGCAGTGTTTCCGGAATAGGCAATCGCGCGATCGGTGGGCATCGGTGAGATTGGGGACGAAATAAAAGGTTCCAGGTGAAGACGTGAGTCTCCAGCGAGGTTGAGTGTGTGTTTTCGAAAACAAGGGATTGTGATTACGTAATGTGAGTGTGTAAATTGAGTGTTTGTGGTTGGAGGAACGTAAATACGTTAAGGAAACATGGGTGATGGAAACGAATTGGCGGGAGAAAAGCCTGGTTGCCGTGGACGACGTCGATGGTAGGATTGTGGGTAGGATTGTGGATCATAGACTGCTGAGTCCTTGGTGAGGACCGCTATGTTCGTGAGGGCGTGATAGTTCCTTTATGCCTCTTTCGCTGGTGTCGAGGCAGCGAAAAGCCGTTGTGTCGTTGGCGGAATCTCATTGGCTGGCGACCAATCGTCGTGAACGGCAGGGCGTTTCTTTGGCCTATAGAAAGGCCTGAGGAAGTGAATATGTGCATGAGATCTAATTAAGAACACTACGCTATCAATAGTCCTAATCCTAGTTAATAGCCCTCGCTTGTATGAGAACAACACATGCCCTTAGTCATGTTGAGAATACCTTACGACTTGCTCAGACCTGCAATTTCTGCCTCTTTACGTCTTAGTCGTCCAGCGAATATTGGTGTTGGTATACACGTAGGCAGGTCAAACCTTTCGGTCGTGACGAGGTCAGTAGGTCGGTTAGTCCATTGCGCGTGTATAGGAGGGGAAGTTCGTGGGCAGAGCCCGTGATCCCTCAGTGGGTGTAAGTGGGTGGAAGGGTTTGTCTGCGCGGGCCCAAGCCGCCTACCTACCACCCCTACCAAACCGTCTATCTAGACCTTTTTCTGCCTTCTAATCCAACAGTTAGGCTTTGTTACTAGAATTCTCTTGCCTTCGTAAAGTACTGGACTTTTCGGCAAAATTTCTTGTCCAACTTTCCTTGCTGCAGCTTCATGATCTGTCTGGTCAATGAATTAACTTGAATTTGCATGCTGTCCAGCTTTTCTTTGCTGCTTGGCTCCTTGTATTTCGGAGACTTTCGTATCTTATTAATGTGATTCTTGACCTTTCTACGTAACCAGTCACTAGTGACGAGATTGAACAGTATCGTAATGACAGGGGCGAGCGTTTTGATATACTCCTTCCAGTCTGTCTGCGTGTCTTCGGTTTCCAATTGCTGAACGCGCTGTATCACGTCCTCGAAAAGTGTGTATTCTGGAGAATAGTATTCTTTCCGTTTAGTTGTATCGCCTTGCCAGCTCAGACCTTCTTCGACGTACGTGGTCCATGGAGTGACCGATCTATTCCAACGATCGTTAGATAAATGTCAAACAACAAGATCTACTATTGTCTTCGTTGGTGTTCTTAGTTTGCTGCTTTGAGGGCATATTCATTGACGACTACGCAGGTCTGCAAAGATTGTCGGTGGTACTGATGGGCATTCCATATGCTATCTGCATGGAGAAAATTCCGGTAATGAGCAATTTTTGGGACCAGCTGCAATTTTGTCGGCGTTGGAATCAGGAAGCTTCAAAACCTAAATCCTCATTTAAGCTAATAGTTAGTAAATAAGGCATTACTTTATAAAGTGGGAAAGTTGTCGTAAGTAGTAGTTCATGCTGCCCCCGTTCCTGCAGGCTTTATTATCGCACCAAAGTATGTATTTAGCCTCACTTTCACTGTCTGCCCCGTAGGAAGTTCGTTCTGAAGCGAGTATACCATTTAAACCGTAGGGCTCATCCTTCCAGTCGTGAATATAGTTGACTTTGGGAGTGAACTCTCCGCCGCTTCTCTTCAAGTAGATAGAGCCTCTCTCTAAACTCCAATCAAAAGCGTGCATCACAAATAGGACATAGTGTTGAGTGAGCCCGACCGTTATGCGATGACGATGACTCTGCGTACCGAGGATCACTTGCGGCAATCCTAGAATTTCGCGACTCCGATCGGCTAAATGTCCACGAGAAGGCACTCCTTACGCCTGACGGTGGACTTGGGCGGCCTTCCAAGATGAAGAGTTCAGAATCAGGATCGAGGGGCTCCATCAGCTGCTTGAAAGTCCTGTGAGGACAAAGCAAGCGTCCAAATCTTCTTTGAAGCCCTTTGAAGTTGGTTTCCAGAATCCTGTCGTCAAATGGTTGGTCATCAGATAATGGCATCACGGGAAACTTCCAAGATACGGTATAATACCTTATCAAGGACTTTGCTCCGTGATCCGTGTTGAATGTCCTGATCTCTCCATGAATTGAAGGCGGCTTCATTTTCTGAATCGAAAGCCCTTCACCGATCTGTTTGCAAACTGAGCACTCCTCTAGACACCATTTACGTGGTGAAGGTAAAACTTTTCTCCCTCCTGTGCGAAGCCAATTCAGTGTGGCTAAATGTGAATCTCGTTCCAGGATGACAAGTGGTACTGAGATATGAGCACAGAGCTGAATGAAACCCTCGGAAAGCCGGCAAAAACGCTGATGGCCGAGACTACTCCGCTGGAGACTTGAGAATTGAAGTGCCGGGTGGTCCTTAGCGCAGTACGAGCAGAAAAGGCTATGCCCTAGCTTCGACAGACGCTTTCTGAAATCTGCCGACTCCCTTGATGTACGGCAAGCCTGGCAGAATGCCTGCTCCTTCGCAGCCCTCACCACGGACTCATCCATAGTCAAGCCACTCGGTGAGCTTGATATATTCGAGGAATGCAGTCTTTTAAACGTACGGTCTTGATATAAACGCCAAAAAGTCCATGATACTTGTCGCAGCATGTAGAGGTCGCTGAGCTCGGACTCGTGCATGATTTGTAGCAAAACCTCGTCCGGCAAAGCAATGAATCGGCTTTGCCGTAAGTTGGCAATTAGTTTGGCTTCCCAGCTGTGAATTCTGTTGGGTAGATCTGACATCAAAACTTCCACTGCACTCGTGCTGTAGATGGTGTTTTGGCCGGTAATTTTGCAGGTATTAGCCCCGTCGCCGGTGTCAGAGTCACTGGTGATCGTTTCCCAGTCGCCGGTGTCAGAATCACTGGTGATCGTTTCCCAGTCCGTGTCCACGAGGCCTTCATCGCTTGTGTCTCCGTCTATGTTTTCAGATCTTGAGTCGGGTACGCATGGCATGCGCATTTCCTCCGCTGCGCTTGGTTCTCTACTGACGATCTTCTTGCCCGAATCATAAAGATCCTGATTTTCTTTGATGTGCTCGTTCTTTTCAAGGCCCAGTTCCCTCCAAGCCCTGATAATAGTGTTGATTCCAAGGCACATCGTAGCGTAGCGTAGCGTCAAGCGGAGTGATGATGATGGAGACAATGCTGCTGTGAGAGAAATGCAGAAACGGTCCTGATAATTGTGTTAAGTCTGGTCAGATCTTTGGTTCAGTTCATAGTGATTGAGCGAGACGCATAGCGGAGAAACCAGTGGCTCATGGATAGCATTGAAAGTTTTCGCAGTAACCTAGATGGGCTCTCCACATCAAGGTGCATGTTGTGGCTTGGATGGCGAATTTGAGTTCCGAATCTTCTCCATGGCTAGCATCTCAACTTGAGCTGTGCTCACAATACTTGTCCACGAGCAAGCGATGAAGCACTTTTATCTCCATAAACAGATTTCTCGTCCTCCGGACTTCCTGACAGGAAAGTTTGCTCTTCCCGCTAAGTATGGAGCAATTGCATGTGCAACAATTGGGGGCAGGGGGGGCGGAATCCAATGGTATCAAGCAGCGAGTCTGAGTAATGGACAAAATCCGCGTGTTTCAATCGGGTTCCAGGGCAGAAGCAATCGGTTCTTGGCATTCACCGGGCCGCTGCCGAAAGCTCGGCGCCCGCGCCCTCCGAGTAGCCCCTTTCACAAACCCGGTGGCATCTCCGATTGACTGACCCGTCCGATCGGGTCCACCAGAATAAAGAATGGATGAGCCCCCTCTAGCCTTGAGCTCTTGGCCAAGAGTGGCGCAATTGCTCTGAACAGAGCCCTGCGCCACGGGGCAAGATCAATTTCTGTTCAATGCATACGGACCAGAGCGCTTTATATAGCAATAAGGCTGAGAAGATACGAGAAGTGGTCCCAGTAGCCAGGTCATGTTTTCTTCAGAGCCTCAAAAGATATAACGTCGAACGAGGCGTTTGTTTCCAACGGTCCAGTATCTCTAGAGTATGACTCGTCAACGGGCAGAGAAGCCACTCTTTCATCATTTCTCTCTCTCCACCCCCGACAACTCAGTCCGCAAAACCATGTCTCCCATTCAGGAACCCAGCGTTCCCGCTCTCACGGAAATGGATCAAAGGGGGGACGTTGTCTTCGTCGTCGGAACGGCAGTCGACAACACCCCTGCCCGGAGCTTCCGCGTCTGTTCCCGGACAATGGCACGCATCTCCCCCGTCTTTGACCGCATGCTACACGGCAACTTTGCCGAGTCTAAACCGACAGCACCGAGCTCCGATCTCATCAGCCTTTCATCATCCGGAATCAACGGAACGACGACATCGCCGGCGACAGATTGGATCGTCCACCTTCGCGACGACAGGCCCGAGTCTTTTGACCTCCTCGCGAGCATCGCTCACAGCCAGTTCCAGAGAATACCGCGAGCCTTGTCGATTGCTAAGCTTTACGAGTTGACGGTACTGACGCACTACTATGATGCAACTTCCGTATTGTCGCCTTGGCTACAGACGTGGGTTTCGGGCATCGCAGAGTCACCAGAAACGACGAGTAGTAGCATCGCTGGACCCGAGGGAGAGCTTTTGATGCCCAAATTACTGTGGATTTCGTGGGAATTGGGTCATAAGCAGCTCTTTGAGTCGACGGCACGGCGAATGGTAATGGAGAGTAGTGGGAATTTGTTCGGTGACGAGAGCGGCCTTGGCGATTTGAGTATGCCGCCGGACGTCATCGGTGAGTCTCTTTCCCCATTCACTGCAGCAACCCTGCTTGCCTTTTTTTCTCTTCAGGTTTCAAGTTTTCATGAGAATCTCTTCACTGACCCCTATGCCTTAGAACGAATCGCTGCCATCAGGACGCAGACAATTCAGTCCATCATGGACGTCTTCAGCACCCTGGCAGAGAAGCTTGTCAGCGTAGATGAAGGGCCTCGGTGGTGCAGACATGCGTCATACATGGGGCCGCACCGGTGCGAGAGCATGATACTTGGCAGCATGACCTTTTGTCTCATGAGGGCAAGTCTATGGCCGATTCCAGAGGCCGACGACATCGACGAGAGCGTATTGACGCTCTACTCGACACTGATGAACCTGGTGATCCACGACATTGGGCGGCCGTCGGATAAGGGCGGCGTCGATCACAGCGAGTGTAATCCCAGGGGGTTTTTGATGGAAAGGATCAAGAATATTTTGGCAGACGTGCCGAGCCCGGTAGGGGAGGCACATCGGAAACAATTGGATAGACAGATACAGAAGCTGCTTATTTGATTACGGTTGCATATAAAATGGAATAGACAAAAAGAATGCAAAACATGAAAAATGCCGTTTAGCCAGTGCAACCTCCTCACCGCGGATCCTCCTTCACGAGACAATGCTTGAACAATTAAAGACTGAGATAGCAGCAACCCAATGAATAAGAGCAGATAATGCAGCTCTTCAAAATCTGAAAACATGTGAATTGTCAAGAATTTTAATGGGCATCGTTGCTCAGTCTTGTTGTATCCAAGACTGTTTCCCGACTGGGTGACGTACTAAGCTTGGGGGGTTGGCAAGTTTGTTGACTGGCTGTTCCTTTGACTTTCTCGGACTATTTCAGAATCTACCTTACGAACTTTCTTTTCACGCCAATGAATCTCCTTCTCCTCCCTCCAAAGCTGTGCGAGGTTACTTTGCTGAAGAAAAAAAAACGACATCATCGAAATCCTGGCGTCTGGTGTTGACGCCGAAAGCGTGAGAGGACTTGGAACGACTTGGTTACGGGATCTGGGGGTACACAGTCGCAATACTGTGGCAAGGGATCGCGGGTAATGAGCGGTTGCAAAGCATTCTAAGCAATTCTAGCAGGATCAAACAACTTAAGCTTATGCAAAGATTATTTCAACATTCGCCATGAGCCCTTCCGTACGTCTCAGAGGGTGAGACTTCGTTGACAAGGCGTGGTGTGACCTTCCAGGCCCCTTTTCAGAACCGGAACAACTCCCGAAAGATCCCTGGTGGCCAGGCTTGCATTTAGGGCTGCTGCGGCGAGCGCTAATCGGGCGTCAATAATGCCCGAATTCGGCGGACGGCCGTGCCACAGCCGACGGGATGAACAGGCCTCACTGAGTCAGCATAGCCACTGGAGTGGGTTGACTACCAGCCAACAAATGTTAAGTTCCGGTAGTGGAAGTATTTTTATCTCTTCATATAACGGAGCCCCAGGCGGGAAGAGCATCGAACAGGAGTATCGTCATTCATCCATGCACTAAAGTCATTCCACAATCGCGAACTGCGTTGACTTAGCCGAGCCTTCCGGTTAGCCGAAAGTACACGTCGAAGCAGCTCAGAATCGAGAGAACATCAATGGCAGCTCAACCGCACCGGCCATGTCGAGAACGCGGAGCGGCTGTTTGAACTGCAAACGCCGCCACCGCAAATGCGACGAAGGGCGGCCCGAATGTTTACAGTGCATAGGCCTAGGTGTCGAATGCGAAGGATACCAGACCGTCCTTCGATGGGGTTCAGGTATTGCCTCGAGGGGGCGCTTTGCCGGAGCGCTCGTACCTGTCGAGATTGAAGCGCCTCCGCCCGCCAAGCGCAAGAAGAAATCTAAGCTCGATGACAAAACAAGAGAAACTGACAGCCTTGCCGGAGAAGGCTCGTCTGGGACTCTGAAACAGCTCAATCCAAATGCTGTTGCAGTTCCATCAACAGCACTCACAGCCGCGGCTGACTTAGATGCGGCGCCACCCGAGACAACCTGGCCGGGCCGTACAGAGCAGGACAGGCGTCTTTTAGAAGAATGTGAGTGAAACAATCATAGGCGCGACTTGTAATACCTGTGAAGATATCTTACGGTTCTGTTGGCGTGCTAAAATTGGGTATCCCATTCTTCAAATCTGAACTTCATACCTTACGCTGTGCTAGCTACTGACAGTGTATCCTATCCTACTTTAGTCAATGAGACTACTGTCTTTATGCTTCATTCAAGTCGACGGGATGGCTTATTCAGATCGAAGCTTCGACAGCTAGCAGAGAGATCTGAAGCACTCTGTGCTATTTTGCTGGCCACTCACCTTTACATCTCAAACCCAGATGATCCTTCACAACTTTTCGAAGAGTACTACCTTCGGGGCCTTGCGCTCTTCCGCAACCAATTGGAATCATTCAATGGGAGTGTCAATCTTGGCGCAATGTACGCGGGGCTTTTCATCTGCACCCTGAATGTGAGTTATCTCGCAAGCCGTCAATATTACACTCTAGTGCCTTACCATGATGCATGAAATTTGTTTATGTCTCGTCTCCTGAGCTTTGTATCCGATGATTGATGTCTTGGAAACGCATTTGTCTATCAGACTAAAATACTAATCCTTGATGAACACAGCTATTTCAGAGTGCTCCTTGGTCCATCCACCTCGAGCTCATGACGACAGTCTACGGTCTCAATAAAAACCTTCACAACTCACCTGTCCTATCCGAACCTGAAGCGCGGTTTGCCTTAGAGCTAATGGGTCTCATGGACATGCCGACCTTTGTTCGCGGTCGCTCAACTTTGTCTTTGGGAATCTGGAAAAGATTGCGGCTTGCACAAGGATCAATAGGTATGAAAAAGGGCGGCATTCAATCTGTTTCAAGCCTCCCAAGATCCTTGCTCGACATTTTTGCGAATATTCAGGACGAAGATTCTGACACATATTTCTTGCAATGGTTTGGAGAAACAGGGGAGATACCGCAGATCCATCTGTGGGAGGCGTACCGCCTAGCAGGTATTCTGACTGGTCGACGACTACGCATCCGTGTAAACACAGGCCTTGCGGCAGCTGCATCAACATCATGCCCTGCCACTCCTTCTGCCGAGGTACTATTAGGCCGCTTAGTCGCTTCCATGGACGCGCTCTGCGATGCGACCAGCCGGCCAGAATACTCACAGCTTCTCACAACTAATGCACTGCTCTATCCCTACGTGGCTGCGCGGCTTGAAGTGGCCATCTTGCTTCGCCAGCCCTCTTGGATGGAATTACTCCGGCGAGTAACAGAGAGATATCAACCATACGGCAAGACAGCGAACGCGCGTAACATTACCGAGATGCTAGATGAAGCCTGGGTTTCAGGAAACGATGCGTATGATATTGATGAGCAAGCAAGAAGGCGGAATGTCGAGGTTGCCCTATTCTGAGTACACATCATGAAATTTTACTACGGGAGTCTTTATCTTCATTCTTTCGAGAGCACGTTGATCACAATCCTCTGAAGTCAAGAGCTCAATATGACGGCGTTCAAGTGCCGCCGGATCTTACCTTATTATTGAAAAGAATGTATTTTGAAGGCTCCTAATAGGAAGGTACGAACTTTGAATAGTGTACCAAAGTCCTTTTCAGGCTATAATAAGAGCTAGAGGCATCCTTTGGACCGAGTACATTACCTCAAATAGTGCAGTAAGGCAAGTTCATCTGTCCCCTGAAAGTCCACTGAGCACCAAGCGCAGGTCCGTCCCATTTTCAATCTCGGCCTTGCGAGCCTTAAGTTCCTCCACATCCCAGTTCGCAAACACAAACTTGCCATTGAGGAAAGATGCCTCGGGGCTGGTGACCCAGACCAGGAAGTCTGCAGGGAGAGAGACTAAATGGAGTCAGGAATGTACAGATGGCCTACATCATCTCTGCTGTTGAGGGTTCATGGAAGAGGTGGGAGTACAGAAGAGAACATACCATCATCGTAAGGGAACTTCAAACCCGCCTCCTCAAGTTCCACCGCCATCGGCGTTCGGATGAGACCAGGGTGAACAGTCACAGTCCTTAGTTTATCAGGATTTTCGGCAGCCAGATACTCCACCAGCTTCGGCAGAACCGCCTTACTGACGACGTAACCACCCATTCCAGGAATCGGAGGCATGAGCATGCCCGCGGTGTTGAGAGTGACCAGAACAGGTTTCGAACCGGCCCTCTTTTCCGACGTTCCAGTTGCCAATAGAGACTGCGCTACGTTCAAAGCACCCTTGATGTTGACTTCTAGCGCTTTCCAAAGTTCTTCGACAGGCATTGTCGAGATTGGGCCGAGAGCTGGGAGCACGCCAGCGGCGTGGATGACGATGTCAATCTGTCCAAAGGTAGACCCAGTCTCATCCATGACAGACTTCAAGGCATTGGCATCGCTGATGTCATCCCCGTGAAGGCGAACTTGCACGTCAGGACCCTTTTGAGAGACGATTGCTGCTGTCTTCGTCAGGGGTTCCGTGCGGCGGCCGATGAGAATCAGGGCCTTGGCACCGGCGATGGCAAAGGAGGCGGCCGCCGCCTGTCCGATGCCTGATCCAGTTCCGGTGATGAGTACGACTTTACCCGCAGCGGAGTTGGCGGGATTGGATGCAGAGATGGCCGTCTTGTAAGTTGTGAGAAGTCTCTTAGGTGACTTGTGACAATGGAGAGAAGGAGAGATGATGAAGATTGAGGTTGATGTGAGAAGTCTCATGTAAATCTCGAGCTCTACGCGGCATCTTGCTAGGTTTTATACTATAACCGATTTGTTTCATCAGTTGAGGTTCCTTCTTGCATCTTACCTTAGGTTGCTCAACTGTTGTGCTTGCGAGCTTTCCATAGAGTAGAAAGCAAAGCCTCAAAGGTATCTATTATTAATGATCTTACCAAACAAAGCCTGTTTTTGGAGGGTATTAAGACCAGAAGATGGGTTGGTAATTGCGATTGAATTTCATCTCTTGAAAGATGCGGAGATACAATTACCTCAAAGAGGCATAACCGAGGCTCCCATCAAAATGCGTTTGCCCGCTGTTTGATAATATTGCAATAGGCGGAATGCTTTATAATGGTTTGTTAGATAAGGTTTCGGGTTTAGCTGTTGCCAAATTCGTCTCGTCAACTCAAGGTGCCGAAATCCGGGTGATAATAGCCGTTGCACCTGATACTCCCGCGCGAACCGTGGATGACGCGGGACTGTTGAATGTGCTTGAATAATCGACTTCGAGAATCTCATCAACGACGACAGTGCACCATACCTGTAACGCTTGGGGAACCTCATAGAGATCCCACCCTCCTTTCACTGAGTATACATGACTCAATCCATGCACTGCTTATAATATTCGTTCAAGCCTATTTCCAGAAGTATTGTTCTAATTATTACACGTATTTTCGAATTTGAATATGATGTCAAATAAACCCCGAGACCACTCCTAAACGCGCCCCGTCACAACTTTGCCTGCAATGACTTCTTTGTCAGCTATCACAGAGTTGTTGTACGCAGTCACATCCCGGAAATAGAGCTCCGTCCCCGGCGTCTCGTAAGTCCCATCACTATCGAGTCCCCTAAGATGGAAAATCTGGTGCGTACGCCCGGCTCCCGAGGTGACGGTGTTGTCTGCGTATCTGGAATAGTTTGCAGTTCCATTCCTGTCCGTGTCAATGACGCTGCCGACCCATTTCGATCCCTCGCCCTCGAAGGCTTCAAGGCCGGTCGGATAAACGGTGTTTCCCTGGACGTGAAGCTTGAGGCCTTGGTCCAGCTGTGCCCATAGAGTTAGATTTCCCGCCGGGAGGTACGACGTAGTTGTGTTACAGTAGAGCGGGTACGAAAAGGTCGTCTTGTAGTCCCAACCAGGAACTTTTGACTTCTCCTCGCCAATGGTCGAGAATGTATTGATGCCTCCGTAACCGTTGGCATACAGGCCTCCAACGTTGGAGTATGAGAGGCTCTGCTTCCAAGTTGCTGTGCCGTTGCCCTTCTGCGTGGTGAGGAACGAGGTGATCGTGAAATCGCGTTGCACCGATAAGGAATAGTCTAGGGTCGAGTTGAAGCCGGTAGCGTTTTGCTTGAGCGTCTGTGAGAAGGCAATGGAGGGCTCAGAGTTTGTCTTCTTGGAAATGACACCCGTCGTGATGCTTCCTTCATCATCAAGCCATAGGAAGACCTTGCCTACAAGGTACCAACTGCTACCCGTGGTATTTGTGAGGCTGGCGCTTGACTTGCCGTCATCCACTAGCCCAACAACTTTGATGCCGATTGTGTGGTTCTTCCCATCACAAAGGAGGGGCAGCCACGGGGTGATGTCGATCTCGTGGTCCCGCAAATCGAACGCGTTGATACCCACAATTGGGCGATGGAGTTGGGGCACCACGCCGCCTGTGAAGATGTCTGGGAAGGGCCAGTGCACACCCGCCAATTGACCGTCGATGAGGACTTGGACCTCTCGGAAAGGCGAGTATCCCGGATAGCTACCCACATCCGGCACGAAAGCATCTACGGCTGACTGCGGGACGTTGCTCCACCAAAACTCCTCGTTCCCTTGTCCCTTGACAGACGTGGAGAAGACGGCCCGGTTGACGTTACGAGGGAATTGGACAGAAGCGGTGGCGTTCTCTTCGGGGTACGTCCAAAAGCTGGCAGTGACTGGGCTCTTGTTGGCAGAAATTGGCAGGATGAGGTCTGCTGGCGCTTGTCCTCCGGTCTGAACGGGACTCTTGAAGAAAGTGGCTGTGAGAGTGGAGTTGAGCAGGCCCGTGTAGACATCCGTGATGACGTTGTCAAGTTGGAAGATGAGAGTCTGCGGCTCTTTCCAGAGTGATAGATACGGCGTGGAGTCCTTCAACCAAGTCCAGGTGATGCCGTATGACGTGGGCTCGGCGGTGGAGGTCGCGAATATGTTAACATCGCCCAGATATACCGATCCCCAACGATCAAATTGCCTACCCCTAACTTCGACGGTGAAGTTGAGCACGACGTGATCAAATTCAAAGTCTGGGGGCGTATAGTCTCCGACGAAAGGGGTGCCGTAGCTGTTGGCAAACTGGTGCTCCATCAACGTGACCGTAACTGCTTGCCCTGTGGGCTCCAGGACGGGCTCGGCCACTTGGAAGGTGTCAAGCAGTGGTGTTCTCGTAGAGGCTGGCGGCGCGGTCGCACTAGGCGTGACATCTGCGTCGTATGCGATGCGATCCATGTGAGCCAAGACATGCCCGACTCTGGGGCTCCGCACGTCCAACTCTTGGTATTGCGCCGCGCGCTGGACATGGAACTGCTCTCCGGAAGCCAAGGTTGCAAGGGATCCGAGGAGAAGCAGTCCTTTGAGCAAGCCCCACCCGCTGCCGGGCTGGTTGTTGGTTGTGCCCATTGCTTCGTTACTACTTGACTTCTCGATGGCCAAGCACACACCTTGAATGCCTTGTCGCAGAGACAAAGCGAGTAAAGAGTTGGTGACGGCGACATTCGAGGGATGGGACGGGCGTGGTTTAAGAGAGTGTAATGGAAGAGCGGGAGTCCGGCAACCGACGGGATGCACGTCCGGTGGGGCAAAGTCACCAAAACTGGCAGGTGACAGTGGGTATGATAGGATCGCCATAGCGCCATGACATGGGTTGCCCAGGCAAGATAAGATGAACCCCTGGGCTACGACGACTGTCAAGGTTCACCAGCGTCAAAGTTATTTTACAACAGATATTAATACTCGTTTAACCCAAATGCCGCAGTCGGGCAGTGTTTCTATATGAGAAGCAGGAACGAAGCGGATGGTTCTGACTAAATTGGAGTGAGTGAGATGCGGCCTTTAGAATTCTCATATTCAGAAAACATCGTCCGCTGTATGAAAACGGGTTGACTTTACAGGTACCTCGCTTATCACAGCATTGGGCGTTCTCATTCTAATTCCCAAATGAGCATGTTGAGAATGACGCAATATTAGTTGGCTCATTCAATGCATATCGAAGAAGTGCCACGACGCAACTGATCCTTGCTAATCAAAAAAACGTCGACTGACAGCCGTGACAAGTTCAAGACACGACAAATACCAGAGCTAGTTGCACCAACAGCATGCAATGGCCAAGCTGACTGGACCTCGAGAAGACATACTATGCGTTCCTGAGCATCTCTATGGTCCAGGCAACACTTGTAATCCTCAGCCTACTTCCATGGACAGCTCGGACCAGCGCCCATCGCCAGTCTAGCTAGGTTCATGTCGATGAAGCAAGAAGCAAAAAGTCAACATATAGAGAGACTTTAGACCTCGACACTGCGACTTGTGACAATTTAAGGCAAAAGATTGCGTCGAGGGGGAATCGAACCCCCGGCTCCCCGACGCTGCTGGATGGCAACGGAGAATTTTACCACTAAACCATCGACGCTACCGATAGTTGATGATGGATGTGAGGGCGGGTGCTCTCAAGCCCTGTGGAATCTGTAGAGTTGTGGATCGTTAGGGTTGCGGCAGTAACGAGGTCCGTCGTGAGCAAGGGTCATGATACCCTCAATCACGCGCTAGGGCGTGGAACTATGGAGTGCATCTGAGGTGGGGTAGGAATTGAGCATGAATAAGGCCCGAGAATCCATGGGGAAACCACGCATGATGCGAATGCAAGCGAGGTTTCTAAAGTAAACAGCCTGCCTCTGTCCAGATCACGGCTGTCTCTCGCTTTACTTAGTGATGTTGTGCCTTGTTTCCGATGCCTCAGTAAGTCCTGGCTCATATTTTGTTTATTCCTTGTGTAATGTTTGTTCAGCGCTCTCGCTGTTGAGCGATTTGTGGTGGAAATTGTCGAGTACCATTCGTAAGAAGGAGAATACCAATAGACTTCAACACATGCAGCTTGTTCTCTTTTGCCGTTGAAAACACACAAAACGTAAGCCATCTGCTGGTTGCTCTGCTCGTTTCGTCTCATTCATCGTCGTCGTATTCCTTTTCTCAAGCCATTCAAACCCATTGCATAGATCATTATCTCTTCAATTTGAACCAAGGCAATCACGTTCGGCAGGCAATACAGCAGCAGCAGGATTTGGTCAGCAAAGTCCGAGATGAGTAAGGCGCCGACGGAATGGCGTTGGGATCTTGCCTGCATGCTTAGCGCCCCATATCGCCGCCCTTCTTTGACAACCTCCCCACCTCATTGTGATCAATGCGTCCCCATCCTTCAAACCCCCACTACCGACCAACATCGGCCAACTTCACTGCGTCACGTTGAGGAATTACTGTCAAGACTAGAGAACTTTCAAACCTGCGCTCGCTGCAACTATTCCAAGTCATTCAACGGAAGGAAGCGATGGAGAGGCCATTGTCAACGGCCGGCAATGTCCTGACAAATGCGCTGCCCAATGGGGTGGGCGATGATTTCGACCTCAGTCTGTTCCTTTCCGACGAAGCGTTTTCCGATATGATTCCCAAAGACTCGAGGAATCCCGACGATGCAGTGAATGGAACGCAATCTGAAGACGGACGAATATCTGCATCTTCAAGCGTGTCTGGTGGTGTCCCACTCTTCGAAGAACGTGAGCCACTACAAGACACGCCGAATACCACAGAGGGCGGAACAAAAGTGGGCAGTCGCTTCACATCAGCAAATATCAGAGTCCTCAAAACATGGTTCGAAAACCACGAGCGGCATCCGTATCCGACCCCTGATCAGGCCGAGCGATTACTGAAGCAAACAGGGTTGAGCAAGCAGCAACTAACAAACTGGTTCGCCAATACTCGTCGGCGCAGGAAGATTCGCTCAGGCGGGGCCTCCACGCCGGCCCGGACCGAGGCTGGTTCTAGTCCTATAGACGTGCCCGTTCGACGACCGACGCCCATGGCATTCGAGCAAATGAACCCGATGCAACGATGGGAGCACTCTCCACCAGATAGCGAGCCTGCTTTAGCTGCCGATATCTCTCGCGCAGTCGCTGCATCATCAAAGCGTCCGGGACTCTTGGGCCGCTCTCGGTCTTCGGCAGGATCTTGGGAGAACGCCTCGAGCATCAGTAGCGTTGGCACATCTCAGTCAAGTGGGGGGTCGCGTTCCAATGCTTCGGCATACTCCCATGGCTCTAGCAAATCTCCGAGCCCTATGGAGGCACTTCGAAAGGACTCAAATCGCCGTAGAAGACGAGCAATGTTAAAAGAACGAAAGGGGAACAGGTTGAGCCTTCGACAAATCAATACCTACCAATGCACCTTTTGCGCTGAAACCTTCAAGACAAAGTACGACTGGCAAAGACACGAAAAGTCCCTTCACCTCTCACTTGAGGAATGGGTGTGTTCTCCGCACGGGTCGACCACACAACACCCTGACAAGGGGGTGATCTGCGTCTTCTGTGACGAGGACAATCCGACCCAACAGCACCTCGACGACCACCACCAAGCGGCTTGCTCGGAACGACCGGTCAAAGAGCGTACATACTACCGAAAAGACCATCTCCGTCAACATTTGAAACTCGTACACAAGACAAGTCGGATGTCTAAAACCGCAGAGACTTGGAAGGTTACCACGGACAAGATTCGGTCAAGATGTGGCTTCTGTGGAATCACATTTGACTCATGGGCGACGCGCGGGGACCACATTGCGGATCACTATCGAGACGACGGGAACACCATGTCACATTGGAAAGGGGATTGGGGTTTTGAGCCCCAAATACTCGCAAAAGTCGATAACGCGGTGCCTCCCTGTAAGTGAAACCTGTCCAGTCTTTGAACTGCAAAAACTCACCATTCCCCAAGGCGTAATTCAGTTCGAACAGAGTGCGCCGGTGCCCTACTGCGCAAGTGTTTCGCCGGCTGGGTCCGCACCGAGTGCATACGAACTCCTCAAGCTCGAAGTGGAATACTTTGTCCGTAACTACTTCGAGGAACACGAACGACTGCCCTCGGACAATGAGGTTATCTATGAGGCTTGTACCATCTTGTACGCCTCCGAGTTTTTCAGGCCCAGCGGCACGCCTAATGCATCATCCTGGCTTCGAGACTTGCTGATGAGTGACACGGAGCTTGCTGAAAAGGCGCGTCTACGCCCAATGAACCAATGCTATCAACTAGCCAAACTTCGCGCGACTCAACTCCAGATAATTGGCAAGACGGACATCTTCGAGGACTGCGAACTAGAGGCTCAGCTCTGCAGGCATCTCAGAGAACACCTCGTTCTAGGTCTCACGCCCTCTGACGATGATCTTCAGCAAGAAGCTTGCGTCATTTTGAACAAAATAGAATCGGCATCGACGAATCCTTCGAGAAGATTTGCTGGATTTATAGTCCGCCTCATGTGGAAGTCAATATTGTGGCTTGCACCACTACGGCAGAGGGCCGAAGCCTTTGCAGGAGACTCCTATGAAGAACTAGTACCATGTCTAGATGCCATGGCGAAAACGTCTGGTGGTCAACTCAGCAGCTTCTTTACGGGGCTAGCTGAGCTGAACCAGTTGACGGGAGATGCAGAGAGACTTATACCAATGTCGGCTGGCAAAGCACGAGCAACCACTCAATTCGGATCAGCTCACACACGGATGCCTTTAAGCTATTGCGACCCCGTCGATGATCAAGATTACACCTCCACGGACTTCAGTTTTGAACCTATGTCAACGAAGCCCAGTGACTTATACACGCGGTTGCAAACTGCCAAATCAATCTTTGAAGGATCTGGACACTCACTTAGACGATCTGAGCGGTCAAGAGGCACTGATATGCCGTTCTTTCTGAACGACCCTAACAGATATGCCCGTCTGGAGGGGGAATTATCGCGGTTTGTTGCGACCACCATTTCGCCTCAGAACCCCAACATGCATATTCCTTCAGATGATGAGCTCAGATATCATGCAAGATGGGTAATCTTCGACGAGTGAGTACTGCCCTGATTTCATTGCAGAATCACTCAAACTGACTTACCTTTGCCAGTGATGACCCGTGGAATCAAACGGCTGCAGACATCCCTGAATGGCTGGCCGAATTCAAGAAAAAGGTCGGCCTTCAATGAAAGTATTAAAAGTTAAAGAACCCCTCACTCGACCAAATAGTATCATCCTAGCCTTCTGCTCTTAGACTGCAAGCACTCTACTTACGCCACATGGTTTCCCTCGAACACAATCTCATTCTGGATCCTCCCGAGACCATCAATCTCAACTGCAACAATATCCCCATGTTTCAAAAACACACCGCGCGAGTACCCAACGCCCCCGGGCGTGCCCATCATAATCACAGTCCCCTTCCTCAACGTCGTCCCTCGCGACAGATGCACGATAACCTGCGCCACCGACCAAATCATATCAGACGTCTCCGTCTCCTGGACGACCTTCCCGTTGACCCTGGTGCGAAACCGCAACGCATGCGGATCCGGAATGACACTCGGCGACCAGATGGCCGGCCCGATAGGAGCGAAACCATCAAAAGACTTGCAGTAGGAGTACTGGCCACCCGAGGCGCCGGGGATCTGGAAGTTGCGGGCGGTCACGTCGTTCCCTGCAGCGTACCCGAGGACGTAGTCCAGGGCGTTGTAGAGAGTCGCGTTCTTGACGTCCTGACCAATGACGACGCAGAGCTCGCCCTCGTAGTCTAGCTTGTCCTGCGCATCATGGTGGACGATGATCGGATCGTGGGGGCCTGCGAGAGCATCTGGAGGTTTTGTGAAGATGATGGGAAAGGCGCATACGGGAAGCTATGAGTCGTTGGTTTAGAGAACCTCGCAGAAGACTTCAAACGAGCATTTTCACTCACATTTGATTCTATCGCGTATCGGGCATAGTTCAACCCCAGGCACATGATGATGGGCGTTCTTTCCAACGGGCAAAGCAGCTACATCGCGGAGTTGGTCGAATCAGCATTAGTCCTTGCGATGTTGGAAGGAAAAGGCCACAGACCAGCTGGCCGCAAGCTCTCTAACACTCACTTTTACCGCCGTGTCTCTGATGTTTGTTCTCTCCAGTCCGACATCTAGATTCCCATGCAGTCGCTCGATAGTGTAGCCAAACTCACTGGTTCGTACGAGATTGCCGTAAAATACACTCCCTTGGTGTTCATATCTCACGAGGGCTTGAAATTCCATCGTTACACATTTGACACCATTCCCAACAGGCTCGAGAAACATTAGAAAAGAACTGCTTTTCATTAGGGCAGCCGCGAGACCGTGACAACGAGCTTTTAAACATGAATCCAGCAAACCGTTTGAGTGCATAACTTTACGGGTCGCTCGTCTTCGATGCATCTTGAATGATCGGTAACTGATTATTTTCTCATCCGCACCCCCTGAAGACCGAAGATGCCGTCGGCAGACTCGGGTGGTCTATCACGGGGCCTCATGACCTCTCTAGCAATTTGCACGTATCATTTCGCAGCGCGGCGTGAAATCGCCCTGTACCCGTGCACGGCAGCGCGCAGATAGGCGCTGGGCTGCGTATGGAATGTTGAGATGAAAAACTAAAGACCGGTTCGGCGATTTCGGGGAGATTTGTGCTTTTGGTGGTCGTTGAGAAAGGGCAGTACCTAATGATTTCTCAGCTTTGGGGCACAACGCAGCGGATATCGCGGGGTTGGAGATCTTGGAGCCTGTTCATGTTCGGATGAGTTTTTGCCACGTCCCCATGGAGATGTCGGACACGGAGATACGCAAGTCTAGTAGTCACCGAGAAAGTAGAGTGGGAAAGCCGGAGTAGTTTACCTAGGTAAAGTGAGTAATCGAGGACGCCGATGAAGGGATAATGGCATAAGGTGGTGATTGATTACTGGAGGGGATTTCCCGTCCTTTCTTACCTTATTCTAACGTGGTGGGCATCTTCGGGAAACCCCGCACCGAAAGCGAAATTCGGCTATTCCGAGTAGATCCAGCTCAAGGTTCAATTGAAGTTTTGAGCCGCAGGAGGACGAGAGCGTGGGGGCAATTAGTTGCCTCTTCAGCTTATTCAAGGGACAGCGAAACAATCATCCAAGGTCGGGCACTAGAGTGAACAGACTCGGGCCGCGAGTAAGAACCCGCGAGGCCGTCGAGAATACCCTCTACCCAACCAGATTTCACCAAAAGCAATGTCTATCGGTGACTTATGTGGTCAGCCTTGGAAAATTGGTCGTGTTGAATAGATTCTCACTCCGTAGAAACTAGTTCTCGCTGCGTGACTTGCCCCTCAGAGTTCGGCGCGAATGGCACTCAACGCTTCGGTAGTGGGGCGCGGCAGAGATCCGGCGCGGGGTTTCCTGCATGATGCAGGTTCAGGCCGGAGACCCTTTAAGTAGCGGGGTGAGCTACGGCCGTGACAGGACAGGACAGATTGTGAATCTAGATAATAACAAGTCGATCCAAGGTGATCATCACCGGTCCAATTGATCAAAATCTTTTCCGTCCAGGGCCAGATGCCAACATGAGAGTCCTCATCATCGGCGCAGGTCTCGGCGGCCTCGCTTGTGCGATAGCGTGTAGGAGAGAGGGGTTCGAGGTGGTGGTTCTCGAGAGGGCGAATAGGCTGGTCCCGGTAAGCCCACCAAAGTGCAATTCACGATTCCCATTCCCGCTTTCAGCGATACACTCGTTGATCTAAGCTAAGATTCATTTAGATCGGCGCAGGCCTCCAGCTCCCACCCAACGGCACCAGAATCGCAAGACAACTAGGCTACCTCGACAGACTCCTCCAATGCGGGGTCGTCATCGACGGGATGGAGTACCGTAGGTACGCCGACGGCGCGCACCTGCACACGCTCTCGGCCAAAGACGCGCAGGCCCAGTACGGTGACCTCTGGATGGTTGTGCACCGGGCTGATTTGCATTACATCCTGTGGCAGACGTGCAAGGAGATTGGCGTGGATCTGTGTCTCGATATGGATGTTGAAAGGATTGATTTTGACGGAAAGAGGGTGTATCTCGAGGACGGGGATGATATTGGCGGGGATGTGATTATCGGTGCTGATGGTGAGTAAGATATGCTGGTTGGGAGCTTGTTGTTGTTTTGCTGATGGTTCGTGATAGGGCTCTGGTCTATTTGTCGTGATCAGCTTCTTGGAGCGGCTTCGCCGCCTGTTGAGACAGGGGATCTGGCGTATCGCGCTACGTTTCCATTTGACTACCTCAAAGCTCTCAATGATCCCCGCGTCGACGATCTCTGTGCGCGGAAGCTGGCTACGGTGTGGATGGGACCCGACAAGCATACCGTCTTCTACCCCGTCAGAGGCGGGCGGGAGTTCAACCTCGTGCTCATCAGGCCGGATAATATGCAACCGGGGGAGAAGCGTGTTCAAGGGGATATCGAAGAGATGAGGGAAAGTTACCGCGGATGGGATGAGACGTAAGTTCCTGGCTGCTTGAGAAGCTACCAGGTGAAATTTCACGCATCGCGTGTGGTTACTGATCTTTACCTAGATTGACAAAGCTCATTTCGTTGATACCGAGAGTGCAAAAGTGGAAGCTATGCACGCATCCCGAGTTAAAGACGTGGACCAAGGGCTGCTTCGCTCTGCTGGGTGATTCATGCCACCCGAGTCTCCCCTACCAAGCCCAGGGTGCAGCCATGGCCGTCGAAGACGGCGCCGTGATCGGGAAGCTCCTTGGTCTCTTGAAGAACTCTTCGGGGGCAGAAAACATGATACCACAGATCCCCGAGATCTTAAAGCTGTATGAGACGCTTCGGAAAGACCGGACGACGGTGAATGTGCAGGGCGCAACCTCGAATCGGAAATGGTATCATGTTCGCGACGGGCCAGAGCAGGAGGCTCGCGATGCGGAGATGACGGGCGCACCGCTGAGGGATGGGCTGTCGCCGACTGGGTGGCGGTTGATGGACGAGGATTATCGGATGGAGTTGATGGGACGGGATTCGGTAGCAGAAGCCATTGAGGCCTTCAGAGAGTGGGAACAAAAACAAGCCTGACAATGCTTCTGTATGATGGTTGACTATTAAGTGATTCTATTCACAAAGCTGTTGAAGTATGCCTCTCGATAACGCCGAATCTAAGTTAAGTAGAAAATCCCTCCCAAACTGTATATAGCAATAACGCGATGTAAATCACTTTTCCTTCCCGGCAATATGCTTCAATGATAGTTATATCGTAGCTCATAACGTCTTCAGGCATCTCTCGTGTATTCGGACTTTTGGCGCCAAACGTGACCGTATCTCATGATAACCACCGGGATGGGCGCCAGGCAAATGCTGAACGCACCCAGCATAGTGAAACCCCAACCATAACCGAAAGACTGCACCATTGGTCCGCTAGCAAGGGGTAGGAAAGTGCCAGCCAGACATCTCGTGACGATGACACCTGTCATGGCGGAAGCAGAGTACAGGCCTGTGGCGTCGACAACGTAGGCAGACAGGGGAAGGGAGGCCATGAGGAGAGTGAAGCCTAGCATCGCGACCGACAAGAGAAGAAGGCCGACAGGGAGGCGAAGTTCCGCAATCCAGCCGTAGGCGGTGATGGAGAGGGGCAGGGTGAATGCGCCGATGATGACGAGCGGGAGGCGGTACTCGGGGCGTCCGACAGGGTCGTTACTGCGGAGCTTCACATAGATCCTATCTAGGCTGAAGTTGCTGACGATGACACTGATGAATGAACCAATACCTGCGTTTGTTAGAACACAAACGTACCATGCAAAAGTTCAGAGTAGGACTTACTGAAGGACATGAATGAGAGACCAGTGAGGGCAGGCGAGAAACCATACACATCCTGGAGAATGACAGGCAAGCTGATGGACATGACGTAAAAGTAGGCGAAGGTTATGCACCCAAAGAACGACAATCCCATCAGAACATTTGACCTGAGCAAAACATAGAAAGGCCGCTTGATCGACTCCCACAGCTTGATCAGGCTCTTGTGGTCATCAACTCCGGCAGGGTGAAGCGGTGCCCCTTGCTCATCCGCATGCTTCGCGGCACGTCGTCTCAAGATTGTCATCTTATACGTCTCCCGGAAGCAAGTGAGGAACAAGATCTCACATACGGTCGCCAAACCAGCACTCATCCAGAGGACTTGTCTCCAGCCGAGGGTCTGCGCAATGGCGCCGCTAATCATAGGGCCGACCGCACCGCCGATGAGCGGGGCGAGAGATACTATGCTCATCGCCGAGCCGCGGTTGTCCGGAACAAACATGTCGCCGATGATGGCCGGGTTCAACACGTTAGAAGCGACCGCAAGACCAGTGAGACAACGGGCGCCGATGAGGAGCGGGGTGCTCGTGCTGATAGCGGCGAGGACGGTGGCGATGATGAAGAGGATGTTGGCGGCGTTCATGACGGGGTAGCGTCCGTAGATCTCGGAAAGGGGCGCGATAAGGAGAGGGCCGGCGGCTTCACCGAGCTCCCAGATTGTGACGAGCAGGGCGCTCGCCGGTGAGTTTGTGCCTTCATTCTGGTCTAAGTCTTGGATGATGTGGGCGGCTACAGGGACGACTGAAATGCAGGTGAAAGTGCTGTGCCATATGTCAGCTCAAATGTGGTCGCGAGATATTTGATGCAATTCGCATCAGGTTCGATGGTTGTCCTACACGGTGAACGCGGTGAGAGCAAGCAATGCGACCAGAGTCCACTTGAAAGGTGCGGGCCATTCCCTTGGGTTCTCGGGGTCGCCATTGGGATCAAAGTCGAGCAAGTGCTTCGAGATGTCTTCCTCGCAGATGGGGTCCTCAACCAGCAGAGGCTGCTCCTCGTTCATGTTTGGCATGTCGTCGGCCGGGGATTCCAATGACAGAATTGTATTAGGAACAGAAACGCGGCAAGTATGTTCAGTCAAAGAAAAAGGTTAAGGCAGTGACAATGAGCGGCGGCTAGATGAAGGGACCACTCGACTAAGGTAAGGCAAGTAGGAGCCGGCTAACAAAGCGGCATGGCAAGCGCCTTTTGCGTGATTGCCCCACGCCCTTCGCCATAATTTTTTTCTTCCTTCTGGCCCAGACGAAAATTTGAAAAGCCGGGGGGTCGGGAAGGTGGCGACGGCGGGGCCGCTACTTGCTGTCCGTCACACGTGACATCCGCTTATGTACGACCGGCTGTGGCATCTGGGTATCTTTCAAACCGTCGAATTGCAGCATCAGAGAATCTTTGGTTCCATCTGGCTATCGATCATGGTTTTATCTTTTATCTTCGCATTCCGCAAACGGGGAACACAAAATCAATGAGGGGTCCAAAAGGTCGATCTGAGGAAGCACGGGCATTAACCTTTGGATCTTGAAATTGACTCTTTTGATTGGTTCCTAACTGCCCCGCATCACTCTTGATTCGGCCTAGTGCGGGGTCGGTTCTCCGAGACCCTTCCTCCGGCCGGCCGGCGGTCTCGGTGAGCACAAGGTCTACACTAGCAGCACCTACCCACCGTAAGGCGCAAACGACATCTTCGGAGACCGTGCCTTAGTGTTTCTATCATTTTGAACCTGAAAGCCATACCGAGGTGGCGCAGGTATGCAACATCGATGCGCAACCTTAAGGTAGAGTGCGTGAGTGCTCATTGGACCACGGTCAAATCTTCGTCAACTTAAGAGAATGTCTCACGCGTTTCTGGGTAAAGTCATGATATGTTGATATTTTGTACCTAGCTGCCCGCATTGAAAACCTCCCAGGCATCAAGACTTCACCGATTTCGTACACCCAAGTAGCTCGCCCCAGTCAAAAGAGCCAGGACTCTCTATCCCGTCCTCCCTAGGGGTTTCATTGCCGTCACTCATGTAGGAATCCTCAAGAGCCCCATCCACAGTGTCCTCACTGGCTTCGTAGAAGATATCTGCGGCATCATTGTCGGCTTCCTCCAGTATCTGACCCCTAACCGCCTTTTTCTCAAAGATGTCATCGACGGCGGCTTCAAGCAGACGGCCGATGAGCGCCTTGTGATCACGATCCTCACTCACCATGTTTTCAATCAACTGCTTCTCTTGTCTATCAAGTTCCTCGCGTAGACGACGGATGTCGTCGAGGCTGAACAGAGTACGGTTCTCCAGAACATTCTTCGTCAGTACCATGGCCTTTATTTTCTCATCGACCTCGGACATCAAGTCCTCCAGCTGAGCAGCGCGGGAGACGTCTTGAAGAGTCTCGGCCACTTTCAGTGCAGTCCGCAAGTGTTGGCTGACTTCGCGGGCAGTCGTGGGCAGTCTGTGCACGGCAGTATGCCTCAACTGATGTGTGCGGAAGAGAACACCCTTGATGGGGGTGTTTGCCGGTGCGGTTGCGTGCGCAGGCAAGTTTAGGCTAGCTCTGTTGAAGACTTTGGTCCACTTCGTTAACTCGACCGCTGACGGACAGTCCCAGCCTTGTGATTGAAGAACGTGTGGTATCCATTTGGTCGCAAAATCAAAGCAGCATTCCTCCAGAACTCTCTGAGTGGTGGTGAGGATGTCATGTTGCGTCTTGTAAGGGAGGCAGGCGGGATACAAAGAAGGGAGCCCAGGGTGAGGCGGTGGACTTGTCAGTGTGACCCCTTATGCCTTGTCAGTGAAGTTATGTAAGTAGAGAATTGTACATGACTTACCGGAGTCAATATCGCACATATTTGCGAGATCTTGAGGAGGCGTTATAGCCTTGACTAAGGCAAGAGGCTCGTTGGTAAGAGGTGCGTCGGCAGGAGGCGCGTCGGCAGGAGGCGCGTCTTCTGGGACCTCTTCTGCTATGGGGGTATAAACTGCTTCCTCGGGATATGGTTCGGGAATTTGATCAAGTTCATCGTCATCGTCCTCGCCTTCCGACTGACTCATCTCGTCTAGGGCGTTTGCAACTGATCTCACTGCATCGGCCTCCGAAGCCTCTCGATCAGCATCTTGCTGCGGGGTGCTTTGGAAGAGGCTCGGAAACATGACTTTGGCTCTGAGATCGGACTCAAATACCCGGCATTCCAAAAGGTGCTGCGACATGAGTATTGTCTTTTCCTCGCCAAAACTGGAGAAGAGTGGTTTAACAGTGGTTGTGTTCTTGATCAGTGCCTCTTTGACCTTCTTCTTCCTTCGCAAGAGAGCATCGTTACCGCTAAAGATTGCTCTACACGTGCAATACACCCTTGCAAGATCTTCATTCTTGTAGGCCATGGTGATAGACTTTGGGGAAGATGAGGATCTTTCGATGCCAGTAGCAGAAGAGGGTTGACTGGGGGTTGGGCTGTATTTAAATACGGTGCCCAAAAATATCTGTCAAAGCTGGTTGGACGCCAGGCTGCATGTCTGGGTTGGTGGTCGGCCTCCCACAGCGACCGTCCCAACACATGTTTGAGGCACCGAAAAGTGGCGAAAGGACCTGCGGGCGTGTCCTTGGTCCCATCCAGTTTAACATGCTACATCTTGAACTGTTAGGCTCTCATGCATGCCATATCATTATTCTCGCAATTTCGATCATGCAGGTCTACTTTTAGGCTTGGTTTTGACATCGGTTTGATTGCTTATTGGCTGGAGTTACCAGCCAGCTCGCCAACAACGGCGCCTATGTTCCTAAGTCAGACCAGTGCTCATGCTGCCAAGTCTAGAAACGACCATCAGCTCATCATGCACATCAAGCATGTGTATCTACAAATGTGAGTGGGGAACCTGGCTGGGGACTAAAGAGAGCCTCTAACGTGTGCACAATTGTTCTTTGAACAGAAGCCTAAAGCAACACTGGTCAAAGAAATAGGCGTCTACTGACTCAACTCCGGTGCGTTTCATTTCCTCTTAAACTGTTTAATATGCTATGAAATTACTATGGAAGAAAAATATGAGTGAAGCACAAAGATTTCATAACAAGAAATGGCCTTCCAAGGGTATGTTAGAAAAAGACGGAAGAAGAGTACACCCCCCAGTGCCGATTTGGAGGCTGCATCTCTTGGTGCTCATTCGGGGAATCAAACTCGAAGTCGTAACCTGTCGTTGATCAGGCTCATTGGCGTATCAATTAGCGACTATAAATCATTCCACCACTCATGCAAGTTTGACCAGAGCCGCCGACGTAGACGGGCCGCTGGTGGCTGTGGTGACGCGAGCAGGTTCGATAAAGCCTATAACCGCTTTGTGAATTTAATTATTCAGATGGCAGTTAGGAATTGAAGAACTCAACGGAGGAAGGGTTGGACCGGCAGGTATGTTCAACATCACTTGCTTCTACCTATGGCTGGCCCTGGCCCTAGAAGACGCCGCATGTTCCTCCTAAGGCCGCTGCGTAAGTCAGATTTTGGGCCAAATATGCTTCGCTCTTGGGCGTATTTATCAAAACTTATAGCAGTCATTGAAACTGAGGTATTGATCTTCTTCCAACAAAGTGGAGGCCATTCTACTTAGTGATACTGATACAGTAATACTCCTGAGCCCACATCTTTGTGGCGCAATTCTCCCCATTTGTTCCCAAGACCGGATTCCAAGCATACAATTGAGCCAAGGTAACTCCATTAGCGCTTGAGAATGTGGTGCAGGTCGCTCCCGAAGGTGCTTCGGCGTATCGAGCGCAGTTGGAGTTGATACCATCTTGCGTCGGGCCGGGAGCAGCCACTGTGATGCCGACGCAGTAGTACTCATTGGCCCACATCGAAGACGCACAGTTCTCTCCACTAGAACCGAGGACTGTGTTCCATGCATACAACTGATCGGTTGAAATGCTGTTGCTGCTCGCAAAGTCGCCGCAGACTACACCGGAGGGCGCCTTGGCAAACTTGGAGCAGCTCGAGACGATGCCGGTCTGAGTTGGACCAGGGGCTGTGACTTGAGTAGCAGTTGTCGAGACTGCAGCCGTGGCAGTAGTCGCCTGTGTCGTGGTCGCTGCGGATGATGATCCAGAGACACCAACACAGTAGTACTCGTCCGCCCACATGGAACCTGCGCAGTTCTCTCCGTTTGCTCCCAGTACGCTGTTCCAAGCGTAGAGCTGAGCGGTTGTGATGTTGTTGCGTGAAGCAAAGACGGTACAGACATCACCGGAGATAGCCTCTGCGTACTTGTTGCAGCTTGACGTGATTCCAGTCTGGGTTGGACCTGGTGCAGTTACGGCAGAAGTCTGGGTCGGCTTCCACGTGCCGATGCAGTAATACTCACTAGCCCACAGAGCGGTTGAGCATTCGGAACCAGCAGTGCCGAGGACTGGGTTCCATGCATAGAGCTGTGTTGGCGCAATCGAGTTGCGGGTTGCAAACGCCTCGCATCCGTCTCCAGCAGTAGCACTTGCGTAGTTGTTGCACTGGAAATCTCAGAGTTAGTCTCGCATCCTCATGTTGATTTTTGCCAATGGTTCATCTTACGTTGGTGACAAGCCCGTCTTGGGTTGGGCTAGGGGCTGTTCCTCCTGACACAGGGTTGACAATGTCTGTTGCGGTCGTCGTAGCCGATACGATACCACCAGCGCCTCCTCTTTGTTGGTTTCCGGCATTGGCTTCTGTGCCTAAGGGTGGTGCAGGTAATGTGTATGTAGCGTTGACGCCAGGGGAACTACCCAGGGATATTGGTCAGTACACTTCACGTTTATCACAAAATAGATCAAAGTCCTCCTTACCTTACGCATACCCACTGGCCCTCTGTAAGACTGTCGCAAAGTCCAAGGACGTACGTATTCCACTTCTTAAACTGCACGATAGTAGTGTCACCGCCGATGGATGCCGCGATACTCGCACTTTGAGGACAGCCATTAGCACTGAAAGTATCAAAAATGGAAAAATTGGGTTGTGATACTCACCACGTCTCGTTCCTTCCAACTTTCTGTAATGTGCACCGTTGAGGAAGACACACCGAGCCAGAGACAGCGCAGGTTTCACTGTTGGTGAACCACTGAAGTGCGCCAGTGCTTACGCCATACTGAGAAGATAAGTCATCGCATGACGATGCCTGCCTAGGCTCTAATCCAGGCGTAGACCTTTTGATCCAGTCCAAAGCATTATCTCTCTTTGATGCAGCGGCAGAGCCAAGAGTCTGACCAACGCAAGTGGTCGTGGCAGCGGCCGTGGAGGTGGCAGTGGCCACGGCAGTCGTCGAAGATCCCACGTTGACGGAAGACAGCGTTGACGCAGTCTGATAATCCCAGGGCAGTGCAACAGTGAAGTCGGGAATAGTTTTGTTGCAAATGTCTGAGATATCAAAAATCTGATCTGCGAGATATTCTGAGTAGTCGGTATCCGGCAGGAAGATAGACGAGATGCGAGTGTAAAGCTGATTAATAAAACAGTCATTGCATAACTTGATGTCATGTCAGTGAGTCGTACGTTGACGTCACAGAAGTTCAACTCACAATATCGTCTTCGTACAGGTTGGCTAGGCGAATGTTCGCCTCGGGGATGTCCGTGGAGTTGCCGCCGCAAGTGGGATCTGAGGGATTGGCATCACAGTCGACCCGCAGCACATCAGCTCCAACCCACTCCTGCGATTCTGTGAGACAGTATGTGTAGTTGTCGGATCTTTGAATAATCAGCATGACTTTCCAGAGATGGATTCCAGCAATGAGACTAACCGAGACGGCAAACAGGCAAAGATGAGATTGTCAACGACTCGCTCAGTGACCGTCCATATGGGTACAAGCTTTCCATATGCAGTGAAAGACTGCTCGAAGCAGGGGTCAGAGACATTATAGTTCCACGATCCAACGGCTTCAGCACAGCCTGAGTCGCAGACAGCCGTGAGGTTGTCATCGGTCCACCAGTAGTTCTCTACGTTCATCGTCATCTGCAGTAATGTCTGATCACATTCTGGTATAGTTTGGTTTCTATCCCACTCATTAGCCTCGGCACAGTAAAAGAGGTATCGGGTTCAAGCTACTCACAGCGCTGCAATGCAGTCTGATGTGACGTTCAGTGACTTGGCGAGCTTATCGCCGTTGATAGCTGGGTAAAGGTTGAAAGAGTGACATGTTTGCAGAAAACTAAGTGCAACGAACAGAAGCCACAATGAGTGACTCTCCATGATGAAGTAAATTGCCTAGAGCGGCTGGCTCTGTGCTGGTAAGGAATGGACGGACACGAGATTGGTGCTGCGGCTCATCTCATGTGCGAAGCCTTCGGTATATGGACTTGGACTCATTCACAATTGACTGGGAGAGAAAGACATCGACAGATGATCAGCTGGTTCAAGTCTCTCATTGATGTTGTCGGCATCATATTTGGCACTAGTAGACCGGAAATTGGTCTGACAACAGTGGTACCAAAGTACTGAGGGAAGTTGCATTAGGCTGCAGGCTGCAGCTTCCAAGTATGGGGCCTGCAAGGAACGCTCTATCCTGGCCGTGTGATATCGAAAGCCGAGGAGATTGAAGAAATGCACGCGACGGGAGCTCTTTCTGCAGGGTTGAAATCCTTGCCGGAGTCGGATATCCCGCGACTGAGTCGGCAATCGCATCTTTCTTTCTTTCCGCGAGCTGCGACGCGTTTTGATAGGTCTGACTGCTAGTGTTGACTGCAAGGAAAAGGAGTTGTCTCAATCTTTCTTACCTCCAAGTAAGCACAGCGGCCCGATGCCGTTCAGTAGCCTACGGCACAGCAGTCATCTGGACTCAAAAAGTGGTTCATGTCAGCGGCATTTTCGTGCCGAGGGCAGCCAAGACCGGCCAAGAGTAGCCAAGTCCAGGTAAGCTTTTTTGTGACAGGGGCCGGGGGTAAGATGACATTCTCCGCCCAACAAGGCTTGAAGGGTCACATCGCCAGCTCCATGCAACCAACTTGCTTACTCCCTGCGGCCGTTGGTCTTGAATTTGGGATGGCTTCGGAAGCAGGTGAGATGAATATTCTGTCAAAAGAGGGTCATTTGATTCCTTCTCAAGTCAGGCTGACGAGGAAATCCTGCCAAGCCGGTCGAAGCCGCCGAGACAGTCTGATCATCAGAGCCTAGATCAACATGTTGAGGGTGTTCATGGGTGAGCTTTTAGCAATCTGCATCCATAATTCTATCTGAAATGGGCGGTATTCGGCGCTTCATGAACCCATAGCATCAGCTTAATCTCATTGTGCATCAAATGGTCCGCGTCGAAATGCGACTATAACCCCTGCAGCCCGGGGTGGATCAGGAGCCAGCAAGCGAGCACGCTGTTGTTGCCTGTTGATGAACAACACGCCGGTTCTCGATTATCAAGAGCTGAGTTTGGGTTAACACGATTTCAATATTTGTGTCTTGAGAGCTGCCGTTCTGCTCTGGAAACTGGTTCGCTTCGGAGTCACCCATCATTCCAGACTCCAGAGAGTCGTTCAAGGCCGCGGGGATGTTTCCACTCACTCTTCTTTACGCCTTTATGGCAGCCATTCCTTTCCTCATCTCAGCCGTTCCTTTAGACTCTAACAACCACGTCGCGCCCATCACTCCTTATTCAATTCCTTCTCTTGACCACCTTCTCACTGGACGAGCCCTTCCGACCGGCACATGCAATGCAGACACTCCATGTGAGAATGCTGCGTGCTGTGGTACCAATGGGCTTTGCGGCTACTCTCCAACAGAGTGTGGCAAGGGCAATTGCACTTCAAATTGTGATGCCAAAGCTCAATGTGGACAATATGGCAAAGAAGGCTCTCAGGAATGTCCCTTGAGTGTCTGCTGTTCTGAATTTGGGTAAGTGATAGAGTCGATGCACCTCTACTACTCCATGTCAAGCATGCATTCGCTGACCAATATGCACCAGATTCTGTGGTTCTACAAGTGATTTCTGCGGTAAAGGCTGCCAAAAAGACTTTGGTGGCTGTGGAAACGTCACAAGACCATCCTGTTCAGGCAATTCTGTCTCTAAGCGCACGATTGGTTACTATGAGGGATGGTCCAACACTCGCAGTTGCCAAGCAGTTTCGCCGGAGGACCTCAACCTCAATGGATTCTCTCACATCAACTTTGCTTTTGCATTCTTTGACCCGCAAACTTTCCAGATTGCTCCCATGGACACCGAGACTGGCAAGCTTTACAGCCGGTTCACAGCGCTGAAGAAGAACAACGCCGGCTTAGAGGCCTGGATCTCTGTTGGGGGCTGGTCATTCACCGACCCCGGAGCTACCAGGACAGCCTTCAGCGACATGACAAGCACATCTGGCAACAGGCAGAAGTTCATCTCTGGTCTGATTGACTTCATGGAGCACGTAAGATATCATCAACATTCCAGTCTAAACAGCATCGTTGAAGGCATTGATTCCTAAGACTGACATGTATGAACTTGCAGTATGGTTTCGACGGTGTTGATCTTGACTGGGAGTACCCTCAAGCCGACGACAGGGGCGGCGTCACAGCAGACAAGAAGAACTACGCCCTTCTGACAAAAGAACTCAGGGCTGCTTTTGGTCCGTTTTCTATCCAGTTTCATGACAATTAGGCTCGACTAAACTCTGCCAGGCTCCCGCTACGGAATTTCAATGACGCTGCCGACGTCATACTGGTATCTCCAGCACTTTGACCTTGCATCTATTGCAGCAGATGTCGATTGGTTTAACTTCATGGCTTATGACTGTGAGTCTCACTCAATCTCCGACACAACATTACTCAATCCTGGACTAACATCATTTGGAAGTGCACGGAACTTGGGACGCTGCGTCCAAGTTCGTCGGGCCTTACCTTGCACCTCATACTAATGTTACTGAGATTGACATGGGTCTCGACCTTCTATGGAGAGCTGGCGTAAAACCTGCCAAGGTTATTCTGGGCCTCGGGTGGTACGGACGCAGCTTCACGCTTTCCGATCCCTCTTGCAACAAGCCCAATGGCGTGTGCCAATTCTCTGGTGGTGCGTTGGCAGGACAGTGTTCGAACGCATCGGGTATCTTGACCCTACAGGAGATCAACGGAGTCATTGACTACAACGGCGTAAAGCCCGTGTGGGACAAGGACGCTATGGTGAAATGGATTACCTGGGATGACAATCAGTGGGTCTCGTACGACGACGACGACACATTTGAACAGAAGCGCAAGTTTGCCAACTCCCGCTGCTTGGGAGGCACAATGGTGAGCAATACTGCTGTTCTACCTAGAGTAATTACCAAGCTAATTCAGTGATTTAGGTCTGGGCCATGGATCAAAGAGACCAGGGAGAAGACAATGGATTGGCTCCCGCTTCCGGTGTCACCACTGGTCAGCAAGAAGACGCCCAGGAAATGGCTCAAGGACTTGCCGCCGGAGTTTCATGTTACACGACAGATTGCGGAGCGAGCTGCAAGAAGGGCACTAACCCAGTCACTCAGATGAATGGGCAGCCTGGCATGCTCTCAACCAATGATCGCTGCGACAAGAACAAGTATCGCACGCTCTGCTGCGATGATGGCACAACTATGGGCATTTGCAAGTGGCGCGGCTACCGCGGTCTAGGTCTGTCATGCATGGGCGGCTGTGATGATGAAGAGACCGAGGTCCTCCAGGATACGAACAACCACAGCAAGAATGGCGACCAGACGTGCACTGGTGGTATTCAGAGTTACTGTTGCAAGGGCTTCGAATCAGCTCCGACGAAAGAAGAGCTGGAGGAGGAAGCCAAAGAAAAGGCCGAGGAGTTGGCCGAAGAAGCGGCTGAGCAAGCAGCTCTCGACATTGCGGCCAAGGCTTTCTGTCGACTCGCTATTCCTGCTCTCTTAGCACCCTTGGAGTTGATTGAGGCTGCGATCCCGATCATTGGTACGTTCCACGACTTCCATGCCTCTTTCACTTCGCCCCTGCATTTTACATTCTAACCTGGATGATTCTAGGCGAAATTCTGGATATCGCCGAGATCGCCGCGACACCAGCCCTGATTCAACTTTGTACCGACGGCATTGAGAAAGAAGGCAAAGCGGTGTTCAAGGTTTTCGGCAAGGAACACTCTGTTTCGTTCAACAAGCCATCCAAGACAGTGTCACGGCCGCCAAAGTCTACTCATGTATGTTTCTTTCACCATCTTTCGTTAGGTTTTCACATGCAGCCAAATGCTAATATTCAGCAGTCACCGGCAAAGACCTCTTCGTGTCCTTCAAACGCCAAGCGTGCGGATGATGGGAGACCCTGCAAGAGACAAAAGCGCTACATGACATCCCATCGAACCAGTGAAATCGTAGTCTCGACAAGCAAGCTTCCAAACAACGGCTACAAGATTCCTTGCAATGGCAATGGGGGTGTCTATCCGGAGGCTTGCAAGAATTACAAGTCCATTGTGGACAACTACCCCCAGTACAAGACCATTACCTGCCCTTACCGCAAGATTGACGACAAGAAACGCCCCATCACTGGTGTCTTCAACCAACAGCGATCGACAGCCCTCTGGGATCCCGTCATCGCTGCGCCTAACGGATGCTCCCCAGACGAATACCCGCCGGCTGTCATGGCACCTGTTAACGATGGGTACAGCTTGCTCACCTCCATGATCAAGGATAGTGATACAGAGGTACGGAGATTGCTCAGTGCAAAGCCACCCTCAGTAGATGGACAGATGGTTCGCTATCTCGACCTGGTCGACAACCGGGAAGCCGGAAAGATCTTCGACAAGTGCCGTCAGCCGCCTGTGGCCAGTGATATGCATCAGACCACCACCGTCATCAATCCAGATGCCCGAGTGCCCATCGAGTGGCATTTGACAAAGGTGGCACTTTCACGTCTCGTTTGGGAGCTCGACTTTGATGGTCTCCCTGATGACTCTGATGATTATGGTATCGCGGACAATATCTGTGTGCCGACAATCAACGGAGTGAAGCACCCCGGCTACGCTCTCCTCAACGAGGATGAATATTTTGATACGCACGCCGCAGAGGCAGCTCTGAGAGCTACCTGGCCCAATGGTCCGGCACAGAAGCGTTGGGTTGAGCCAGCAGGCTTGGTGGTGGAGGGCGCTAACTCTACCAGGGTGGCAACTCCAGAGGAGCTGCGCGATCACCTTGGCTTCGATGAGTGCACAGATAGTAGTTGCTCACGAGAGATTGAGAAGCTGAAGGATGTCGCTAGAACGTTCAGGGACAAGGCCGAAAGGGCGGCCAACTCGCCCGCGGAAGCGCCGGCACCTGAGGCAACGCCTGTCCATGAACACAGCGTCGTCCAAGCCGTTCCTCCGAGCCAACCTGGACGGTCGTTTGACTCTGATATTCCCATGTATACTGGTATCTGATATGTTTAGATCTTGACTGTAGATTCTAATGCAACTTCACAAACTCTGCTGTTCATACCTCTGCTCGTAACGTGTCTATGCCGCTTGATTGATCTTTACACTAGATTGTTGCCTTCTTCAACCATTCCGCTAGTTTCCTGCGGCCCTCCTCGCCATTGTAGTCTTCTGGCCACCCGTTTTGGACCACAATGTCTCGAAGTGCCTTGGAGATAGGTTAGTCGGTTTCATCGAAACTAGGTGCGCGGCAGCTTACTTTTGTTTCTTCGGCCCAGTGGCCTTGCGACAGGACACCTGGGTGGTCATGACGGGGAAGGCCAAAGTACTGAAATGCCTTGTACTTGTCGATGATTTCTTCTAGCCACGCTTCCAGTGGAAGAGTAATATCATCGCACAGTGTCTCTCTCCACATCCTAGGGTCGTCCTTTTCATATCTCCCTGCCGGTTCGGGGTAAACAGCGCCCGTGATGATGTACTTGGTCACTGTGCCATCCATCGTGTCCAGTATCCATATGTCACCGTCCCTGTTGACGCTCATAGTGAGGGGGATCACCCAAGCTGGAAAGCCTTCAAACGACTGAAGGTCGTGGGACAGAGCATGCAGCCATTTGGGCTTGAAAACTCCAACGGCTGGTATCAAAGACACGGCGGTAAGGTAGTTGATGGGGAAGGTTTCCGGAGTGATCCAAAGCGGGTTGCCATCAATGTAGGGTAGATGCTTGATTAAGTCTACCACTCGCTCGTTCAGATGTCTCATTCCCGAGGCCGCGAGCGACTCAGGGGTAATTTCTGGCCAACCCCCCGACGGCGCGCGACGAACTAGAGAGGGGTCGATGTGCGGCAGACTCTGGTAGAAAGTCGCAAGAGAGGTGATGATGTTGTCACGGGAATACCGAGGCTGTTGGCCCGGAAGGCGTGGGTCCGGTGGGAGATCTCTGGGGTCCGGAATAGCCTCCATCTTGGCATTCGTCTTGGCATTCGGGTGATGGGTGGTGTAAAAGAGTGATCGAGAGAGAATGCTTGTTCACTCAAGAAACCCCGCGCATCCTGCAGCTTAGTAAGCCTCTGGGATGATGATCAAAATGTCTCCCCCTGGCCTCCTGTTTGTGGACATGCTGGCGCTTAGGTAATGTGAGAATACAGCTTCATTCGAGGGTGAACAGTAAATGGTCTTTTTCTTTCGACTAACACCTTACTTGCAAAAAGATCATGGCCACAAACAAGACGCATACTCGGGATATTTCCCCGGCACGCCATAAATCTGACTCATATCGTCACTGAGCATCTGCGGTCCCTTCAAGAACGAGTCCTTCTCCTTGGGAATCTCCTTGGAAAAGAGATGCCTCTTCAGTGCGACGTTCCATGCAAAACTTGAGTGTCCCACGCCTCCAAACTGCGCCGCTCCCAACATGACCAGAAAGTCAATCATTCCTTTCTGATCCCACGTCAACGCATCTAGCCTCTTGCGGTTTTTCCCCGTCAGCAGGTCCTGCTTCGTCACGACCCGTACCCCACGCGGCACGGCGTCTTCCTCGAGCATTGCCACCTGTGTCTCATTCCCGGACGCGACGTACATGACCGACAGGCCCGCTCGACTCGCCTGGTCAAAGAACGCGTTCGTCTGCTTGCTGTACTCGGACCACTCCCACGTCGGGTCCGCCGGATTCCAGTTGTCTAGAGCGTCCTTCTCGGTGCGCAGGTGCGCGCCGAAGAAATGCTTGTTGATGCTGAGGATCGTGGCGCTCGCGAGCTGCCGAACATCCGCGCGGAACTCGAGGATGGTGCCAAAGGTGTTTGCGAAGACCTCGCCATCGCTGTGGATCGGGTAGGTGAGGTACGACCGGCCGAGGTCCACCATCATCGGGCCCTCTGTGAGGCGCCCTGTCGGCGCGGCGTCGGTGGTGTTGTTGATGTCTTCGAGCCACCGGTATAGTTGCGACCGCCACTTTTGCGGGCGCTCGATGCCCGTGCTGGCGATGTGCTCCTCATCGACGAGGGATTCTGGGAAGAGGCCGAGAGACCATGTTCGCGCTGGTCCAAGAGATTCGTAGACCTCGTCGGTGTCGTTGTAGAGGCGCAGCTGTGGGCACGAGAGATGCAGTGAGTCGATGAAGTGTTGCCTGTCGAAGAGGTACTCCATCTCCTGCCGCCGCCCCGTCCGGATGTGAGAGATGTCCGAGTCGTTGCGCTTGAAGATGCGCGGCATGACCAATGAGCCTCCAGCCAGCATCGTATATCGCACACAGTTCAAGATCGAGTTACGGATGTTTCCAATCCCGCCGACGTTGTTGTCGCATGTGAACACAACTTGCATCGGCTTCCCTGCATCCCACTCTGTCCTGTCGCAAACCCCCCGGATGACGTCTGAATTGACCGGCTCGAAGTCAAAGATGTCCTGGTGGGCTAATCGCGGAATCCACGGCACCATGCTCGAATCCATGCCAACGCGATCGAGGCCTAGCTGCTCACGGAACACCCACAAGAATAGGAAAAAGACGCCCACTGCAGCCGCATTGGTGAAGCGGCCGAAGCGCCGTTTCGGGTACCTTCCGATGATGCCCATGATGTGGTTATTGTGGGTAGACCTGCGATTCAAGCGGCCTCTAGAAAGAATCCCCACGGGGAAAGAGAAAAGGCTTCGGTTGAGGTTTTGAGAGATTTCCTCCGAGGGAGTGTTCATCCCTTGTATGCCAGCGCTGCGTTCCAGAGCATCGCCCAAGGGTTGTGGCCAACCCCTTTCATGATTAGAACAGACGCGTTGTTGGTAACTTATCGCGTTTGTCTCAATGAACATACATGGTTAGCTTAGTTGTCGCTGTCGTAGATCCCACCGCCGTCACATCAATAGTTCAGCCCCAAGCGGAAGCTAAATCAGGCCGCTCGGATACTGCGGGATTCAGGGACGGATAGCCCTTCGAAGAATTTCAGATAAGCGAAGCAACAAAATCATTGCTCTTTGTCGAGTTTTTCCGGGGACTTCTTTCTGGAATGCTAAGAGCAGGCAGGTGTAGTCGCCGGCGTGTTACCCCTTACAGGGAAACGGTCACATTTCATCCCTTTTGTCCTACCTATACCTCATTGATGCTGTGAGACTGATCGCATCTGATTCGAGAGCAATATTGCAAGGAAACCTAGCCAGGTCAAGCCCATTCATGCGCTTCCACTTCCAGAGGGAGGGGCAGGCAGCATTGTCGTACAAAATTGATCTATTCATTCTCACTTACACAACGCATTCAGCTTCACCAACACCGCAACCGATGACGAAATCGTCGCACACCAGCCTTGGAATAAATCCCTGCCAGCACACACGAACAACATCCTTTGTTTACAAGAAAATCTGGACTCGCCCATCAATCTAGAAACAGTAATTGAATCTAGAAAACATTCGGGGCATGACGTCTTCTGATGCTTGCCATGGTCATCTCCAAGTTTCCTAGTTCTCTCCAGGTTCGGCCACCTCTGTGCATCAATCCTCCTTGGGCCTCAGCACAACGTTGCGCTTCAAGTAAATGCTAGGTCGGATTGATTGGCTATGCAGTAATGCCGAGCCCTTTATTCCTTTCGGGATAAGCAAATAGAGAGGCTCTCTGACCTGCTCGACGAGCTCTCTGGCAACTTACAAGACAATGGCGAGTGTTTCTACAACCATTCAATGCAGACAAGTCAGTAGCACCGAGCTACGACTGGCTACTATGTTTTATGAATCTTTCAGAGGAAAAACGTCCAAGGCGTCGACAGCTGGTTTTTCTCCCATCCATGCACCGTCAGCCAGTCAAAGAATGTCTTCATCAACCAAATACATGAAACGATATACTCTTTGCTCAGTCTTTAGCAATATGTCACTCCACGTTAACAAGACGGAAGCCCCTGAAAAGAGCAATTGAGCGACTGCCTGCTTCTATTGACTCGTTTCGGCCTTTCAAGATGCCGTCGGCGGCTGCGTGCTTAGGCCTCGGTCACGTTGCAAACGCCGACGCTGACTCGAGAACCAGAGTGGAGACTTTAATGACCCGAAGCTGGTTCACAGTCGCAATGGAAGAGTCGAAAGGTTGAGATTTTCACCGCGACAATAGTTACAGCCAGTCCCCTTGTTCTCGTGACACCGCTGCGGTCAAGTCTTCTGGTCTGTTATTCGTCTTAGGCGCTTTCGGCGTCCGAAGCGCCTTTGTTGCATTGCTCCTTGCCTGTGTTTCAAAAGTGGCCGTCGCGGAGCCAGTCGACATGCTTCGAGTCACAACCGCGCGTGAGTAGCTTTCGGGACGCCCTTTTGGATCTTGCTATGTCTTGTTCTAACAATGTGAATACACGGCGATGTTGGAGATGTGGTCTTCATGCATGTTGCAGATAGCCCACGTTAGAACTTGGGTCGCCTTAGTGTCATATGCATGCAGCTTTGTTTACTGGGGTACCTTTAGTGAGGCATGGTTTCTCTACGGTCTCGATATAGGTGCGAGCACCGCCTATCGGAATCAATTTGATGCCAGTTTCCCGCACTTTTTGTCATCACCTCAGATTAGTCAACAGGTGTCAAGAAAGATATAGATGACTTAGTCCAGGAACATCTGCTTCGGTATCCACTCCCGAAACCTAGAAACCATGCGCTACCGCGGGCCTTGCTCGGCACTGTGCCGATGGGCTGAGGATCGTCACCAGGGGACCCCATTCTTCAATGCTTCCAGAATCGAGCTGATGCTCCGTCTGTTGCACTTCAGATCGTTCGAACAGTCAATCTTGCAGGATTGAAGTATAGGATCGGACACTATTGCAACACAATTCTGAGTTCTGAGCGATTGAGGGATCGATGTTCTTACAAAATTATCGATCCCTAGAGGCAGCACCAGAATGACACTGAGTATTCGAAATCCAAGTAATCCCGTCGGCTTTACGAATAGGACATTCTGAGTAAAACGCTCACTAAACCATTGGTCATTCTCTAATCCGACTGCGACTTCCCAGTTCTGGTCATTGCCAATGGGATTGAACAGGGATCAACAAGGGTCTATAGTATTAGAGTTTCTTAGCATTGAGGCACATGGCGCAGTTTGGATGAACTCCTATCAGTGTTGCAACCTGCTATTTCTCCTACCAAGAGCCATTTAATCTATCTGATTATCGGCATTTCTTTCCTCTGCAGTCCGCCTCGTGTATAAGATCATTCCGATCGACACCCACGAAGACATCGCCCAACACATCTGCCAAACGGAAAAACAAAACACGTCAAAAGATCGCAACACACAAAAACATAGCATAATGCGTACATCTTCATTACTCGCTCTCGGCGTCAGCGCCCTCGCCTGGACAACAAGCGCTCTCGCCCCGCGTCAGGGCTCCGCGCCGTACTGCCCTCCTCGTCCGGCAACACCAGAACAGCAAAAGGTCATTCTCGGAGAATTTATGCAAGCCTTCTACGAAGAACGAAACGCAACCAAGGCCCTCCTGAACCACGTCGCCGAAGACTACATCCAGCACAACCCCGGCGCTCTCTCCGGCCGCGCGAACTCCCTTGCCGTCCTCGAGCCTTTTATCTCTCCGAACACGGTCAACTATACCATCATGAACAAGAATTTCCAGGACAACATCGCATTCATTCATTACCGCATGGATCTCGTTGGTGGAGGGCAACCGTTCGCCGTGGTGGACGTTTTCAGATTCAACGGGACTTGCGTTATGGAACATTGGGACGTGGCGCAACAGCGGACTGCCAACTCAACGAATCCGATCGCTCTGTTTTAGACTATGCTGCAATCGGCATATAGAGAATACCCAACCATTGAGTTTAGCTTATGCACTTGCGATGAAGCTCGTCGACTCGCTCGCCCTCGAACGATACTGTGCTCTCTGGAGAGGCTAAATGACTGCACTGCCTGCAAACTCGTGGTACCTAGTTCGATGTCGTTGAACACTCGCTTCCTCGCTGCCTTGCTTTTTTTCTTTCTTCGTGTGAATCACTATTTAGCAATTCTAGCAGGCCAGTGATATCAAACAGGTACTAATGCTACTTGTCACGTACAATCCTTTGAGGAATTCGTCCGCAAAGGCGAGGCCTGAGAGCCGAGAGATGGGGAGAGCCGTTGAAGTCTCGGTCTCCGTGGCGGCCTGATTGCCGGAAGAGGAAGGTGGGAACGGAGGGACAGCAGAGGAAAGGGCATGTATATTGCTCCGAGTATCAAGCTGCCGCCGGAGTGTACCCCTATTACATGCATACGAGTGAGCGTGGTCTTAAACCTCCATGTCTGCCTGATTTCAGATATCCAGTGACATAGAACAAGTAATAAGCGCATGTGATTCGACGTCTCTACGACTCAGACTTTGTTGGAATAGGTATGGTAACATCAAACTAGAAAAGAAGGCCTCGTTGGTGTAATTAGTCAATAAGATGTCACCTGGTTACCGTGTATCTTCCCATATCACTCCAAAATGCTCACAACGCTCTACAATTTGCCTAAAAGCCCAAACATGTACGAACGGTCATTTCCAATGAACCCTTGTTTTGTAAAGCTTTGCGATTTGCCCCTTGGTGGAGTTTCTACTCCTCCCTGTGAGACCTCGAGCTCCAATGATAGTCGTACTGTTGACGTCGAAACAATTCGTCCTGATGCTACCGGCACAAAGATCGTAAAGTTCCCTCTTTGTGAGATCGCAGTATTTTCTGTCGACAAAGGAGACGATGTCATACCCAACTGACTTGGGGTGTTCGCAGATCTCTCGGGCCGTCTGACCCGGTATCTCGGTTAAGACCAGGTGGTCAGTATCCATGTTTGAGCCTTGTCTCTTGCTTAAGCGAGTGGGGTGAGTTCTTCTTCTTCTTCGGTACTCCTTTTCCGATTCACCCTGTTGCACGTATACGTTCTTGTTGTACTTGAAGCGATCTAGGGCTTCGATAGGATATTCATTTGTGCCTTCAAGTTTCGGATTGACGGAGTCCTTGTTGTACTTCAGAACTGGGTAGAAGAATGGCACAATGCCGTCTGGTATGAGATGCTTCCAGAAAGAGTAGCGAGGTGTGCTTTTACACAGGTATGACAACTCGCTATTGTATAATCTTAACTTGTCGGGCGAAGGCAGCATGTCTCTGAGGTGAAAACTCATAGCCCTGGCGTTGAAGTTGGGATGGGAGTGATCTGAGTCCAACCATACACACTTGGTCATGAGATTATCACCCTTGAACTTCCGTTGGCTGTAGTACCATGCTTGGCCGCATTTGTATCCAGTATCTCCGTAGACCGCCCCACTGAGTCGGCCGTTGGAAACTTGGACCATTGCAGTGCATGTTGCGTCGGTATCGTGACTCAACATGACATATTGGGGATCAGATATCTGCCCGTTGTTCTCGTTATTCGGTATCTTGACGGTTCGCTCGCTGCTCTGGGCTATCTTTTCGCCTAGCTTGGTACGGTATCGTCCTATTCTGTTGCCATTGTCGTCCCAAATGGCAACATCAGGAAAGACGCCGCCAGCATCCTTGAGATCGCCTCCCGCTCCCGTTACCACGGTCACCCAAGTCTCCGCAATAGGTTTCTCGGGAATGGCGTCTTTGATGATGAAGGCTGCGGGCATGAAGGTTCCGACAGTATTGAGTGTGAATCCAAGGTGGCTGTTCACCCATGTCGTCAGCAGTGCCATGGCAGCCCCAGGGTCCAAGTTTGCAGGACTGGCAGGTTGATGTTGAGTCGTACCAAGGGCTCAATATTGACTGCAATGAGCCGAAATGCTGTAGAAGGAGGTTGGAGGTCTGATACCCGCAGTCTTGCAGTAACTTTTCGTCTTGGACATACTCGTCAATATTAATCTGATCGATGAGACCTTAGAGTACATGAGGATTGGTCATGCTCAATGGGAGTTCTTCCAATCTCCGTCAAAGAGAGTCACGTATCAATGCGGATTCTATGCTACGAACTTTCGTTATGCGACGGATTCTTTATTACGTGTTAAGAGAACATTGAAGTGTTAACAGCAATCGGTTTGCCGGCCACACTAGACAGTGTATGCATAGCACTAATTGTCTCGAAAGTTGCATGTCGATCCGCTTCAATGAATCTCGCATCGAGTGACACTGAAGACACTTTTTGTTGAAGGTAGGGGGCTCTACTCTCCCTTTAATATCACTAGAGTGTGTTGTACCTGTATCTACGTAATGTAGGGCCGTGCTCAGAGACTCGTACACCTTCCCCCCTCCAGTTTGGTGCCTAAAATTAGTTCACTTTGATGTGAGAGATCGAACGGGCTTTTGCTGGTGATTCTTGCTGATCCCCAAAGGTAGTGGCACATTACGGATCAAGAGTGGGATAGTTGTGTAGAACGAAGATTGATTAAATTAAATATGTGATAGAAATCCCCCACTCTAGTTGCCATGACCTTTAAATGTACAGTATTAACGAATGAAGTGACCAACAATTCGGGCTATTCAAAGTCTACAACCGACACCATATTCTAGATTAATGAGCGAATAACAGGCGAATCTGTCAGAAACCCCGCTTATTTGGAGCAGAAGGACCAGGAGCTCTCAATGCTCCAGGAGAAGCCAGCGGAGAAAGAAGGAGTGTAAGAAGCAGCAGAGGGGTTGTACTGCTGAGTGAAGAGACTGCAGTAGGTACCCTTGGCAATGCCGTTCTGCTTGACCATGAAGGCGTTGAAGAAGTTGCACTTCAGAGGGCTGTAGCCGAAGAAGCTGGCCCAGGAGCTGAGACCGACAGACTTGGAGTTCTGGGCGTTCTGGGCAGCGGCGTAGGTAGCACAGAGGCTGGCATCGAAGGGACCGGGGAAGAACTTCTGTCCCATGCAGGTGCTGGGGTGGGAGTGGACGACACCGCCGCAGCCCTGGGGGTTGGTCCAGCCGGAGGGAGTGGTGGGAGTGGTAGTGTTGGTCTTCTCGTAGCCGTTGGAGCCGGTGATCACGACCTGGAAGCCATCACGAGTCTGGCCAGTGTTGACAGCAGCGGCCTTGTCGACGCCAGAGCCCCAGAGAGTGCACTTGTAGTTGGAGATGGAGGCAGGGTTGGTGCAAGAGCAGCCGGAGGGGTTGATGGAGGGGTCACGCTCGACGTAGATGTTGATACCGGTGCACAGGTTGGTGGCGTCACACTTGGCAGCGCAGGCGGCGACGTCGTAGCTCTTGAGGGTGTAGAGGCCGAGGTAGCTGTTGGCGTTGACAGCGGCGCTCAGGTCCTTGAAGGTGTTGGCGTATCCGGAAGGGTTGGCGGCCGACTGAGCCTCCTTGTGGAACTGGGCGAAAGACTGGAAAGCCTCGACGGTGTCGGGCTGGACCTGAGTACCGTATCCATCGGGCTGGACAGCGCAAGGGTCCTCAGGGTTGATGAATCCGCAGTAAGTGCCGACCTCGAAAGGCTCAGCGCAACCAGAAGCAGTGGTGAACGCGAAGGTGTTGGTCCAACTGACCGGGGTGCAGGTCGAAGGCGCGGTAGGAGCAGTGGTGATGGTGGCGGCAGTGGCAGTGGTCACGGCCGAAGTTGTGACAGGAGCGGTAGTCTTGGAAGTGGTGACGGCAGCGGGAGTGGTGGAAGTAGTGCAGATCGAAGTGGTCTTGGCGGACGAAGTGGTGGAGGGAGATCCCCAGCAGAAGCCAAAGAAGCAGAAAGTGCGCTTGTCGAGGCCACGAGCCGCGACGGACTGAGTAGCACTGGCAGAAGCGACGCCGGTGACAGCGGCGGCGGCAGATGAAGATGCAGCAGCCGCGTTGTAGACGCCAGTCTGGCCAGTGGCAAGGACAGGAGGTCCAGTCAGGGTGGGTGCAGCGGCACCCATGATGGCATCGAAGTCCATGGGCGCGGTGGTGGTGGGCGCGGCCGACGCGAGAGCCGCGAGGGCGATGATGTTCAAGGAGTAGCGCATGTTGATGATACGAGGCTCGCGATGAGCTGGAAGCAGAAAGTTTGAATGAATGTTGTTGAAGGAGATACTCTGGATCAGAAGAGAATGTGATACTCAAGGTGAGAAGTGATCGAAGCTGCTGAGATGAAGAGAGAATAATCAAACGAACCTGGACATGAGGACGGGTTATATACCGTTGTTGTTGTTGCGGTCATATGTGGCGGCGTATCTTGACATCGCGGGTTTAGACCACATTGAGCTGACATTTCTTCTTTGGAGCGTATTACGGCACCCGTTGGCCGACTGGCGCCTCGTACAAGCTCTGAGCACCTCCCAGGAGTGTGGTCCATCGTATCCGTAGTTCAGGTTGCCAGAGGTCAGAGCTCTTAGTGAACGGTGAGACCGATCTCCGTGCAGTTCAATCCGTAGTGTCGGCAACTTGATCGGAGTCGAGAAAGGCCAGTGTAAGTGAGGTCCACATCGTCACTCTCCTGAAGCACCGTCCCGCTTACTGCGTTCGCGATTCGCGAGTAACGGCAGTCTGGGGCAGCGGGTATGTCGATCCCACAAAGAAAGTGGAATGTTTCAAGAGGTGCTCTATTGGGATCTGGAAACTTTTCCTTTGTTGCCCTATCCCTGATTCATTGATCGAACCAACTGTGAAGCGGCTCTAAATGGATGGCTTTGTCCCAGTTAGTCCCGAAAACGCCAGAGCGGGTAACTCGGGATCTCCTGTAGCGCTTTGATCCTTGTTCCTGTAAGCTAGACCTAGTCTAGGTCGACCGAGCATGATATGACCCCATTAACTAGCCGTTAGACAGACGCTGCATCAATTAGCATCTTTCAGGTGAGCTCAGGTTCTATGAGGAGAATGACCGACTGAGTGTAAAGGTGGGAATCATCAGATCAACCGCGAGGGAGGGTGGAGTCACTTGTGAGTCTCGCCTGTTCTACCTAAACGGTGCAGATACGATTATGCACACATCCACTTCTCGACGATGAGACTCCGTGTAACTCTGACCGGTCAAGGCGATAAACTACACTCAAAAGCCTAAAACGGCTTTTTGCAGCCAACTATCTCTGCGCGTTGCTGAGCTTCAGGGTCATGTGTTGGGCTTGCGGCCGCAACCTGAAGGCCCATGTTCGTTGTTTACCCGCGTGTAAGTGACAGCAAGTAAACATTGTTTGTGCAAAATCCGAGGTATTGGCATCCGTGCCAAGCATGTCAGCGTGCACGGCGAGCTGGCTGCCGATGGCGCCCAGCGAAGCCAAGAGTCGGGGTCTTCTTGTGGCTTTGATACTCGACGGGCCGTCGTCGTCCCAGTGATGAACACGCGTCAGCGACCGTGCAACAGAAGCCCTCGGAAATCGGGATGACGACTCGGATTCAATGGTCTGTGGAAGCTGCCACAATAGCAGCTGGTTCCTTTCATCGAGTAAGGTAGCTTGTCCAGCTGTGTTGATGTTGACCGAAGCTAGACCAGATTCATCGTAGTTGCATGGCAAGCCACCACGCTATCTATATTTTTGGCAATTTTGGTCAGGTACCATTGCTAGTTTTTCTCCTTTTTCTTCGGTGCAGTGTAACAATGAACGTATGGTCCGACCAGGCTTCACAAGATCTTTTGAGAAACAATTTACGCTACTGGTTCCTGCAGTAGTCCAGAGGCAAATGCACATTAACAAGTTCAAGGTTCGGTCTTCTGCATCATTCATGCTCGACGACCCCACAAGCCCCTTTGTTTTCGCAGACCAAGTCCCTCTATTAGGTAACGCCAAAACTCAGATATGTTTTTCCGATGCCAACAATGATGATGGACTTGACCTATCGGCTCACTAATCATCTGAGCAAGTCTGCTTTCGAGGACGGATGACTTCTCTCGATGCCTCCTCTCTAGGTAGGTTGGGGTTGACGATTGATGGTTCTCCTTGGCCTCAAGAACCTCACAATGGACTTCTGTCATTACATCGCGCGGAGCTAGGACTTCGCAGCGTGTGCCATTGTCTGACTATTCTACTTGTTAAGTTGATTCGACTTGCAGACCCTGTTAGGCTTGGACGTTTCACGGAACTTACCACCACTGTCACGACTGCACGAAACTCCCGGTGGGCTGGTTTTGACAGTGACAAATCTTGCCAAGCGTACTCACTTTAGTTATTGATAGTCATGTCGGCCCGATGACCTAGCACCAAACCTTGTGTAAAGTTGCAAATTGAAAACAGGAAACCAATGGCAGTGGTTCAAAGGGAAGCCAGGCCCAATTATGAAATCATATGAAGTTGTCATATTTCCAGTGAACACATGCAGAAAGGCTGTTGTCTGTTCTCGTTACAAATCGCTTGCTGCGATCACTCTTCCCCTCAACCTACCAAGACATGAATAGTTTAGTACGACGGGAAGCCCCCTTTTATGCCCTGAAGCATGTCTCTTCCATCAAGCTGAGTTTTCAGTGGCATTTGCTGCTATCACTAGCTCAAGGGTGAAAGAAGTCGAGTGCAGAGTACGTTGGCATATCAGAATATACCTGTACCACCCACCCAGCGAGCTTATCCGATTAGGTCTGCGTCAACTCCGAAGGCCCTGTAAAACTGTTACGATTTCCACGAAATGATTGCTTGAAAAAAGGTCAGAAGTTCAAGGGCTACAATGAATGCATTGTTGATGATCCTCAGATTTCAGACCGTGCTGAATGTTCTGCGAGTGCAGGCATGGGATGGGTGTCAGAGACGACTTTGAGATCTTGCATATGTCAACAGATAGGTAGGAACATTGGTTCTAAATCTGAATGACATAATTCTACTTCAGGGCTTATGTGACCGGGGTCTCTCGCGTTGAGCCTGCTGCCTACTGCACAGCTACCCCGCATCCTGACCTTCTTTTTTCCAACTGCACGCTTTTGAATTCGACTGTGGATTACCTATACACACTGGATATTACCCTCGCTGAGTCTCTCATACGACTGGAGCACGGAGCTTTTATCACCATGAGCGATCAAGATTCTAAAGAACCCCCATACCACGTATCAATATGTGCGGTGGAACCCAGTGACGTCGATGAGCTCGTCACGATCCACACTTCCGCGTTCAGATCCGACCAGTCTTCGAATTTAATGCTTCTGGGTCGTGAAGAAGGCGCCCATCAAAACATTATGCGCAAGTCGATCCTTCACTGGCTATCGAACCCCTCTACTACCAAGATCTTCAAAGCGGTCGAGGGGAATGGAAACATCCTCGGCTGGTCGTGTTGGGTTGCGAAGGAACTGGAACGGAAGAACCTGGAGGAAAGCAAGCCCTCTGAAGCACCCTCTGATCCAAACCACTGCAAGGAGAAAGCACGCCCTACGGATGATGCTCCCCGAGACCCTGCGCGAGTGTTGGGGGGGATCATGCATAAAGAGATGACTTCATGGGAATCTCGGCATATGGGAGGGAGCAAGTACATGGTTCTGCAAGCCTTGGCGACGCATCCTGAGTTCCAAGGTCGGGGCATCGGAACTAGGCTGATTCAGCATGGACTTGAGGAAATAGACTCACAGAGCCTTGCATGTTGGATTCATGCCTCCCCCTCAAGTTACAGACTCTACGAAAAGGCTGGATTCCAAGAGATTGGGAAGAGTGACTATGATCTTGCTGAGAGGGCACCAGTAGGGACAGGCGGTGAGCTTGGTTGGGGGACATATACGTTTCGGTATATGCTTCGCTCTGCAAGAATGTAATTTCTGCCGAATGTATTTCCATGACAATGGAAGTATGTTCGTAAACTGAATGTATCAGGTGTTGTGTGGTATTGAACCTGAAAAATGAAACCCTAGCTGTAGCAAAACAAACAAAAACCAGAACTCTGGTGATGGTGCTCCAAAGACGTGAAGATGAACTTGAGGAGTTGTCTGCTTTCGTTGGTAGTCAGGTTTAATGGCGCATGCAACTCGGTGATCCTGCATCAAGCCATTCAGACATCTCGGTGCGTAATAGTAATATCACACGAAATGCTATGGGCTTCGGCCGCTGAGACGTGCAGAACTGCCCGCCCGTTATCGATCTTGAACTTTCTGATCTAGTACAAAGATCCTACCATACGTAATGTTTTGAAGAGTTGAAAGCCTTTGGTCTCGATAAAGCTTGAACACAACTCAACATCAAGTGAGTACTTGGAAATCAGAAAGGCTCATACCAGAATATTCAATGAGCATCAAACAGCTCGTACTGCGTAACACCAGAACTCAAAATCTCCCATTGAAAATTGCACTTCCTCTCGCTACCTTCTCATCCTGACATTTGATGGCCTCTCATGTACAATGTTGTGGAACCTCCAGCTTGCCAAGTTCGAATTACTGCCTCCATCCTTGCTAGATATCGTAGTAGAGAGTATACCCTTCTAACGCGTGTAACAATATCACAATAGTCGCTAGCGCTTACACCTGGCTGCCTAAAGTAACGCACTTAGCCACCTGTTATTTACTTGACGAGACCCGCGTCATTGATGTGACCAGAACGGGATCTTCAACTTCATACGGCACTTTCGCTCATTTTCTTTCTCCGGAAATTCATGATGGGGGACATGTTGGCTTGGTACATTGTCATTTTCCTAGGATCGGCTATTTTGACAACTGGCTCCATATACAACTCCGAATTCATCACAAACCCGACCGCATCGTTCCTCGTTCACGTCACCACCAGCACCGTCCTCTACTTCACCTCCCTCACCGGCCTTGCTCTCACCGCCATCGAAGACTGGAGACTCCAAGCCCGCATCGGACGGAAGAAGGGGCGCGGCCTCGAGCCCTTTCGATTCTTCCCCAAAGAGCATGCAGTCTTCGTGACGCGGGCGACGGGCTTGGCGGCGGGCGCCTACGTCATGGCGCTCCCGCTGCTCATGCCGACAGACGACGTGATTTCTCAGGTCTGCCTGCGCATACCGACTTTTTTCTACGCGTGCAAGTGCTGGGACTTGACAGTCGCGCGAGTGAGAAAGCCTCCTGTCCCACGGGATGGGAAAGAGGAAGTGGTTTACGGGTTGACGAGCTGGAGACCTGTTGCTTCATATGTCTGGCGGCTTGGGTCGGAGACTAGGTATGCGTCTTTCAACATCGCTGTGGACGAGTCAAAGCGAAAGAGCATCCCAAAAATCGCGGCCTGGACTTACGGCCCACTGCTCGTGGTCCCTCTGACATATCTCTTTCCGATCACGGAGCTCAAGGTCATGTGTGGCCTGCTTGCTATCCAGCATGGACTAGAGGGCATTCACTTCATCTTCCATCCCCACTGTCCCAACAAGCTCTTCTTCCAGCCGTGGGCGGCAGATAGCTTCTCTAGCTTCTGGGCCATCCATTGGCACCACGGGGCACAGCCATTCCTTCAACACCTAGGGTACGTTCCCGCCAGAGCCCTCTTCACACGTCTATTTGGGAAAGATGCCGGCAAGGCCGCCGGTGTACTCGCGGCTTTTAGTTTCAGCGGAGTTTGGCATGCCTGGTGTGGGGTCGTCTTGACACTGGACGAGTATGCGTGGGTACAGGCTGTGGGCCTGTGGACTGTGTTCATGGTGCAAGGCGTCGGGTGTTTGGTCGAGCGCTGGCTTCTCCAGAATGAGAGCTGGAGGACAGGACGGAGGAGACAGATCTTGACGGCCCTGTGTTGGATGGCTTCAGTGGAGTCGGCGGCGTTTTGGTTGAGGTACGGAGAGGCACGGGCAAAGAGACCCCAGGGCTGGACTACGTTCTGAGAAATGGGGTCAAGGGTCGGGGGCGATAAACCGATAGAGAGCATCCATAGAGGCGGGTAAGGGTATGAACTATTGTCAAGAGCAGCATGTTTCAGTAGCTTTACCCCAAAGCATCGAGAGGTCTGGCCCGAAGACTATGATAGAACCTAGATCATTAAAGGAAATCTTCCGTGACTTCAATGTCTGCTAAGCGACACTAGATCCTGTCCCCGAGGCGGTACGTGTTCCTGGTGACTGGGTACTCAATGACACTCTGATGCGACCTGCATCCTGTACCCACTGCGGATGGCAATGCTACAGACTTGAGATGGAGCGCTTATACAAACCAATCTTTTCGATCCTTCCCGGGTCCCTAGTTCAATAAACTTGTCGAAAGGGTGGTCTCGCCAACGCTTTGCTGGATTCTAACTGTCGAAATCTTCTCACTGCGTCCATGATTGGCTCGGCTCTTGCCAAGAACATTCAGACGGGAGATCAGAGCAGGCATAGCTCAGCGCGTGGCATCACTGGCCTCGTCCCATGATATTCCGTCGTGCTTCGCTTGCCGATCCCACGCTTGAATCCAAACGTTTGCATTGCTCTCTGTGATTGCCAATTTGTCACTAGGCAGCGAGAATTCCGAATGATGCTGCTCAATGGTGAGGCATGAAGATAGTAGCGGCTACGCAGTCTAGTACCTAATCAAAGTTGCGATGTGAGGTTATTGGATAGCTTAACGGACGCGGGGTAAAGAGCCCCTCGGCATTCGCGCCATGGCGCCGGGACGTGAGCATGGGGATCAGTCTAAATGATCCTTCTCCACTACTAGAAACCATCCGTCAATCCTACCGAGAAAGCCGTTGACGCAAGGGAGGTCAATAGCTTCATGATTTGCCACCTCAAGTCGCAAAAAGCTGATCATTCGTTGGCTCGCTTGGAACCGTTGCGCTTCTCCAGGAAGCGCTTATTAACAAGCCTCTTTGGTGCGTCAAGGACACGCTGGAAACACCGAGGGGTTCCTTGGTTCGTGAAATAAACGCTCCAACTTTCAGATGCTTCAAGGTTAGACACGTCAGGTAGCGTGAGCTAAACATACAAGGGAGGGAGCTCACGTGAACCTAACCCCGGCCCAGAATACGGGCCGACGGCGGGGTAAAATGGTTCGTCTTGTCTTTTCCCACCCCTGTCTCCGAGTCTGGGGTCGCATCTGGGGTTCTGGGGTTTGTCCGCGCGGCCTTTTTTCTTCCCCAAGCCAAGACTTTACGAGTTTCTGGGGCACATTGATCTACTCACTTGGCATCAACTTGGCTACAACTTGGCAACATGATGAGAAGACCAGGGTCATGGATGACATCTGGACCTTCAAAACGACTACCGCAAAGATGGAAGGCAGTTGAGGGCTTGGTACCTGATGCCGAGGCGCGTGTGGAGGATGCGGAGCGGGACGCAACAGCCAAGTAAAAGCCAAGATCAGAGACTAAAGCAGGTCGGGCGTTCCGGGGAGGTTGTCGATGTCCCGCAACTAAGGTGACTGGGCAAATGCTTACCTGTACTAGCTCCGATTATACCACGATTCTATCAAGCCCCCCTCCCCCTGACGTATACTGCGCAGGACGTGGGAGAAGAGACGTCGCTCTGACCTTTACCGGACAGCCGCACCATATGCCTCTCCATCGGTCCATCGCTTCATTTCCAGACTTACCACTCTCCAGTGCCGGTCATCCGCACTCTTCCCCCGCACTCTAGAACCAATCTGGCCACCCTCCCCGCTGCCCGCCAGCGCCAGAGTCTTCATCGGAGAAACGACCCAGACGTATGCCATCGAATCCCACTACGACTCGAAGCGCACGTATAACACCAGTTTGGAAGGTCGTAATAGCGCGGCATTTGACATGCGCTCTCTGCTCATTGGAGGGAATTTCTGGCGCTTGGGGTTCTCGTGCGACCCTTCATCCAATATCACAGACATTGTCAACGAAATGAGATGAAGATGGATCACAAGGAACGTGCCATCGTGAAGCACCTCACGGTGTTTAAAAGACACACGATGGCCCCCGAGTTGTCGGATCATGAGAGTTGTCTCCCCAGGATCTCACAGGCATTCACCTCGTCAGTGACAACTCCCATCTCGTTCTCCGTCAGCAAATTCAAGATCGTCCCTCCTCCTTCGCCATGTTGTCCAAGCCAGTTCGCGAGCGCGGCTACGCCCTCGGCCTCGCCCTTGTGGCCACAGGCTCCCTCGTCTCCGCCGGTCCCTGCGACATCTACGCCTCCGGCGGCAACCCCTGCATCGCCGCCCACAGCACCACTCGCGCCCTCTACAGCGCCTACACCGGCTCCCTCTACCAGGTGAAGCGCGGCTCCGATGGTGCCACAACCAACATCGCGCCCCTTTCCGCCGGCGGCGTCGCCAACGCGGCCGCTCAGGACACCTTCTGCTCCGGAACGACCTGTCTCATCTCGGTCATCTACGACCAGTCCGGCAAGGGCAACCACCTGACCCAAGCCCCCGGCGGCGCCTTCAGCGGCCCCGACGTCAATGGCAACGACAACCTCGCCAGCGCCATCGGCGCCCCCGTCACCCTCAACGGCCAAAAGGCCTACGGTGTCTTCGTCTCCCCCGGCACGGGCTACCGTAACAACGCCGCCGTCGGCACCGCCATTGGAGATGTGGCTGAGGGCATGTACGCCGTCCTCGACGGCACCCACTACAACGGCGGCTGCTGCTTCGACTACGGCAACGCCGAGACCAGCAGCACCGACACGGGCAACGGCCACATGGAGGCCATCTACTTTGGCGACAACACCGGCTGGGGCTCGGGTGCCGGCAGCGGACCCTGGCTGATGGCCGATCTCGAGAACGGCCTCTTCTCCGGCGTCAGCCCCGCCAACAACCCGGGCGACCCGACCATCACGAATCGCTTCTTCACCGCCGTCGTGAAGGGCGGACCCAACCTCTGGGCTCTCCGCGGCGCCAACGCCGCCTCGGGAGGCTTGACCACGTACTACAGCGGCGTGCGGCCCAACGCGTCGGGATACAACCCCATGAGCAAGGAGGGCGCCATCATCCTCGGCATCGGCGGTGACAACAGCGTTAGCGGGCAGGGCACCTTTTACGAGGGCGTCATGACCTCCGGCTACCCCTCCGACGCGACGGAGAACTCTGTCCAGGCCAACATTGTCGCGGCAAAGTACGCCACCACTTCCCTGAACAGCGGCACCGCCCTCACCGTCGGCAACTCCATCTCCCTGCGCGCCACGACCTCCGGCTACACGGACCGCTACCTCGCGCACACCGGCTCGACCGTCAACACCCAGGTCGTCACCTCGTCCAGCACCACGGCCCTCAAGCAGCAGGCCAGCTGGACCGTCCGCACCGGTCTCGGCAACAGCGGGTGCTACTCATTCGAGTCCAAGGACACGCCCGGCAGCTTCATCCGCCACTACAACTTTGAGCTGGCCGTCAATGCCAACGACGGCAGCAAGCAGTTCAAGGAGGATGCGACCTTCTGCACGCAGTCTGGTATCAGCGGTACTGGCAGCTCGTTCCGCGCGTGGAGCTACCCTACCACCTACTTCCGTCACTACAACAACCTGGGATATGCTGCGAGAAACGGCGGTGTTCACACTTTTGACTCTGCTACTTCCTTCAACGCTGACGTGAGCTGGGTCATCGCTACTGGCTTTGCTTAAGTTGAGGATGATGATAGGGCGAGAGAGAGGATGAGATTGTTCTGACAGGTGAGCAAGGGGTCAGTCGGGCATATAACTTGTTGGGACGAGCCTGTGAGATGTCTTGGGAATAGTTCCTGCTAGTCTTTAATGCATTCAAATCGACCCTTGGGCTTCATTGGTATCGTACACTTATCTAAACATAATCGATGTTGCAGCGGCCAGGCACCATGTGATCTTACATGATTGTCAAAAGTATTGAACTCTAGGCTTCCAGACAGACTTCAAGTTCATGTCACTTGACTCAAAACCCCCTTACTAGTGCTGCTGGCTTTAAGCTTCAAGTCAGATGGTAGTGTCGGATTCACGATGACCAACCCAGGCCATCAAAATTGACAACATCCACTTATTAATGAACATCTTTGCCCCTGGGCACGTTCAGAGTAGCGATTTAGAGAGCTTGACGTGGCGGTGTTATATGTTGGTGAAGCATGCGAAGTTCCAGACCCTAGGTTCTATGATCAATAAGAGCATTCGCAAATCAGAAAAAGACTCTGCTGTGCCTGTCAATGAGGTGGCCATCATACCCCGCGGGAGGTCATACAGCCTCGTTGTTAGGCTTCTGTAGCTCTTTTCTGCACCTATATGATGGCTTAAAAATGCAGTGAAGGAAGAAGGCCGATTCGTTGGAGCTCCCGACCTTTCTCGGAGTTGACGGGTTCGGACATTGCTGCACCAGTGATGAAACATGCAAAGAAAGATTTGAATCGTCATCGGCGCAATGGAATGTAATTACGTAGTGAGCTTACTTCGCAGTCTCTCGACCTGTACCGGTGTTCCACTCATATAAGGGCCGAAGCGCATCACATACTTACATGAAGTTGCTTTTTTCTCTTGCAGAAAGGCTGTAGGATAACAATTTTCAGTATCCGAATTGGTGTTTTCTGAGTATTATGCGATGTGCTATCGTCATGTATAGGCGTCTAGCATAGATAGGCAGGATGGGGCAACGCACAAGATCGCAAGGCCGGAAATGGGTTCAGCAATATCGACATCTAAGACGCCGACAGGTGCCCCACATGTCCCGGCCGGGTCTTGCAATTTCGGAGCCGACAAACCCTCACCTTCAAGTGGAGTAAGAAGCAAGACACTCTTTGAATAGAACGAGAGAAAGTAGCCAAGAATTGTGCCGAAAAACCGTATGCCTCAAAGGATGGATTTATGCCCACTTCGAAATTTGACGACGGCATGATAGCTTGGCCCTTCTACCATGGTGGACAAATTCCAAACTTCTAGAAATGAAGATGATGAGCGTGAGGAAGCTTCAGGTACTGAGGGATCCGAGTCAGCAATCAAATGCCAATTCAGCCCGACTCTCCGATGGCACAAACCTTGTCGATTCGACCGAGGCCGACTACCTACAGTCAGGCTTCTCTCTTGGCTCTAGAAGAAATTTCACAAAATCGAACTTTCCAGGGGGGTAACAAACAACCTAAAAGGCTGAGCCGAGGTCCAGCAGCTTCGCCCAGACTTTCCATGACAGTGCAGCACGCATCCCACGCTGTGACGCCAGGGCAAACAGGCACCATGGCACTAATAAAAAACACCGAACCCCGTTTGGGGAGTGGGGGTCCTCCGTCAGTTATCGCTGCGACTCGCTGCCAATCGACGATAATTTGCGCTCACGCTCCGACCCCAACAACACCAACAAACGATCCCAACCAAAGCGACCGGGGGGTGGGTGCGAGGCCCGCAAAACGAGCTCCGTGGACCCGGTAGACAAGCGCGCGATCCATATCCGTACGGGAGTACTTTACATTTTTCGAAATTTAAATCCCATCACCAACCCATGGCGACCTCCCTCCTCGCCCAATGCTCAACCACCCTCTGGTGCCACCTCCGTTCCCTCCCCCTCTGGGCCTTCGTCCTCGTCGTTCTCCTCCTCGGCGCACTCCGCCAGCGCATATTCCCATCTTCACCGTCTTCTTCTCCGACCAGACGGCGACGGGAAGCACCGGTCGTCGCGGATAAGAAGACGTCCGCCTCGTGAAAGGCCTCCCTCAGTCATCCAGGAGAAAACACCAACAGCAAACCAGATACACACAAGATGGCGTCCGCCATCGCAAAAGCCTCGCGCACCGAGGCCGACTTCGATCGCGTCCCCGTCCGCGTCGTCCGCCTCATCCGCCTCGCCGGTGCCAGCGGTCTGGCCTACGCCGCCTACAAGATCCACTGGCGCATCGTTCTCGCCAGCTTCTTCACCGGCCCGGGCAAATTCAGCCGCATCCTCATGCTCATCTTTGCCCTGCTGAACCTCAAGAACATGCCCTTTGTCTGGACCGTATGTTGACCTTCCTTCCCTCCCTCCCTATCTACAGACAGAAGACCAGTGAAAAGAAGAGAACTAACACATCCACGAAACAGTACCGAGTATGGCACGCAATAATCTACCACCTCTTCATCCGCAAATCCCCCCGCCTCGGCCCGCGCTCCCTCTTCCGCCCCATGATCTCCCAGTCCCACGCCCCCATCACCGAGATAGACTACAACATCCACAAGTCCAACTCGACCTACTTCTCCGACCTCGACGTCTCCCGCACCCACCTCTGCACCTACCTCCTCCGCCCCGGGTTCCGCCAACTCACCCACAACGCGACAACAAAACTCGTCCTCGACCCCAAAACCTCAAAACCAGCCCGCGGCCCGCTCGGCATCATGCTCGGCGCCGTACACTGCTCCTTCCGCCGCGAGATCACGGCCTACGCCCCCTACGAGATGTGGTCCCGCATCCTCTCGTGGGACCGCAAGTGGCTGTACATCGTCACGCACTTTGTCCCCAAGGGCACGGCGCGTCCTACCGAGTGGCTTGATCCGAAATTCGGCACCGCGCGGGTCCGGAGGAACACCAGCGGCGACGCGAGCAGCAACAGCGCGGACTGGGAGAAGAAGATTTACGCCACAGGCGTGAGCAAGTACGTCTTCAAGATTGGGCGGTTGACGGTGCACCCGGCCGTCGCTCTCGAGGCGAGCGAGCTGCTGCCGCATAGGCCCACCGAAGGCGGATGGCAGGGCGGCGAGAACGGTGTCGGGGACGAGAGTGTTGATTTGAGTGATGTCGCGGACGACGGCGCGTGGGACTGGAAGATGGTGGAGAAGAGGCGGCGCGAGGGGATGAGGTATGCTGCGCAGTTTGCTGCCATGGATGATCTGCATGGATGGCTGGACGGTGCGGATGGCGGTGACGGAAGTGCCTTGGGCAAATTCGGACTTGGATAAGACGAGAGGAGATGGTGGGATTCGTGATACCCAATAGACTTAGACGGTATTGACATTAGATGATGATAAAGAGGGAGGCAAAGACGCAATTGTAGATGATTCAATCTGGGATATAAATGTTTCTTTAGGTTTACATTGCCACTAATCAGCTGATAGCACTAGATATGCATGCGCGTACAACTACAACAAGACTTCATTCGTCAGGTGTGCTGGCTATTTCTCTTTTTCCCGCTAAACTCCGCAGTCCGCAATCTTTCCTCTTGTATTGGGTATATCAATTACAAGGGATGAAGTAAAAATATTGTTAAATCAAAACCATGACGGATAGGTGAGAAAGGTGGATTTAGAGAGCGAACGCAGCGGCCGCGGCGATGGCTCCAGCCCAGCCAGCGACCTGGGCCCGGCCGGCGGCGGCTGGTGACGTTGTAGTGGTGACCGCAGCCCCTGTTGCGGTGCCGCTGCGGGAGGAAGTGGTTGTGCCGGAGGCCGTAGTCGCGGCAGCGGTGACGGAGCCAGCCGAGGCGGTGCCGGAAGATGTGCCTCCTGCGGCGACCTGGGCGCAGATCTGAGAGGCAAGCTGGAGTACGGCTGGAGATGTGTTAGCTCTGTTATTCAAAACCTGAATGTCTTTCTCATGCTTTGTGGGATCACATACTGGCTTGATCTGTCGAGCTGCAGCCGGAGGAAGCAAGGCAGGGCACGACCTTGGCTGTGAGCTGCTCGACCTTTCCGCAAGAGCAGGCAAAGTCTGTGATGTCGCAGTTGACAGACTGGGCACCGTCACGGATGCAAGTGACAGCGCAAGTGGGAATCTCGGCAACGAGCTGATCGATGGTCTCGGCGGCCACAAGAGCGGCAAGGAAAGATACGACAATGGTGTGCTTCATCTTGGCGGTTTGCTATGATGGTTCGAGGCCGAGGTTGGATCGAAGTAAGTTCGGGATGTCGAGGCGTGGTGAAGTGGCTGATAAGGCGTGTAGGAGCAAAGGCAAAGTAGAATAAAGTAACAGACTGGTTGCGAGAGAGGACGAAGTGGTCTTATAAAGAACATCGAACGAGACGCCAAGACTGTGGCATCAACAGCAACCGGTCGCCGGAATGGCACAAGCTCATAGAGGTAAACCGCCGAGAGCTCCAAACGTAGCCAAGACGCGGTCTACGCCGGCGCGCCGTAGCTGTCTCGCACCCCGGATCAGGCAAGACGACGGATGGGGATCATGGGACAGTGATGGGAAATATTGGTGAGTGATTCAACCGAGCGGGCCAAAACCCCTCAGACAGCTGCTCACTCGAGCCTTGCCATCCGTTCTGTGGCAGAACGTCTACTGTCAGTCTAGAGATGATCGGCCGCCACAGCTTACTTGGCGTGAAGCCGCTGGAGCTCTCACGAAATGCACCGCTCGGACTGGCTCGTTTTGCAGTGCTGTCTAGTAGCCGTGGCGCAGGTGCTAGTCTTCCCTCTGACCGTGAACAAAGGCGGCTAGAGGGGATTCTGGGTCAGTCGGTAGCATCAATCCTCCATCCTCCGGTTCTGAGCTGTGGTCGATCTTCCGCAAACGTCTGCGCGCGGAAACCGAAGCGCATGCGAGGGCCCTGGAGGCTGAACGAGCTGACCAGCTTGAGGTTTGAGATGCTCTCTTGTGAAATCGCTGGAGTCTGGACTTTTTCCGAGTAGCTATTCATCTTTGCCGACGAATGCGCCCTCAAGGTCTCAGATACATGACGTTGACGACCAGTTGCCTGGGTCTTCGCTCTGAGGAATGCAGGCTCAGGGGAAGTTGGTTAAGCTCATCCGGCATCAACTAAGCTTCCCGCGGGCCCCTGTCACCTGCAGGTCGGAAAGAGGAAGATCAGACGCTTGTCCAATCGAAGTGCTCCATTCGTGTGTGCAGGGAATGCACTGAGAACACCTGCATTAGCCGTCGGACGCTTCTCGCATGGTGTGTGGCCTGTGTTCCCGTACCCTCCCGTGCCTCGACCAGAATATTGGACGGATGCTTGCCAGTCTCTGCGAATTATCTCGTCCAGTCGCACTTTTCAGCTATCGGGGTAGCGGCACTTCGTAGAGAGATATGTAATCGACCATAAACACAAGATTGGGGGATCATGAGTCAAGCATGATCAGACATGAAGAACAACCGGTGTGGTGATCCCGGAGGCAGAGCTATCAATCGGATGGCCGAGGCCGTGCGTTCCGGGTCTATTGGCCATGCGAAATTGGTTTCTTGATCCTTTTCGTTAGCCTCGCAGACTCTGATTGCACACTCTTATCCACCAATCGACCAACATGGAGCGTCTACCTCTAGCAGACATTCGCGGATTGTGATCCGCTAGCTTCATCGTGTTTGCCTAAGCGGTGTCTGCCTAGAGCAGTTTCTTCTCCTGACCGAATGCCATTCGACCTTCAGCTGGGGGAAAAGCCTTCATCCTGGTGGCGAGTGGGAGGCGCCACAAGGATTCTCTCACGTTGCCGTGCGCTTGTAGGAAACGCGTTACTCAGAGACATGATGCCAGATGGGCAAGCAATTGGTTGTTCCTGGCCTCGAGACTCCTCATGCTCAGGAGGATTGGCAAGTGTCAAACCGTAACGACAGTCTCAAGCTGATCGTTGCTCCATACACTCCCGTTCCCGTTCCTAACTTGCCCCAATCCGAGTAGCAGTTTGAAATCTTTCGTGAGCTTGGCAGGTGCCCGACCCGATGGGTTGCTCAGCGATTGCAGACCATAGAAATGCAAACGGAGTGCCGGGCAGAAGATTGGCAGCGAGATTAGCTATCGAATCCGAGGCCGTTAGCACGTGGCATGTTGATTCGTTCCTCGCAAGTCGCCCTCACAACGGCCGTGGAGGTTCACCTATATTCTCGACGTCCACTTGAGGTGGTCACCAGTTTCACAGTCGATTGCAACCACGCATGCTGGACGATAATTCGAAGTCAATGACTGAGACGGGTGCACGGCCGAAGCGGGTGCTCGCCTTATTGCTGGTTCGACCGTAGACTGGAGAGTTTGGCTCTCGAATTGGTGCCATCCCAACTTTGTTTCCTCGGCATAGCTATCGAGGCACAGAGCCACTTCAACCTGTGATAGGAGAACACCTTTCCTAGTGGTGCCACGACTCTTGCCCCAGCTTCGCGTGGGTAACATCGTATTCTCTCGTACTGGGGGTCAGAAAGCATAAAATTGGTTGACGGCGAGCTCTTTCGGTCTTACTTGCAGACAAGTGCAAAGTTAAGTTGGTTAGAGACGAATCGCAAAGCATGCGAAATCTGGTAGCGAGCGATATATATGTAAGTCGGGATTGGAAAGGTGGTTGATGATAAGGCGGAATCGCTGGCTCCGCGAAGAAGTCGGTGACGAAATGGCGGACCCACCTACAGTACCTGCCGTGCGAGATCTGATTACTCAGACACGGTACGCCAGTGCCCCTCCATCCCAGATTGGCGGCCGCGGGGCAGTCGAACCTGAACAAAGCCCACCTTGGCTAAAGGCGCGACAACTTCCACTCTCCTTCACATCACATCCTCACAGACGACTACGGAGAAATCATGACGGAACAACCGGTATCAGTTCTCTTTGTCTGCCTCGGCAATATTTGCCGCTCGACAATGGCAGAAGGCGTGTTTCGCAACTTTGCGCAAAAGCCTCAGTACAAGGGCCTCATCTCAAAGGTGGATTCCTGCGGCACAGGTACGAAATATGGCGGATACGTCATGATGAACCCAATTCCTCTACCAGTTCTTGGGCGCAAAGCAAAGCTGACGCGGTCTTTTGCTCAACAATAGCGGCCTACCATGTTGGCGATCCTCCAGATGACAGAACCATGGCGACGCTCGAAGACCACGGCATAACGGATTACTACCACGCTGGTCGCAAGGTACAATAATGCTCCCTCTCTCTGGGCGCGCCCGGGCGAATTCGAAGAGAGAACAGACTTGCTGACCGCCACGCTTCCACAACATGCAGGTGTCGCCATCAGACTTTAACAAGTTCGACTACGTCTTCGCCATGGACCGATCCAACCTTCGAGACCTCCAAAACCTACAACAACGGGGCCACACCGATTCAAAGGCCAAGGTGATGCTGTTTGGCGAGTTTTCGGGAGGACCGAGGTCGGAGGTGGTGAACGACCCTTACTACGGTGGCGACGAGGGTTTCGCAAAAGCATATGAGCAGTGCACGCGGTTCTCGACCAACTTTTTGAAGCACGTCTTCCCCAATGTCGACCCCAAAGCATAGAATGAGCGTGGGTTTGCGACCAGGCGGAGAGAGCATTGGAGCCAGAAGGCGAGGGCAAACGGCCGGCGACGCGCCGCGAAACACGCCTTGGAGGCGGCGGCACGCGTTGCAGCAGAGATCTGACTGGCTGGGTGCCAGATATGGGCTTGTCGTTGACGATCATCTTGTCCACGACAAGGCGTCAGGACAGGGGCATGAGGGATGGGTAGGCCATTGAGAACAGCTTGCCGCGCTGCCCAAGTGATTATGCTGCATTATTAGAGAAGGAAAGACAGAGAAAGGAGGAGCATTTTAGCGTGTCTTTGGTTTTGATTGATTCCACAGCTACAAGATGCATATAGAAGATTAGATTCCATGCAGTTGGCAGCCAATGCAGGTGCAAAGTGCAGGGCAACGGCAAGACGGCCAGGTGAGGATGGAGCCGTAGACGCCGCTGAAGACAGCTCGAGGGGTCGAGGTGCCTAAGCGAAAGGGATTCGGGATGTCGGCTACGCGCAAGCTAGCGTCTTTGGCGGCGGCAGCAGCTACTTGGGCCTTGGCATCACATACCAAGATTGAGAAGCACTAGGCGGGCCGAGGAAAAGATTTGTGCGTCCGTACTCCGTATTATCTGGACAGATTCGTGGTTGAGCTCAGAGGCTCTTCAGCCCTATCAGTCCAGTAGACTCGTACAGGTGATGTTGACGCTACCTAGGTATGCTATAGTAGTGCTGCCCGATAATGGGAAGAGCAGCTTACCCTACGCCGTCGAGGATGACTGCGCAAATGATGGCGGACGAACTGCTGACAGCAGATCCCTCGAGGGCCGTGGTGTGAGGTGCGATATTTCGGGATCCTGCGAATGAGGAATACTCAATGTGTCTGATGCTGACGCATCTAAGCTTACATGATAATGCAGTGGTGCATTCTGACCATGGAAGAGAGGGGTAGCCTAAAGCATACATTCTAGCTGCCCACCTGCCTTGAGCGCAGTTGCTTAGTTCGTCTCGTTCCGACCTCAATGATTGTGGATGAGGCGCGGCTGAATCAGCCTTCAGTTCAAAGTTTTGACAGTGCTCACATCTGGGCCAAATGCGGGCCAGGATGAAGGTCTGACAGTCGAACAGTGTCTCACTTCAAAGGTCCAAAGTCCTGGAGGTTCTTCGGCGCTGAGCTGCCACTGCATTCCAAAGTAAAAACTTTGTTCTTTTGGTGTTGGGATGCAGCATCTAGGCATCAAGCAGAGAAATTGCAGTATTCGTATCCCAAACTCTCTTCCCCATCGCAGAATCTTGATTGATGTGTAAGAGCTGGTCATTGGTGCAGGTACTCATGCTGCATATATCTGCGTACCTTAGATGAGGTTGTTCCTGCTCGTGTAAAAAGCCGCCGGGCCAGCCTTGGGCCCATATTCAATTCTCAACCGGGAATTTGAGTGAGGGGTGGTCTGTACGATCCATGGTGATGATTTGTCGCGCGGTTGCGAAAGGCTGCATTGCCAAAAGTCCAGTCACGATGCTCAGCGGTTACTGGCCCGAGGTAAATGGAGCCTTTCATCTGAGGATGGAACCAATGAGAGGTCTCACAAAGACCCAGCCAGCGAATCAAGTGCGGGACTGGGGATCGTGGTGTGGGTCCCCACGTCTCTTCACGCCAAGTCGCTTCCGGCCTAACGTCAGCAGCAGCTTGTACCTTGTACCTTGCCTTGCATTTTTCCCATGTTCCCACGCAGGAAACTCAGAATCTCGAGCTCTTGATGTATCCATTTGCTTGACTTTGGTTAGACTGGATTCAAGACAGCCGACTAACTACGGATACTTTACTCAAGTAAGGTAGGTCGCTAGGCACCAGGTACTACCATAGCACCAGTACATTGAGTGCTGCGACGTGGTCGGGGCTACCTCGTAAGGCAGAGACACAAAAGCACGGGATGGGGGGGAGCTTCAGCCCACTACGCGGTACCTTACTCCTACTCCGTACCTTTCCTTACCTACCTTACTGCGTAAGGTACCCCTCACCCCTCCCTTCCACTCATTCTCCTGCTAATATCCTATCATCAATCTGAACAAGGTACCATGAAGAAGTACGGATACATCCACACACTTATCATCCAAGGTACTAGGTATTCGTAGGTTGTCTACCAATACTTCACCGCACTCAGCCTTGGGCCAAGTCTCATCATCTCCAGGTGTCAAGACTCAAGGATCCAGTGTCCAGTTACAATGCTCAAGTCAAGCCAGACCACAGATCCCACTTGTCTTCAATGAAATGGAGTGTGCCAATGTAGCTGCTTGCTTGCCTTCCCCCCCTTTCCATCTTGCCTTTTCCCTTGTTGTTTTCCGTCCCTGTTCAAGGGCCCAGAAGGTCAGGTCCATTTAAGTCCACTATCCAAATGTCAGGTCCATGGCAGTCCCTCCCAAATGGAACCCTCCTCCTCGGCTCGTGCCTTTGACCATTTTATCGCCTTTTCTTGCCTCAAACTGTGAATGCTCCATCCCATAAGGCGCTGTCTCCCGGTCCGGCCATCCCATTTGATCCTGTCCAGTCCCATCATCCCCTCCCCAATTCCCTTCAAGGCCATTTCCCCGTCGTCCTATCCCAAGACGTAAGGTGAAAGGTACACTTTGTGGTGTGGTACCTCTACTTTATCTCTTGCTCCTGCCCATTACCTTACCTGGCCTTACTTTCCTTACCTACCGTACCTTAGGTACCTGAGGAATCGCACAATATCTTTGGACCTCCTTCCCTCTGCTCCCTTCCTCTCCTCCCAGTCTTTCTTCCTTTCACATCTCATCCCAACTCACCCCTCCACTGCGGGACAAAGACGAGAATTGTTCCGGCGACACCGCATTGTCATCCAGCATATTTCACCGAGGAAAGATTCCGAAGAAAACACCAGACGCCGCTCTGCCTGCCTTTATAATACAGCCTGCTATCCCCTCGCCCACTCGTCGAGCGTTGTCACTGCTGCTGCTGTTGTCACTGCTTGGACGAGCCGTTCTTTTTCGGTTGATCCCGCTACCCTGTCTGTTCCGCAACTGTCGCATCGCATCGCATTCCTTGCTTGCTTCCCCACCTTTGCCTCGATTGACTCGCCAAAGATACCCCTCGATTTCTCGACAAGCCCGACACGCCAATCCTCCAAGCTCGAAAAAACAACAGCTCCAACCCCAACACCGACTCGAAAACCTCCCCCAAACGAACAGCACACGAACCTCGCAAACATGGCTGATTTGCAAGGACGCAAGGTCTTCAAGGTCTTCAACCAGGACTTCATCGTCGATGAGCGATACACCGTGACCAAGGAGCTCGGCCAGGGAGCTTACGGCATTGTCTGGTGCGTGCGACCTTTTAACCTGCTCTTCCCCTCATCCCATCGGCTGTCGCTGTCTGCGCTGCTGGTGCTGATGCTGATGCTGCTGCCACCACCGCTGCCCCGCCATTTGGCCAAGAAGCTGACGAATACTCCCCTCACACAGCGCCGCCGTGAACAACCAGACCCAGGAGGGCGTCGCCATCAAGAAGGTCACAAATGTGTTCAGCAAGAAGATCCTGGCAAAGCGCGCCTTGCGCGAAATCAAGCTGCTCCAGCACTTCAGGGGACACCGCAACGTGAGTCCTCCCCTCTGCCCGCTCTCGAAGCTGTCCAAAGAACCCCGCGCAGCCTCATCGCCACGCGGCTGCACCACCACCCACGCCAGACAATGATGCTGACTTGCCTGCTTTGACAGATTACCTGCCTCTACGATATGGACATTCCCCGACCCGATAACTTCAACGAGACATATCTCTACGAGGGTACGCTTTCTATCGCGTGCATCCGCCGCCCTGGGCGAATCAGCTGTGCTAACTGTTTTGTTCTGCTACAGAGCTCATGGAATGCGATTTGGCAGCCATCATCCGATCCGGCCAACCGCTGACCGACGCCCATTTCCAGTCCTTCATCTACCAGATCCTCTGTGGCCTCAAGTACATCCACTCCGCCAACGTCCTGCACCGTGATCTGAAGCCCGGTAACCTGCTCGTCAACGCCGATTGCGAGCTCAAGATTTGCGATTTCGGTCTGGCGCGTGGTTTCTCTGTTGACCCTGAGGAGAATGCTGGTTACATGACGGAATACGTTGCTACCAGATGGTACCGTGCTCCCGAGATCATGCTGAGCTTCCAAAGCTACACCAAAGCTAGTGCGTATCCCAGAAGGCGTCGCATAACTGCATTTCAGTAAGATGCTAACCACGCGATAGTTGATGTTTGGTCTGTTGGCTGCATTTTGGCCGAGCTTCTCGGAGGCCGTCCCTTCTTCAAGGGTCGTGACTACGTCGACCAGTTGAACCAGATCCTGCACATTCTCGGAACCCCCAACGAAGAGACTTTGTCTCGCATCGGCTCGCCCCGCGCCCAGGAATACGTCCGCAACCTTCCTTTCATGCCTAAGAAAACCTTCCCCAGCCTGTTCCCTCAGGCCAACCCTGACGCCCTCGACCTCCTCGATCGCATGCTTGCCTTTGACCCCTCGAGCCGTATCAGCGTCGAGCAAGCTCTTGAGCACCCCTACTTGCACATCTGGCATGATGCTTCCGACGAGCCCGATTGCCCCACGACATTCAACTTCGACTTTGAGGTCGTTGAAGATGTTGGCGACATGCGTAAGATGATCTTGGATGAGGTCTACCGTTTCCGCCAGCTGGTTCGCACCGTCCCCGGAGCTACCCAGGCCGGCACGCAGGCTGCTGGACAGCAGGGTGGCGGCCAAGTGCCAATTCCCACTGGAGGCAACCAAGGATGGAGCTCTTCGGACCCTCGACCTCAAGAGTACGGAGGCCAAGGAGGCGGCCTGGAGGCGGACCTTGCTGGCGGCCTCGATCACCGGAGATAAAGCCGTTGAAAGTTGTTCCTGGATTGGTGCGCTGCGTGAAATCGCGCATGAATGACTAGCAAAATCGGTGTTTGGTTTGCAGACTCTGGCGGGCAATTTCAGAATTTTGTTTTGGATGTGACGTCATTCCGCGATTTTCCACGTCAGGAGGGGGAGGAGAGAGACAAGCGTTAGAAGATGGTAGCATTGATTTGGATGACGGCCGCTCTTCCATCTGGAGGAGAGAGGAAAAGGAAGAAGAAAAGAGGAGGACAAAGTCGAAACCATGGGGGACTGGATCGCCCGAGGGGTTGAATGAACACGACAAAGATGACAGCAGTCCCCAAATTTACTTAATTTCCCTATGATGCGATGTCGCGGTTGTAGTGCTATTGTCCTCTGGGCGGCTACTAGTCGGTTCTGAATCTCTGTTCGTGTGTGATGTGTCCGCAGCGAATGAACGCTTCTACTCATCTCAGTCATGTGGAATGGTGCACTGGTGGCCTGGATAGCGGCATACTCATATAAGTTTCAGTTTAGCATGTGAAGCTGGATTTTCTCAGGTTCTGTCTGATACGTGTTGACAGCATCCAGTCCGTCAAGCAAAGTGTACGTGAAAATACTGATACAAGCAATTGACGCAGAGCAAGTGGGTCAAGGATTCTCACTGAAGAATACGTTTCGCGACGAGAGAGGTGTGAGATGTAAATAAGTAGTTTGCTTGCCCCCGATGAGACTATATACCGTCAAACGCCAAGGTAGATACAGTTGAAAAATAAAAAAGTGAGAGTGACAGCATATGAAGCCCCAACATCTATCTGCGATGCTTTCCCTCCTCGAGTGAGTTAGGTAAGTAAATAGCCACATTATGTCTTAAGTGAGCCCGAACCCGTGATCCGTCCGTGCCGGGGGTATATAATCCAAATATGATTTTGGTGAGTGAATGATGAAGAAGAAAAAGTTTGTTTCGGGTTCTGTGAAAAGAAACCTCGGTATCCGAGAACCGTTGAACGCCGTTGTAACCCCGATTTAGATTTTAAACGCCAGACTCATCTTGGAGAGCCGTCCCAGTGAGAGATCCAAGTGTCTCTCTTCATGCCTTGGGACCATAGAACCAGTAGTATGCCGCGTACGGAACGCTGTCGGTGGCGCCGGGGGTGGTGCACTGGTGTGCGACGCCGCCGGCCGTGACGACGCGGTAAACGGCAGTAACACCCTTGCTGCCGCCCTTGTCGCCGAGAAGAAGCCAGTCGACGGAGCCAGTCTTCTCCGGGCCGACGTCAGCGGAGGCGGGGGCCTTTGTGCCGTTGAGCTTGGCGCCCTGGAAGAGATCCTCGCCGACCTGGAAGGTGGGCACGCCCGTGTTGTCGAAGAAGTGGACGCCGAGCTGCTTCATGGGCGCGATGCCGGGCATGACGAGGTCGGCTTTGGCCGGGAAGGGCGAGGTGGCGGAGGCGCCGAATTTGGAGGTGCCGTCGGAGGTGAGGGGCAGAGGGGTGGACCAGACTGCGTTTGTAGTGAGGCCGTTGAAGATGTCGACGGAGGCGAGGGAGGCGGGACCGGTGGCGGGGTAGAGGGGTTGAGCGTCGTAGAGGCCTGCGAGGGCGCCGGTTGCTGTTGCGGTGATGGCGGTTGCGTTGACGGAGGTGCAGGTGTAGTTTTGGATGCCGTGGCCTAGGGCGATGTGCTTCAGGACCAGGTCTGCTGCCGGGGCGGGGAGTTCGACACCTTGAAGTGTGGGTGTTAGCGATGGGGTTTTTCTTAGGTTGAAGTTGGTGTTGTTGGTTTACATACCATTGCCGTTGACGGGGAGGGTCGGAGCCGTGGGTTTGGAGACGCAGCCGGATTGTCTCTTGGCCGGGGCGGCGGAGACGAGAGCCAGGGAGGCCAGCAACAGGAAGGTCTTGGCGAGCATGATGGCTGTTGACTGGGTGGCTGTTGGAGGAGGAGGAGGAGGAGAGGGTGGTGATCCGCGGGTGTTGGGTGGGTGATTAGATGTGTAAACGCGAGTAGTAGGCGGGAGAAGGGTAAAAGATATATGCAGTAGCAACCAGGCCACCACACCGAAAATATGCACGACACACGCACGAGGGCCGGAATAAGAGATTGGAGTGATTTCTTTTCTTAGATCGCTTCCTTGGAGGGAAACAGGCAGGTTGCGTCGGCTCCGGTTAGGAAATGGGGAATGCGGCGGGCCGTTTAGAGACAAGACCGGGGGGGACGGGATTGGTGTGTGGAGCAACTCCTTGAGCTGAGAATAGGTACGGCGCTTAAACGCGCTGCGATGGGGTTGGGGTGGTTGAGGTGGTGCTTCTTTGACCGAGACAGAGATGCAGAGCTAACGTGGGTGACGGGTACTACTAAATATGAAATTGAGAGACAGATGAGGATGGATGAACAATGTTTTCTGAAATGTAGTGATCCGAATCGAGAGTTGGAAACAAGGAAATCGTCGAAGAGATGAGGAAGGTTTATGCTGTGAGACGGGCCGGGAGAATTGAGAAGACGGGACGGAACTGGGAGATGGACTTTATATCATCAAAGTATGTTGCTCGTCGCTCGAAAGCTTGGTAGGAAGGGGGAGAAAAGACTAAAGAGAGTTGTGGATGAGACGGACGGACGACCGAACCCTGCCACCCATCTCAGTGTGAAGGTGAGGGTAGAAATCCATCTATCCACACCACACTTGCACACCCACACGCGAAGGAGGCGCACTAAGACTTGGGGTTCGGGTCTGACAAGGTAGGCTTCCTTTTCAGAATGCAAGGCGGAGCAAGGGGGGATCGTGCCTTTGGGTCTCCTGGCCAGGGTACATGATGGCATCTAGCTGTAGTCCATGATGAATGAGTGCAGCAGGATGGAGACACTGGAGAGAGAGCGAGATAGAGAGACCGAGTAAAGGAAAGGAAACACGGACGCAACCCATTGGGAATGTACCAATGCTCAGTTTGTGTTGCTGATGCTACCTACCGTGCCATTGCCCCTGGTCCATGTTTGGAGGTTCATGTCGCTGCCGTCTTGAGGGGTTACCCTGCCGTTACCATCGAGGGCATCCTTTGATCCAAGGTAGGTAGGTGGCTTTGACTCTTGGAGGCAGAACGCGAGGCGGGAGGGTATCTTTTGGGATGAAGATGGGTATGCGTGTCGTCTTCCTGTGCCACCCAGAAGGGGGAAGAGAGTCGGTTTCTCGCAAGGCAGGCCGACAGAATGATAGACAAGGATCTTTGGACAAATTCCTTGAGGCAGAAAAGAAGGTTGTCCTTTTCCTGGTTGGACATGAGACGAAGGGGGTCGAGGCCAAGGAGGATGGAAAGAAAACGGCAGGTCGCGGAGGAGGAGGACGGAGCATGGAAGAAGTCTGAGAGGTACGTACACTCGAGGATAACGGTACGTACACATTGCACACTGCGGAGATGCCTGGCGCAATGCGCGTCTAAGGTCGCAAGGCACCAAGGCAGCTGACCAACGGACCTGGAGACGGCAGGAGACAAAGTGGTGGGGTTGCCAGTGGCTGGGAGGGGCCTATTTGCCGGCCCTTTGCAGCTTCTTCCGTCAACCGTCACTTTTCACAATTCCGACCGTTTCTTCTGCCTCTACTGCGTATGAGTCTGCACGTCCACACATCGTACACCGTCACGGGCAGTCATTTCTTCCTGCGGTCAACCTGAGCTCGGCCGGCCTATGCGGATCTTGGCCTCGTAGAAGGCGGCCACAAGTTGTGGAATACCAGGACCCTGCACGGTGAGCCTGGCGACCATGAATCAATGACATCGCATGGCATGGCATGGCTCAGGTCCCATCCGTCTGACTGCGTCTGGAACCAAAGAACACAATCCCGAGAGCAGAGTGACAATCCTACGTGCCACACAGCCACAAGTCAGAACTTACCAACGACGCGGCAATCTCATCTTCCGAAGATCACGAACCAAGTGCTGACCCTGGCGCGGTGATGCGCGGGTTTAGATCAACTCATCAAAGAAAGGAGTTTCAACAAAATAGACGGCACGGCTGACTCACTTGGACGGCGCTGTCATCCAGAGAGCACATGGCGTCTGTCAGCGAGTCGCTGACAGTCATTCTTGGTTACCCTCTTGGCTCTTGAAGCACGTTGTAATACGTTGCAAAGCGCGCGGGTCTCCAGAAGCCAAGACTCTTGGTTGTCTCCGAGCCCGTTCTTGGCTTTGTGGAATCTTTGAACCCCTCCAAGATCCTATGGACTGGGTCCAAGATAGCCGACATGGTGCCAACTCTGTCGCCTGTTTTGCAAACCTTCGCCCTCCATGTAGCTGTCTCGAAAACCCTCGAGTCCCACTAAGACGTCCGCTAATACGCATACAGAATTCGTACTTGTCGTTCCATTTCATTCTCGCGTCGTCAAAATACCTCATTTCTTCTACTGCAACCCACCGGTTCTCTTCAATGTGGCGCTCGAGGCGTGCCAGGGTCGCCTTTGGTACCCTCGCAGGAGTCGAGTCTGTCATTTGAACGTCTATAATGTCACCTCACCATTCCGTTTTTCCTCGAGGCCGTTCGACCATCGCGGGTGGGCGCGGCTAAGCGGTCTATTCAACCCCTCACGACTCCATCCTCATGCGCCTCTTCTGCCCGCCGCTAATCCGCATTCGAGCCACGATGACTGGCTGACGGTGGCGGGGGTCGGCTGCCATGCTTCCGCTAAGCAGACACTCAAAATATAGCACGGCTACTCGGAGGACCGAGATCTTGAGAGGTCCACCCTCTTGCTTACTGGCTCAATAAGCGGGCTCCTGACCAAAGGCAGGTCTCTTTATTTTTGGGAAGCAATCACTTTTCGGTCTGTAGGCCGAAAATACACATGGACGCAAAAACGTGGCAGTCGCGAGAAGACTTGCCAATGTCCTTTGGCCATCTGGAGTCATCTCGTTCCGAGAACCCTTCGGCCTCACCTTTGGTTAACCCCGGAGCACTCTACGAAGGTTCTGCCGTTTATGAGCTCCACCGTCCCCAACTTCCGACTCAACCGGCCGTTTCTCCCGTTTCTCGGCGCCCTTCTCCCTGCATCCAGAACGTTTCGTTTCCTTGCAACCTCGCAAAAGCGCACTGTTCACCACGGGGACAGTGGCGGACAGGGCCGTTGCTCCACTGATCTCCTCCGTGCCATCACATCACGACAGCACTTTAATTCAGACGCGACTGGAACTTCCTTCTCCTGACGAGATCTTTGATCCAACTCCTCCATGGTATCATGGCAACTCCTTCACAGCTCGACGAACCAACATCGCGAACCTGAAACCTCGTACAGTCACGTCACAATGTTTGAGGATCTGCAATGCCACGCCGGTGACATTTCTAGTGCTACCGACTTTGGGCAGCTCCAGTGTTACAGATCCGGCTAGATTTCTCAGGGGCAATCGGGTAGGAAGGTCGCTCTCCGGAGCGCAGAATCTGACGGTGCCGGCCACCGGTGCCTATTCAACGGTTCCTTGTGCACGACTCAAGCTCGGAGCAGCCTCGTCCTTGAAGCTGACGGCGGGCGCACACGGAGCTCCGTGTCCTGAAGATTCCAATACACACTTCCCTCAGGTCTGAACTTTGAATGCGAAATTGTGGGAACAGGGCTGCGGAATCTCCGTTGGGAAATAAGCTTCTCGTACGAACACCTGAATCACAAATGTCGCAACCGTCGTCAGCTTTCGAGGCTTATAGCAACCGCTCTCACGATGGCTTCAGGCACGAAGACTTGTCACACGAGCTCAGTGAAATTCTCGACATATTGGGACTTGATCAAGGCTTCAATCCGTCAACCAGGACTTTGGCTGGCCAGCCAGGGAGAAAGACCAACGACATGGTCAGGCCAAGACAAGCACTACCGGCAACCTTGCACGCAATCTAAGCCCCTGAGCCGATCGCAAACATTGACATGGGATGAAGTCCTCGTGTTCGAAAGCGTCTCAAATATTCCGCGCCGCCCGCAGATTGTCTGATCAGGCATGACTTGTCAGAGACGCCAAAGCCAATTCTTCCGGAGTGTCGCGTTGCGGGCGACTGAAAGATGACGAGCTGAGATTCGTTCCCTTGGGGTCTCCAAGCGAGGGGAAACTTCCCGTTTCAAACGGCCACTAAGCCTTAGCCTACGTTTCAGAGCACAGCGCACTGACCACAGCCTCTGCGAATCCCTTCAGCTTCCCAGCTGTCCCCGTTGCTCAACTCTGTTGGTCTTCAGGAATTCATCCCCAGACGACCCAACAAACCCACTTGTACGCGGAGGATCACCCTTTTCGCGAAGCCCTACATTTGGGGTTCGTCCATACTTTTGCCAGTGTGTCGGCGATCAAACCGAGCATCACATCCTTGAATGATAGCAATCACTACCTCCTGAACTACAGGGACTGAATGCGACTTTGGAAACCCCTAACAGTTCCATCGTGCTGCGCGGTGGCTTTGAAGCGACGAAGGCGGCAGGTCGGAATTGAGTCTGAATCATTGATCTTGATGCCAGCCCCTCGAGACAATCGTATTTGGAAAGTCGGCTTGACCAACGAGGCGCAGTCTGCCGAATCAGCCTTTTCTTTGCTGGGAGATCGTTGGACCATGGGCTTCTTTCTTCCGGCCGGTTGACCCAAGAGAGCGGTACCTTGTGTTTGTGACCGTCTGATCGACGTCAAGCATCCAATTCGCATTGTCCAATACATCACTGCCTCCGTCGACAGCACAGCTTCTGAAAACTGCAGTATTTTCGACTTACAAGAACGAGATTCAAAACGTGGCCAAGAGACGTGCCGCAATCCTGCATTTCTCACCGTTTTCTGGCACTTTGAATTCACCACGGCTGGGTATGCAAGCTGTCCAGAGGCCGATGTTCCCTCCACGAGAGCTTTTGATGCTACGTGTGCGCAGATGAGGTCGCGCAGAGTAGCACGCTGGTTTTCTGGACCTGAAATTGCACGCCGAAGCGGCTCCGATGGCACCTGGACAGTACATTCCTCTCCTCTACGTCTTCTGCGTTGCTTGGACTCTCTCCGAGATGCATTCTCTTAATCAGATGGCTGCGATTTCTGAAGAGGGGCTCGCCAATGAGGCCGTCACAACCATCACGCGATTCTGCGGTCCCAACCCCCTCATAACAGGCACACCAGACGGCTAGTTCATGTCACACAGACAGAAAGTCTTCCCGCTTCTAGCAGCACGCAGGCGGACTAAGGCACAGCCTCCCGTAGCACATCTGCAGATAATCGACAAAGCACTTTCTCCAATTCCAGCAGTCTCTCACGACTATCGCGGCAGTGGACCGCGGCGGCCGCATGGCGTTCTTGGAGCCAATCACCCACGCTTATGGTCTTGAGCATGGGCGCTTACGTCGCATGCTAACGTTGGACTACCTACTGCAATGCTGCATTGCTGCAGTGTGGTATCACGACAGAGCGTCCATCGTTCCCCAGCGTACGCTATTGACCTCGCTTACACCGCCTACAGCCGCGGTCTGCCGAGCTTGCTTGCCATTATCGCGCTAGCGATTGTCAGTTGGAGTCCTGTCTGTTCCTTTGACCATCTAGCTTGCTTGGCCGACTTGGCCCCGAGGAGGGTCGGGCGTGAAATGCGCTTGTCGCCTACGTTGGACATGATGCGGTGAGGCGACGGTCATGTTGTTGGCGCCAGCGACGCGGATGTCGGATGTTTGCTCATGATTCATAGTCTTGACACTGTTAGAAGCCGAACCGAATGAACAGGAAGGTTGCCAGCATGGTAGTCTGAACCCTTGCTTGGCTCTCACATGATTGATTCTATCTGCACCGGCGAGGCGTATTCTGAGTTGCTTGGACTGTCGGTCCGCAATCGAGTGGCGAGAGTTGGAGGGCATAGAGGCTTCAGGCTCCCTACCGTGGCTATTCAGGTCGTCCAAATGGCCGCGAGGCAGTCTTGATGCGTTTGACACTCTTGCCTGGCTCTGAATCTCCAAGCCATCGAGCAAGAGCATGTCCAAGGTATGTCGACGCCTCGGTCGCCTCATACGTGGTTGATTCTTTGGTTGCGTTTGACGAGCCCAATGGGTGCCGTATGCGGGCCACCATCTCCGGCGATGCGTGTAAGCCACCTCTTTCTCTTGACGGATGAGCTTTTGCTTTGAACCCCGCCATTTATATTTGGCTCGTCGTGGGACTGGTGGGCTTTTGAAGGATGAGGTGTGTGTGCTGACCGGACTTATTGGCAAAAGGTAAGGGTTGTAAGATGTATGATCCTGTTTACAACACTAAGGGCATTTCTAATCCCATGAAGGCTCCATGTTGGCTTTCAGCAGAGAACGAACTTTCCGTTGCATCCATCAAGAAGCAATCCATTACCCTTCTGTAATGCGCAAGATTCTCTGAGGTCGCTGCGTATTCGTGCGCTGAGGCCTGTGGGCCCACCCTCCAGCGACACTATATAGAGCAGCCAGCCGCACCCACACTCAACCAACTATCACTGGATGCACACATCCACCTATCCCCGATAGTCTAGTGGTGAGGATATCTGCTTGTCACTGAAGATTCAACGATTCGCAGGGGACCGGGGTTCAATTCCCCGTCGAGGAGTTTCTTTTGCCTTTTTCCATCACTTTTGGATCCCTTCATGGTCCAAGAGTGCTTTCGGGTGATTTTTTGACTGGCAGACGACCTGGTGCGGCGTTGTCGAGCTGAATGTTGTACCGCGGATACTTGCGATTGCCCTCAACAAGTGCATCCGTGGCAGGTCCGTCGGCATATGCAAGTATTGAATCAAGTGCAAGATGTCTCTAATTAATGTTCTTCCAATCGTAGGGCTGAAGGATAGCCTTTTCAGTTTTAGACGGTGCTGTTCGCCCTAAACGTCGCCCACTGCTCATGCATTCGCTGCACTTGTCCAGGCGTAAACTCGTTCCAGCAGTTGCTACAGATCGCGTCAGTCTACCACGCAATTTGGCCGACACATCTTCATTGAACAAAACTTACTCTGCTTGGTAATTCATAAAGTTGTAAAGAGGATCCACGCCCGGCAAACCGGGACACGTATCCTGCCCAACCGTGCAATTCCACGAAGGCGTCGCCTGCGCAGGCGTATCATCCACGAAATCCGTTCCGCTACAGCCACCCTGGAAAGTATGCGGCAGCCCGAACCAGTGTCCGACCTCGTGGACCGCCATGTACCCGCGATCGTTCCCCGTAGGCGAGTCCGCGCCGGGGACCGTGTCGGCGTCGATCTGGCACCCGTCCAGGATGAACGTCTCGGACCCGGGGAAGGCGTCGGCTTCCGGGTAGAAGCAGCGGCCTAGCGTCGGGTGGATGGCTTGCACGTAGATGTTGAGGGCTTGGTAGGTGCCTTTGCGGAGCGCGGATTTCATGGCGAATTCGTCGGTTGGGTTCGTGACTGTTGACCAGCTTGCGTTTACGGTGCGGGAGGTGCCGCCTAGGGTCATTGTGATGCCGTATTTGGTGAAGGTGTCGTGGAGGACTTGGAATTGCGCCTCGAGGGTGGCTTGCTGGGGCGGAGGTTAGTCCGGCAACTTTGATTGATACACGGAGCGTGTTCTTACACTCAAGAGAGCCGTTTCATTGGGGGCGATTGTATGGAGATAGACTGGGACAGAAATGTTGGCTGCGAGGATGCTGCTCCCGCTGCTCACGTCTCTGCCTGCTAGCGATCTGGCGATTTGCTGGTCGCTGGGGTCCGGGGTGCCGCAGAACGAAGTTGGGGAGTGCAGGGATGCCTGTGCCAGTGAGGCACTGAGAAGCAGAGAAAACAGCATCGCGACGGCTTTGATGCGGTTCCTGCGACTGTAATGACTGTTGCCGGGCCGGGCGAAGGCAGGTTATTTCTGTGATTTTCGATGTTTATTTTCGAGATCGAACAAAGATTCCACCCGGGGTAATAGGGGATAATGGCAGACGCGTAGCCACTTTGCCAAGGTTTTCGAAGACTTCGTATTCTCATTAAGATAGATTGGCGGAGGGGTTGATTAGCACCCCATTGCAAGGATTGTTCCTTAGGGAAGGTGGTAAATGACGAATCCGAACCGACTCGCAGAATGACGTCGCTTGAGAAAGATATCGCGATGCGTACAGCTTCTTCTAGAGGCTAACGACATTTTGCACCTCAGATAGTTGCAAGATGATTTGGACGCCTTTGCTAGTGTTTATATAGATCGCCACCGAGCGCTCTCAGAGAAATATTTGTGGCCTTGAACTCTGACACCTTAGCTTCGATGGGGTGCAACGAAGCCGGTCGTTCCGTTCCCTGAACAGAAAGCTAGCCTTCGTTCATCACATAGAGATGATGCATCAGTGGGTTCCTTTTCTGAAATACTCAACCGTACATGGCTGTCGAGTTAATGACAAGTAAACCGCAGAGAGAACCTTACACAATGCCAATGGCCACTTAGACGGTCTTTCCTTTTTTTTTCATTGAATGTATGCAACAAGATGTCGATCCAGTTCGGAAAGTAGTGGACGCGCAAGGCAACGGCGACAAGAGCTCTATACTACAGTTGCTCCCAGATCGCCTCGAGCGGAAGACCGAAGTTCATCTACATAGTCCGTTCATCATGTCATACATTGATTGGCCAAAAGTCTCGAATCAAATGATGAAAATAAAGGCTACAAGTCTGGGGATGGGAGATTCAGTGCGTTCTAGAGCCAGATACAGCGAAGACGCGTTGAACTGCCGGGGTTGTAGAGGTCTCAATGTCTTCCGGGAATAAAAGCGTGTAGTTAGCAGGCGAGATTCTGTCCGCAATGGGGCTCACTCATGTGGATTCGTGAAGACAAACCAGCTGAAGCGTATAAGACAGACGAGAAAAGCCTTTAAGTCATGATTATAAAGTGGTTGCTGTCCTCTTCTTGTCAGATTTTGTGGGTTTCAATTCCCTAGCATACACTCAAAATTATCTTTAGACTGCCTCACTTCAGCCAAGAGGAACAACAGTGGACGTAGAAGCTCACAAATGTGTCTTAGAGTGACGCCTCATCTATCCGCTTCGAGGCAGGCTGTGCAAGGATGGGAATCCCTCGGCTCCCGGCAGCCTGCTGCTCATCATCATCATCCAGCCTGGTCTCCCTCCTTCTATCTCTCAATTTCGCGATACCAACAATTCTAATCAAAGACGATATGGTTACCTGGGATGAGGATATCAACTTCGCGAGCGCTTTGCTTCTGCACAGTTGCCTGACCGTTCTCATTAAAGAACTCCTCAATCTCCTTACGATCGTCATCAGGCTGGCACCCTTCCGCCGCATGAATCAACCTGGAACCTCGAACTCACGTTCCGTTCTTCTAGATGGGTACACTTCAATCCTCTCCAACGACAACGATGGCGACCTCGCCGAGCTGTACTTCACAAACACGGGCCTTCTTCTCCTGAGCTCATCCCTCGCCTCCGCCATCGCCATGAACCTCTTCCTGTCCGACATGGTTCTCAACGTCTTCGTCGCCTGCACGTTTGGCTTCTGCTTCGTCGTGTCTGTCTTCTCATGCCGTCGAAGCTGGTTGCGGCTTATCCTCGCTCTGCGACGAGCGGGACGGTTCGTGTGGTCTGATACGCCGTTTGTGAACTTCTTCTCCCTCATTTATGTTGCGGTGGTGTTGAAGAGTTCGACAACTATGAGGCTGAAGGATTATGTGACGCTGCGGAGTATCGCCATCATTGAGCTGGTTTTCATGAAGGCGTATATCGCGGCAGCTAGCATGGATCGTCAGATTGAGCTGTTGCGTTCTCTGCATAAGTCCCGGCTTGTACTTTTCCAGCATGGAGTTAAGGTATGGCTTCAGCTTCCTCGTTTATCGATATCCTACTATTCTTGAACACTCTTTTCCCAAATCTCATCATCCAGGCCAACTTAAATCCCGGGAAGAAACCTTCTTACTGATGTAATCACTGCAGGCACAAGATATAGACATCATTGAGCCTCCTCGCCTCGAGAGAAGCTCAATCGTTCCCTTCACCACTGCACAGAGAATGTCGGTCATGCTCATCAAGACAACCGTTGGACACGACTTCGGCTCAGTCAGGGGCTCGAAAGGCCCCGGTAGCATCCCTGTACCCCCTATAGGCTTCTTCACGAATGATAACGTGGGTTCGGGAGACTGGCGTGTCTATCGGCTACAGGACGATGTAATGCTGATTGCCGACAACCTGCGTGCTACTTATCCGAAGGAGTGGTGGAAGAGGTTGATCAAAAAGATGCACGGTATTTTCCTCAAGCAGTTGAAGAAGGTTCGGGTTGTTTACCTTTTGAGAGTGGGTCATAAGTCTGTTGGAGACGATTCCTGCGAGAGGGAAGTCTCGCTATGGGTGTCGAATGTAAATCTCGTGACTAGTGTTAGTAGCTCCGTTCTAGAGTCTTACACATTTGTTGAACATGGAAGCATTGATGACGGCAGAGTTTTATAGAGTACAGCTAGTCATAAGAGAAAGCTTGGGCTGCGAAGATTTACGCTGGTTACGTTAAGCGATGAGCTGTGATGTAACTACTAAAGCGTCGTCTGGGATTCCGTATTCTAATAACTGGAAGATAATCAAAATTTGTTTTCTTCTTGGGCTCGAAAAATGGTTGATCAACGAGTTGTCTATTTCGTCGGGAGCGAAATCCTGTGGCTATGCTCTATTATCTATGAACTCTAACCAGGTTGTCGCGTCTGAAGTAAATTGAGTGGTACACCAGAGTGGTCAAAGCCTTAAACACAAAGCCGTCCATACTTTCCGAGCTGTAACTCTCTCGTAATGCAGATCATGTTCCTTGTCAACAGAGCATATAAGAACCCATTGCAATTCCCGAGCACCTCAGCGGCTAACGTCAACTAAACTTACCACAACTCTGCCTCATCAGACATAAAAATGCAAATCAACAAGCTTCTCATCGCTGCGGTGCTTGGTTTTGCAACCACTGCTCTGGTAAGTCGTCAAGCCAGCCACCCTTTTTTGGATCGGTCCACTAATCTGCGTGTCGGATCGTCGAATAGGCTCAGGAGGGTAAATGCACTGCCAAGGGAGAATGCCAGGAGAATACCAGCGGTGTCCGCCTGTTTTGCTCCTCGGGCAGTTGTGACGAGAAGGAAGGACAGTCTTGCACGAGGAACGGTCCTGGGTCGTCCAATGTGGCTGACTGCCCCAAATGAAGTATCCATCTGGCATTGGGGTCGCCGTGGCCAAATGCGAATAGTGCGTCCACTGGCGCAGGGTTTCTGATCATGTCTATAACTCTTTTCTGAGGGTGACAAAATAGTTGCGGCAAAATGCCCGCTACTCGGGCCCTTTGTGATGCCTTGATACCATGGTTAAAAGTCAAGAAATATTTCCAATAGAGAAACCACTCCTTTCGTTATTCATTCGTTTGAGATCACAAGCAGGCGGGAGTTCGGCTGGATGACACGTTACACCATGCTGTTGACACCCTCTCACTCCTGGGTACTATTACAAGATATTACATTCAGTATCTGCGGACGAACGACCTTTGGTCCGTCTTGTTAATAGTGACAATGGGGGAAATCTTGTGCTGATTGACCCGTGCTAATGGAACAAAATGCTTAAGTAGTGTAACATTCTATCATCTCATCAAAACATGCCGAGAGAAGCACGATACATGGCTAAAGCAAGACACAAACTCGATGAATTTGAAACAACGTGATTCAAGACTCAGGTATGTGAGGTCAAATGAGAGCGATTCTGAACAGAAAACTAATGGGGAAGGAAAAACATAGACCGGAGTGGCAACTAGACATCAAATGGTAATAGTCTCTTCGGGGAGCGGCAAAACCTTCTTTCCACACGTGTAAAACTCATACCCTGCGTCCTTGGAGTGATCCTCTAGCACTGGGTTGGAAACGCTGATAGCTCTTGCTCCTCTGGCAATCATATCGTCGCGATACTTGCCGATGTACCTCACCACATCGGGAACCTGTCCTCCAGCGTTGCGGATGCTTGTGATGGCGTCGCCCAGCCTCAAGCCGTCTGTCAGTGCACAAACACCGGCCTCTCCTCTGACTATGGGGATTAGATTAGCTTTGACTCCCCTTCAATCCATGATTGCATGCTTACATGGCGTCATCGAGTGCGCGGCATCCCCGGCCAAAGTGATCCTGCCAGCAGGCAGTTGGTCGACTGTCAATTGCACACTCTGTAGCACAATACCTGGCTTCTTGTATCTCTCAACAGGCACCTTGTCGACTAACACGCGCAGACTTTCAGGATAATTATTGGTGTTTTCCTTCGCGAATGCCATCAACTCCTCTCGTGAGGCGGTAACGGTCCAGAACGGCTTCTGTTCCGTGCTCTTGGCAGCTTCCTGGTCGATCCAGTGAAGAATGAAGTAAAAGTACCCCGTCTTCTTATCCGGGCTGATCTTGTTCATGGCGGCGAAGAGGCTTGCTTGCCATCGGTTCTCGGGCGATGAGTCCAGGACGATGTAGGCAGAATGACCCAGCTCAAGCTGATGCTTCATTTCATCAACCTCGAGTTCAATCTCGCCGACCAACGAGCCCACAGGGAGCGGCGTCATGACATCTTGCCCGCCCAAGATGTGCCGACGCACCAAGCTTCGACTTCCCTCAGCCCCAACAAGGATGTCTCCGATCTCCGAGCTTCCATCTTCGAAGTGTGCCACTACCTTGTCGTCTTGCTCCTCGAGTCGTACTAAACGTTTATTGAACTGCACCGGCAGATGTTGTAGAAGCCAGTCACGGAGACGCTGACGGTTGGCACGAACAATCTTTCCAGTCTCATCGTCCGTGACACCGACTCGCCACGAAGGCTTGCTGACATCGTAAAAGACGAACTGCGCCGGGATATGGTCGAGGGGGCTCAGATGGTTGGTTTGTTCGATGGATCCAAGGTCTGCGGGCATCGAAGCCGATAGTTCAGCTAGTAGAGGGCCGTGTAAGGCGATGGCCCATCCTTGAGCTCTAGCATCAGCTCTACTGTCCCTTTCAAAAATGGAAAAAGAAATGTTGTTCTTGCGGAGTATCTGAGCAAGTGTAAGCCCGCTCAGCCCGGCACCGATGATGAGAACATGGGGATTCAGATTGGGCGACATGATGTTCTTTTGGACGTAGAAGTAATGAATGAGAATGAGTGATGATTTGAATTGGATTGTCTGGCTGTCCTTTTCGTTGTCGGCCAAAGACTTATATACATTTTGAAGATTTTTAGTCTGTCTATGAACGAGAAGCAACTCGTACCCTTGTTAGTTGCATCGGCCACAACGTTGAAGAGGCGTACTCAGTGGATTATTCCCGGTCGGATTCGTTCATGATTCGCGCGATACTGGCGGCCAGCACTCCGTCGGCCCACCTTCATGAAGCAGCTGGAGACACCCGCGTCGCTGATCCATCAGTTTCCGCTTGCCGGGCGCATTGATCAAGTGCAAGGGTTGAAATCATTAAGGTCTTTTGATTCCCCAGCTTTTGATCGCTTTTTTGTTCACGGCAACTCTCTCAGAGTAGCAGCATTATTACTAAGAAACTATACACTTCAAGGCACAGGGCATACAACACTTCCACTCACAAACATCAGCTTCATGTACACCAATACCATAACACATAACTCAAGTATCGTTGACAACCCATGCAATTTGGTGGGAAACCTCTCCTTCCTATCAGCTTTAAACATGTTTCCACAGCGTCGTAGGTGGAAAAGACGACAGGCTAATGTGTAAAGCGTTGATGGCACGGCCATCCACGATCTACCAATCTGATCACGTCACAAGGCGAGCTTCTAGCATTGTTGCCTCGCATATACTTCTATAAGCTCTGTGTATCCCTTGAAGCCACTACAACGGCCTTTAGAGGTTCTGATAGCTTTGAGTCACGTAAAACCTCTCAGCGTTGTATTTGTGCCGCGATTTTCATCTTTCAAATACCACGGTATCCACATTTCGCCCATCTACGTCAATCTGGCTGAGAAGCTCTATTGCGACGTGCCATAATTATGCGTAAAATACCCCTCACCTTGCGACACGCCGTCTCCTCGACAGTCCGGGACGTGCTATTGTGTTTACTTACTCGATTGCAGCATCAATCGCCACATGTAATTGGGACCGGCCAGCGTGGTCTCGCGGCATGACGCGGTAGAACGACCATCAGGTTAATTTCGAATAGTGAGAACTGGTATCCGGATTCTCTAAAGCAGGTAGCCAGCCTACCTCCCGTAGCAAATCGTAAATCCTCGAATCAGAGCGATGGCAGGATAGTCTATAGAGTCATTTCTCCACAGTCAGTCACAAAGGTACAGGTTGAACCTTCGCCACAGGAATTAGTCTAGGAGATCGGCGGAGGTGACCGCAAGTGAAGAGTTTTGCAGTTATCCTTTACCAACAAACGATAGGCCAAAAGTCGCATTAAGTCCTCTCGAAAGTAGAATTATCAAGGCTGGACCCCTGATGAACCTAAAAGCGGCCTTCTCTCTATACCAGAGATCACAGGCCCCAAGTAACTGCAATATGATGGAAGAGAAGTCGCAAAAGGATCAGAGCACTCCTTGGTTCTTTGGTGTGATGGCGAGATGCCCTCCGGTGTTCAGACTTTCGTCAAGGTTCTTTATCTGCGGACATCAGCCCGTGTCTCCTACGATTACAGATCGACGGGATGCCCACTTACAGCCTCAATGTGAGAAGGCAGAAAGTAACCTGGACCTGGGCAGTCAGTCTCATACCCTGGAGTTATCCTACATTTGCAAAGCTCGTAGTTGAGCATTCTGTAATTTAGGATTTTGACGCTAGGGACTACAGTAGATGGATTGAGAGCTGAGGTTATTAAATTAGGCAGCAAACTGACTCAACATCAGGGTTTGACGCCATCAAAAGCTTATCTTCGCCGATCATCCTCCATCGTTGCTGAATCAGAGGGGCGGGTTTCCATAACACCGATTACGGCTCGTAGGTACGGATACTTCAGGTACTTGATAATTAGACTAAACCAAGCCAACCAATTGTTTACCTGATCTCGGAGCCCCTTGACGGAGGCTGTGCTTTCTATCATTTATCAGTCTTAAGTTACGGCTGTACTTCGTTTACGGCACGCGGCTCATCTGACGGGAACGCCGCGAAACCAAGTCCGCGTGATCATACCCCCTTGCTCATCAACAAAAGGCCCTGCTGGCAATGACTCGCAAACTAAGAAACTAAGAGAGAACTTCAACAAAAATGTCGTTGAACATTTATCTGATCGAGTGCCTCTAAGCAAACCAGCCTCTTCTTACTCCGCCGCGTTGTAGAGATGACTTTCCACGTTGATACGGATCTTTCACGGAATAAATCTTCTATTTCACCATGTTCGACGCGTCATTTCTAAACGAATACCACTACTTTGCTGCTACCTTCTCTTTCAATGATGGAGAGTTTCCGGATACAGTTGTACGTACTGCTAATCTTATTCGCAACGCTGGAGTTATTCAGGTATAGAGAGATGATGCATCTAATCCACATTTTAATTCCCAGACCACCATGGCGTCTGGCCTGAACACACTGCCTGAGCCGCAAAGCTTGGTCAAGGTAGAAACATTCGATCAGATGAACGTGATGAATACTACCACGCACCACAGTCTTACTGGCAGCAACCTGGCCACCACTTACGACACAGTTGGAGGAACTCACGACATCACTTATCAACTTCCGACCACACCAGGGGGTGATGTAGACCCAGGACTAGATTTCTCTTTCGATACATCACCCACGACTTGCACCACGGGTTGGGAAGAGAGCATGACTGCTCTGTCTGACGACTGGTTTGACGCTGCTACTGGCAACTTTTACCCCAGTCCGAGCGAGACGAACAGCTCCGAACCAACGGACGTCGACGACAACTGGGTCCCTCAGGACGTTTACCAGATAGGCTTCCAAGATGAAAATGGTGACTGGCGGTGCAGCTACGCTGGATGCCGATCCCTCGCTGTGTTTGAGCGTGCCTGTGACCTTCGGAAGCACCATTCAACACACGCCAAGACGTTCTTCTGTCCGCGCCCCGAATGTGCGTCATCCGGTATTGGATTCGCATACCCCAAGGACTATAGGCGTCATCTTCGCTCTCACAAACCAAGCATTCCATGCCCCTACGCACTATGTGGCAGGTTATTCAGCCGGACGGATAACATGGTGAGTTTTCCGCGTTCTTTCAAGCATCCACCCGCAGACATTGTCCTACCTATTCAGCTCCAGTTGCCTCTTATATAAACTTTCACTAAGAACGATATCAATGCAGAGGAGCCACTTCAGCAAGATACATTTGCGGAAGAGGAACACTCTATTTGCTCGACCGTGCCGAAACCGGGGCAAGAGTCGTGCACACCTGCAGTCCTCTGAGAGTTATTCGCAGGCGACAGGCCAGACTTTCCACCCAAACCAAACGACCAGAGGTTACCTACTGTCTCAAAGTCTTGAGCTCGCAAGTACAAGCCTGGATGACAATTTGTAGAAGCGGATACATGCAGGCATGTGTCATGTCATTGTAATTCGAACCGAAGAAGATCCTACTTATGAGGCTAGGATACGATGTTCCCAGACGTCTGAGCCAGCATCCTTTACTATGACGATAATCAAGTAGGAATGTTACGTCCTGGCCTGCAGAAGTATGCCTGCTGACTTTTTCTTGAGAGCGGCATTGGAGTCTAAGTCAGAGAGAACCGGTAGCAATGAACCAACGAACAGAAGCCGCAATACAACCAGTGCCCAACGCGCTGCTTTAGTTCTATAATAGCTCCAAGCACTAAGCGCAAACAAATTTCATGGAAACAAGCAGGGAAATTTTCGCAACTGAAAAGTTCGCAATGAGACAGTATCCCGCAAAGTGTCCCGATTTCGAGTGTTGAGTGGATCTTGTGAGGTGGGATGGCAAACCGTGAAAGTTGCATACGAGGAGCCAGGACAAAATGACGATCCGGCCTTCCAAGCCGCCCATCAATCGCATTACTAGGATTACATTCGTTCAGCCTAAGAAAGAGTATGCATTCCCTTACATATTGAGCCATTAAAAAAAGGTGTTTGCGCATAATAGTAAGCATAAGGTAGGTCGGCGGATTTAATTCGGCAGTGTTGATTCCGGACTGTTTAGGAGTGTCCCGACATAGACTTAAATCTCATGTGCGTTTGTTTGGGGTAAGATACTGGTGAATTTGATTCAAGGAAGCTAAAGTTAAGCTTAAATCGGATTCAATATTTCATGTTATAATTGAGTTCAACGAAGTCTACTATGACGGGATTTTGAGTTTCAGTGCCGGGAAGTACTTTAGCGTCTACCTAAGGATGCACAACCCACTTCTGGATAGTTAACTACCGATGCATATGTTGCTGGTATCGTCGGCAAGATCGGACAAGAAAGCAGAGGATAGGACTTGACTATATAGCGTCGGTCGTTCCTTCCGAAATCTTCATTATATGTCAACCAACACTGAAGGCGAGTGCATGCAGGAACGTTTGTGCTATGTGCACTTGTCCCGGCAACTTGATGGCCAGCAAAGCGCTCTTTACATGAGTTGATGGCAATGATAAGCCAACACACTGTGGGCTAGTTGGATCGCAAACGACGAAACGGTGCTTTAGTAGAAATGGTACGTTTTTATTAAATAATACCCCAGAACCTTCTCCATGAGAATCATCGAGATCAATGCCGACGCCTCTCCCACTTAACAGTAGCCTGCTTGACGCAAGGAGTAACCATCAGGAATGACTTGAACATTGCCGAAGCTGAGGCCGCAGTTGCTGTTGGCGTTGACGGTGTAGCCTGCGCGTCTGGTAGAGTCGTAGATGTTGGCGTAGTAGTTCATTTGCACGCAACCAGTGCCGACAACTGCTTGGTTGATGTTAAGGAGCTCGACCTGGCAACCGGCAGCAGCAGCGAGGCTGACATAGCCTGCAACAAGGCAGATGGCGGCAGTGAACTTCATTGCGGGCTAAGGTAGTTATTTCTGGTATTATACGATCAGCTTCTTGGGACCCGGCGAGTTTTGAAGCACCATCGGCGCTGCTCACCTTTGGTTAAAAAATGGTCTATAGCGAAGTGGCATAGAAAGCTGCTTGGGCGATGGAGATTTCTAGCGTTGATACTGGAGCCTGCCTCTTCTTGTAGTTTTCCCGTGGGGGCAAATACCTGAATAGTGATCACACATACTCATGTCACTAGACTATCGTCAAGGAGTTGGCGCCAAGGACATGGAGGCTCGCTGATGGGCCCAGCAAGGAGCCTAGATTAATGATGGCTTCTCAGACTCTTCTCACCCAACCAGAATCACTCTTGCATATTGCAACAGAAGACCTAGTAGAGCGCACGAATCATTCAGTTTTCGCGGCTATAATATCACCCGGAGGGAGCCGGTCAACTCGGGTACAAGAGGACCCCGCGAGCTCCGGAAGCATTACACTGTTATGCCAACCTTTTCCTCTGCCACGCACGCAATCGCATGAACAGAGCTTGTGACGGCGATGTCGGCTATTACGGTAAACTCCCATCGGAAGATCGCAGTCGTACACCCTTGACTAATGTATAAGACTTCTCACTGGGCGTAAACATCAGCTGAGCACACAACGTTGAAGTCATTCATCCCATGTGTGTCCAAGGCTCATTTACTGTGTATAAGTCTCATGGGTCCTCGATGTAGACCACATGCTCGGCTACAGGGAATTGCCTCTTACCTTGCACAAAGTACGAGGAGCTCGTTTGGAGGTGAGCTAGGGTTGAAAAGTGGAACTTAAACTTTAGATACAACTGCATTACAATCCTAGTGAAAAGCATTGCCGGAAATGGGTAAAAAAGTACGCCATGGAAATTGTCACCAATTTTGTCGGTTACTGCTCCAGTAGTCATCGTCCGCTTGTACTGCAAACTCGTTGACTTTATGTGCTAGCGCTAACTATGACCCCCGTGCCCGTACGGATGGGCCGCTCAGCTAACTTACTCTCCTTGTAGGTACAGTGGGGTGTCACTGTACTCCGTACTCCGGATGAGTAGGCCAAAAGACAGGCGGGTCATTGTGAAATGCCCCTGAAATTGCAGCCCTGACTCCCGCTGGACGCTGAGCCCCTGTTAGGCGGCCCGGGAACGAGTCAGGGCTAATTTGGAATGATGCGGACCAGCCCAGAATCCAAATGCTTGTAAGTTCGCGGTAATCAACCCAAGAAAGCCAAGGTCAGGGCTCTCAGTCTTAATAGCCTTAGGCTAGGGCTGAGCTCTTCAGGACGAAAAATTGCGATTGGCGGTTTGATCCGGAACTTGACAGACGTGTTGCTGGAAGATCGTCTGAATACTCTTTAATTTCTCTAGAAAGCAATGAGCCGCAACTGACTCCATTCTCAGCAGGAGGCTCAGAACGCCAAAGACCAATCCGTCTAGTATATATCTGCTCAGCACGGGCATGTTCCGTAGCTCCATCGCAGGTCATTATGTACAATGGTTCTGTTCCACAACATACAGGAGTCGGCAATTAAACTTACTTTCTGGTAATACGGTATATTCCATTCGTACGGAGTCCCCCGTACTTGTGGAACCGTTCAGTGCCACAACCTGCCGGCAACCGGGCTTCCGGCTTTACGGGTACGAAAAACGCATGCTGCACTGGCATGACACGAAGCTCCATCACCAGGCCGCTACTTCCGCTTGGCTTGAGAACCCTCGGAACTGCCCCGCCGACACTGACCTCCCCTTCTAAGCCCCATTCAGAAGACGAGAACAAAGCTGTCGAGGGCGGTGCACTGTATCACTCATTACTGTCTCCAACGTGTGTAGTTGTTGAAGTCTCATCTTCGGTCCGCATTTGGCGGCGGGCTGGTCGCCAGTCCCGCCATGGGGTTCTGTGAGTAGAATGACAAGCCCGCTCCTGTGAATGCTTGTCTTGGATCGGCACTATGGAGACTGGTGGAATGGAAACTGTCGTGCGCGTATTGAGAATACGCTTCTCGTTCTCGTTCTCTCTTTGCCAAGCTTTCCTGCGTCGTCCGAGGTGACATGGCTTGCGTTGGTGTAAGTCATCCCCTGCGTGAGGCATCATTAGTTTGAGAACGCGGATCCGATCATTTCTCGGTAGCTTGTTGCTTGGAGGGCTTAATAACAAATTCTACCAAAGAGGAAGCCCGCGCCTCAGGTAGTTTCGGCTGTCTGGGAAAAGGATTGAAGAGACACAAGAGCGCCGATAACTTTTTCTATTTTGAAAAGGAGTGGAAACGGGCGTCAGATTCAGGACCAGTCCATGTGACCAACTAAGCAACAGGCAGAAGAATATGTGGTCTGGGCAGTCTCAACTTACACGAAGACAGACCTTCTATAGTAGGAGAATGAGTTTCCAGTAGTTGTTCGTCAATGACAATCAACAGTTGAGGCAATGGGTCTTAGGAGAGATTCGCAGTGCCCTTAGAGGCCGCCAATGCACACACCTCGCTGGAGACTTTGATCCGGTGACTGAAGCCTGCCTTGTGCCAACTGTTGTGGCTGCATCAGTGCATAGTGCTTACTGCAGCAGTCGCTACCGAAAGATGCATGGTGCGCTAGGATGCTCCAACCCAACGTTGTGCAGTTGACTGATTTCTTAGTTACCAAATCAAGACTTTGGAGGAAGCCATCCATTGGCCAAACCATCTCGAATTGAGGTGGTGATATGCAGGCTGCGAAGGATCGCTGCTAGCTGCATGATACGGCATGCAAAGTGTATCTACCCCCTCTTTACCGAAGGCCAGCCTGCCTCATTGTCGCGATTGATCACAGCATGCCGCGTACAATACCCTGCTTGAGGCCAGCCAAGCGATCAACTATTTCTCCTTGCTGCCGCCCAAGCTCTCGGGTCGTTTCTTAATCACGCAATTCCATCGGCGAGACCTTGTCCGAATTCTTTCGAGATGGAGAGTCCAGTTGATAAACCAAGATATCAATATCGAGACCTTGACTGGACCGCAAAGGAGATCCGCGTAGTCGAGCTTCTCCCCGGTACTTTCCAAGAGAGAATCCGCATCAAGTTTCACCATGTCGCTCTAGCACCGCGGCGACCTTCCGCAATCAGATTGCCTCCAAGTCGCGATGAGATCCAAAAAACCCTCCCATCAGACTGGATCGTCCGGGTCTGTCTCGATGGTCGCTTCATCTTCGAGCGTATCAAGGACTACGAACCAGAAGAGCCCTACGAGACATCCTGGCTGCACCCAGTGACGGGCGTCGACCCGAATGTGAGCTTCGACGACAACAAGCTCGAGTATGAAGGTCTATCATATGTCTGGGCCCCTGAAGGCAGCGAGGAAGACGCTCTCGTTCTAGAACCAACAGCCCCGTCCACGGGCGCGGCCTCGTCGAGCCTCAGCATCAGGCCCAACCTCGCCGCGGCCCTTCGTCACCTGCGATACCGCGATATTCCTAGGCGCATGTGGATTGACGCGCTGTGCATCAACCAGACCGACCTCGAGGAGCGCAACAAGCAAGTTCACATCATGTGCGACATCTACCGCCGCGCAAGTCACGTCGTCGTCTGGCTGGGGCCGGAGAGGGAGGACAGTAAGATCGCCATGGCTGCTCTGCGGCATCTCGGCGAGCAGGCCGTCTACACCGAGCGCGGGGCGTGGAGGACGAATCCGCCCGGTTGTAGTAACCCGGAGCTGGCTCGCGCGTCGGTGCCGCTTCCATACGACGAGCAGACCTGGCGATCTATCACGAACCTATTGCAGCGTTCCTGGTTCGAGCGTCTCTGGGTATGGCAAGAGGTTCGTTTAGCTGATGAGCGCTCTTTCATGCTCTGCGGCCCCGATAGCATTTCGCTCTCTCTGTTCCGTCGCGCAATCTTCTGTGCCAGCGACAAGAAGTATCTTCCGAGCAACGAGGTGCGCGGGCTGATTCTCGACGCTGTCGAGGTGATGTTGCCATTCTCCAATCAGCCGTTCTTTCGAGAGCTGCAGACTCTCAACTGGAAGGGGTGTGCAAATCCCCGAGATAAGATCTACGGAGCACTGGGGGCTGCTCCGGCGGCGATCAGGGAGCGCATCACTCCAGATTATTCCCTGCCAGTTGAGAAGGTGTATGGCCAGTTCTGCAAGGCGTATCTCGAGTGTCTGAAGAGGCTGGACTTCCTTGACCGTTGCAACATTGACGCTCGTGAAATTGACGGGCCTACCTGGATTCCAGATTGGTCCGTTCCCGTCGATAGAGCAGTGCGGCTTCCGTATGCCGATATCTTCTACGCAGCCGGAGCTTCAGCGGCAGAAGTTAATTTCAAGTCCGAAAATGGTGTGAATGACGACAAGATCATGGATGCCGCGGGAGTACACTGCGGTACCGTATCGTTCGTAGGTCAAAAGTCGCCCCCTGACTCCGACGGCCTTCTCGCCGCCGTGAAAACTTGGGAAGCAGAAGCACTCTCAACAGAGCGGTACGCACCCACAAACGAGAGAGCCATAGACGCTTTCGTCACTCTTCTTGGATTGGGATACATGATTGAGAGGTGGCCGCAGTGCAACAGTCTTCTCACGGTACCCGAAGCGGCAGACCTGTACGGCAAGGAGTTCATCGATGCCAAAGGCGATGCAGTCTCCCATGAGTCGCTCAACTTCATCCGCGTGCGGCATCGGTACTTTATCAAGACGGACACGGGATACATGGGTACATCTCATGCACGGCCAGAGATCGGAGACAAGCTTGTAGTTCTGCTGGGTTGTCCATCGCCGTTGCTTATACGACCAGATTCGGCGTCAAGTTCAGAGGACCAACGGTACAGGGTCGTAGGAGCGACGTACACTCATGGCCTAATGGATACAGAGGCACTGCTCGGTCCCTTACCAGAGGGTTGGAGGGTACGTATGGCTAGAGAGTCTGGGTTCTTTGACTCTATGCATTTCTTCTCAACAACCGCGGACAAGACGACAAAGGAGGATCCGAGACTCGGCGAAGATCCGGCAGACTGGGAGAGGCTTGAGGCTGTGAGGACGGGCAATGACCCGTGGAACTTTGCTCGGTATCGCAGTCGGAAGACAAGGGAAGTGATCAACTCGGATCCAAGGTTGACGGTGGACGCCCTGAAGTCACGGGGTGTTCGTGTGGAGTGTTATAGCTTGGTGTAAGCCTGACCACAGATTATGCGCAGACTGAGGTCCGATCCTGGGTTCCGTACTCTCACTCTTGGTTTCATTCTCGTGAACATGATTATGTTGGAACGCAATTATTGGAGTTTCAATCACTTCACGATACCATGTTGTATTTGATAGGCATTATTATCATAAAGAAGCTTCCACCGTTATGCGAGCAGCATGCCGCTCTAAGCAGTGCAAGTCGACAACGCAACAGAGGTGAGGTTCTAATCATTCCACACACTACGAGGCCCAAACCGCTCGCGTTGTTTTTCACACATTGGCAGGTGGTACCTTCCTCAAATCGTTAGGGCGAGTGTATGATTGCCTGCCTGGACATCCTGCGTCGCACTCTACCTAGCCAGAGTGAATCATCTCCTGGTCGTCAGCGATGTCTACACAATACCTCATGCCACGAACAAAGCCTATATATACCCACTCAATCCCATTCCTGTCACCAGCAACAGCAGGCGCCCCTCTAGGTCGGGGGGTCAGGACAAACTGGCTGGGTGGTTGAATGGCCCAATAATTGATTACCTCTTCAGCCTATTTGACTGGCTACGAGTTCGAGTCCGCATACGATTCCAGCATGAGCACCATAATAGCGACCAAGAGATGTAGCCACACCGGTGGTGAACTCTTTTTGATATACTAATCAACCAGCTACTCATGTGAAGTTCCGCTGCGTCTCTCTTTATACTTGTACCCTTAAGATGCCAATTTCGATAGGTTTCATATAGTATACCTTATTAGACTGAGGAAAGTCCAAGAGAACCTTGGTTTACTCATTTCAGTCTCTTCATCAGAACTCTCAGTACCAGCAGTGTGTGGTAGTGACACGGCTCGCGAGTGGAATGAAGTAGACCCAGAGATCAGCCCCACCCCCGAAGATGAACGGCGGACATAGCTCAGTTGGGAGAGCGTCAGACTGAAGCGGGTCACTCGAAAGGGAACTTGAAAAACTTCATTCAATCAATCTGAAGGTCGT
>JFBX01000289.1:583944-627527 GCA_001563135.1 Colletotrichum simmondsii
CGAGCAACTTTGCGACTTGATGGTAAGGTACCTTGGGCGGTGGTAATAGTTGTTGGTGCAGGCGCTGTGCGGCGTACCTGACTACCTGGTCGGGGATCGGAGGTTGGGGGTCGAATGGAGTTGGGCACTTTCCACTTTCCACTTTGTAGCGACCGGGCAGCCTTTCGTTCGCTCGGGCGTTGCGTGGGACGTTGGAGTACACCACACCGTGCAGGTACCGAGACGTTTGTGTGTGAGTGAACACTGAAGGATGGCTGGGAGACAGATACAGAAGCAGGGAGGGGAGCAACGACGCCAAGACGGTATCGAAACGGGCCAATGGACAGCTATATTTGGGCTGTGATTAATGCTAGCCGTCATCCGAAACGAAGTGAGTGCGCTCACTCAAGTAAGGAAACGTACAGAGTAAGGTCGGGTACCTTCTTGTCAGATACTTTTAGTACAGATACTTTTAACCATCCGTGCTTCAATGGGTACGGGAATACCTGCAACCTGCCATGCTACAAAATATTGGCTGTTGACTCCAGATATGAGGCATGAGCGTACGTACAGCCTGCCTCCTTTCCGAATTATCTGACAGAGACCAGACCAGACCAGCAAAGAGCCGCCTTGGGCTCTTGTCTGGAAAACTACGACACGGACAATGGCAATGGGCATATGCGGCTCGGCTTCTCATGCGTTTCAACCGTTTGCCCACCAGCTGGTAGGTGGTGACTAGTCAGGCGGGCAGAACCATAGACCGAACCACAGACCATCAAACACTCCTCACCTCATCGTCTACTATGGAGCCATCCCACTCACCATGGGTAGTTACATCAGCAATTCAACACTTGAAAGTTGCCTCGGGTTCGTAACTTGAACCTTCTCTGAAGCGAAGCGGGGGACCCAATGGAAGCGAAAGGGGCCGCATCTGTACGAAGTAATCCGTATGGATGTATGGATATTCGCAATCACGTTTAGATGGAAATATTGAATCTCGAGCAATGCAGCGCTCGCTCCGGGGCGCATGCACATTGCACATGACATGACAACTCCATCCAGCAACTCTCTCAACCGTAATCCACATCAGTCATCATCATCAACAACAACAACCGCAGACTCCGTCACCCCATGCATTTTCCAAAGCTTTTTATTGTGGAACATGACGGCCTCTGTCTCTTTCCCTCTCTTCCTCTCTCTGTCTCTCTCTTTGAGTCTTTGCGTCTCCCTCCATGGACATTGCCCCCCCTGGTCTATCCATCTTAGGCAAGGTACGAATAAAAAAGTACACCAATTCTCGGAGATTCAAACGCAGGTACGTACCCGCTCCCGCTCCCACACCAGAACATCTCCAGTCCAAACGGAGACATGCAAGCCGCCCCGGAGCCAATCAGACTGCTCGTGTACCTTTTTTTGAGGTGGATCCCAAACAGCAAGGGCCCCAAGGGGTCTTCTTTCCCCCCTGTGTCCTTCAGGTTGCCTCTCTCTCCTCTCTTTCCTTGTCATCTCTGATTATTCGACTTGCGATCTGGTTCCTTTCTGCAACATGAACCAATCCATACCCTATTCGTTCTTGACCACAGAGTCTGATATCTTTCCATCCCTCCATGACATGATGAGACTACCTTACCTTCATGCCCCAAGCCCCTTGTTATCGTGACTGTCGCTCTAGCCAATAGGCGTATCTAGCGACCTGCAGGTACGGATACATACACCACCACCTCACTCCATATCTGCCATGGCCAAGTCACGGCATTCGAATAAAATATCTATGCACGTGCCATGCCGGAGTCAGGGGCGAAATTTGACGTTCTGAAGCCAACCTCTGAAGGCTCTGATAGTTTAATTGCAGCGTCTCCTTACCTCGCACATCGGTGCATGTACACATCCGAGTCGCATATCACGAGTGACAGACTCAAAAGCCACCAAACAAGAGGTGACTCGTCTATGTCTTACGTAATACACTCGGGACGGCACAGAGACTCAAAGCATGCAAACGTTCATGGTCATTTCTATCCGTACTACCAATACTGCCAGCCTGTCACACTGGTACGGATACCCGCTAGCTGCTACCCCTGCCTTGGATGCATAGTAAGCATGTTAAGTTCCGTTTCGACCCGCCATGTCATGTCCCCTTTTGTTTGTTTAATGAGACCTGGCGATAGACACACCAGATATCCCATGTCCGGGCCGTTGATCTCTCGGCCAATACACACACTCTCAACTCAATACTTTAAGCGAACGCCCGCTCATGGCTCTCGCTAACACTTCGCTAACGTCATGCACTTCCCAACTTGAGCGTTTGGCCCTCTCCTTCTCCGCATCACCAGATCTGGATCATCTGGTGCATCTACATCTCGGGGACCTTGTCCTCTAGGGTTCAGGGCCGGTACTCCAGTACGTAGCGCCGCTCCACCTGATGCGTAGTCGATGAGTCGTTTTCGCCATGAAACTTGAGGTTGACCGTCTTGCCGTCCGGCTCCGTGCCGACAACGTCTGCTGCGTAAAATGCCGTTGTCTGCGGGTAGAGCCCGAGGACCATCCTGCCCGCCTCCAGTTTAGCGAGATTGTGTGTCTGGTTCTCCGCCGGGATCGGTATCATGCCCGACGCAAACGTCTTGTACTCCTTCGGCTTGACGTTGTCCTCCGGCTCCACATCCAAGCACTTGTACCGCCGGCTCTTGCCTTCGCCAATGACGCCGACCACCTCACCTAGTATCCAATCATACGGTGCTTCACCCTGCTGCGGCTCATCTTTCTTCCGCTTGAACGCTACCTTGTCTCCTTTGGAGAACGATATCTTGCTTCGAGCTGCGGAGGAAGCGCTTGACCCCAAGGCACCTGACGATGAACCTGCCGTGTTGGAGCCCGTGGAACCCTGTGGCTCGACGCTATCTGCCTTGGGAGGCATACTGTCGCGGTTGCTACCCCGGTCGCCGTACTTGCGCGAGCTTCCGCCAATGGGGCTAGGCACCGGAGAGTCACCGGCTCCGTCAAAGTCGTAGAGTGCTGCCGCGGCGGCATCCCGATTGCGGGTCGAGCTGCCGGTCCGTGATGAAGCACCGGTTGTCGCTGGAGCCTCTGCTGCTTCCTTGGCCTGCTGCACAGCCTTGAGAATTTTAAGCTGTTCAATGAGGTTCTTGATGTTGTTCGAGTTGTTCTCCGACAGCTTGACACCGGAACGGCAGTTCTGCTCCATCTTGTTAAGATCGCTGCCTGATGGGTTTCCACCGTCCATGCTGGCCATTGCTGCCTTCTTGTCAAGCTTCAATAGCTCGGCCAAATTGTCATTTTCTTGGTTGACACCGTTCACAACCTCGTGGAACTTTTCCTTTGCAGATTCCCATAGCTGCACCTCTTCGCCATGGCCGCTGCCATTGTTGCGGTTTGAGCCGCGGCCGCTTCGGTTTCGCTGAGACATCTTGGCTTGCAAAGACTCCAAAGGGCTGGGCTGGACCTTGGGCGAGTCGCGCTTCTTCTAGGTGGACTCGTCGCGGTCAGCCGAGGCAGAAGATGTGCTCGTAGGTATGCTCGAGGTTGAGCTCCCAGGCTTCGGTTCGGTAGTGGTAGGCTTCTCAGTTCGACCACTGCGAGGCGGCTGCTCAGCTTTGGTCTTCCGTTTCTGCGTCATATTGATATCAGTCCCGGGTTGAGCTGATGATGGGGATGAATAAGTCGGGTGTAGAGATGATGAGGTGGAAGAGGGAGAGTATAGAAATGCGGGAGGGGGAAGTTGAGATAACCAGGTGGAGGCAAGGTAGCTAGGTGCAAGCAGGGAAGGCGAGCATGAAGGCACTTACAGGGAAAGCGTAACGTTCACTTGGTTGTTGCTCCGCCAGCTGTCGCAGGCAGGTCGGGGGTCACGTTCAGTTCCAAAGCTAGGTAGAGCTTGCCTTGAGCTCTTTCTCTCTGGTGTTGCTGGGGTATCTAGGCGCAAAGACGCTATTTAAGGAAACAAGAAAAGAAATCGACCAAGAAAACTTAGCCCATGACGCGACCAAAAAGAAAAAAAGGCAATGATTTAAGCTTTTGAACTGGCCAGGTCTCTCAAGCCATGGCAATCAAGGTGTTGGGAGATGGGGGATGGATCATGGAGATGCTGATGGCAGAATGCGGGCGGTATCGGGTGACGCGCAGGAAAGCGGAGTGCTGAGAGCTTCATTGGCTCATTAACGCGACTGCTCCAATGTGCCGCTGCGATGCGCCGCGGTATTGTATAAAACCGAAGTGGGCCTGTTGATAAGATACCTCGTACTTTTGGCCAACCACACAGCCAATCAAGACGGGATTCCTCAAATGCCCTTCCGCCATGCGGCCCGACCACTTGCCCGGGGCCCGTGCTCCGACCTCACGGGATGATCTTTTGGAGGGGTCCGGAGGTATTGGCTCCATTCTGCGGGGTCCCCCAAGTGAAGCTCTCCCTGACGTCAAATCTAATGGTGGGGTGAGCATACGCACTCCCAACTTTATTAGTACGACATTGTCGTCGCATCTTTCCTCTCCCTTGGAACCTTTGTTCACCGTCTTCTTTCAATTGCTTTGAGCTGATTTGGCTCCATCACTTCAGTCGCAATGGTCCTACAGGTCCCTCTGTTCAAGCTTCAATGCGGAGTGAACTCCTACGAATGGGGAAAGAAGGGAGGGGACTCAGCAGCTGCGCGCTTTGCGGCGACAACGCCAGCTGAGGGCTTCAGCATTGAGCAAGAGAAGCCCTACGCAGAGGTGAGCTTAACCCTTTTTCTGTATTGAGCCCAAGAATTGCACTGCTAATTGGTATTCGCAGCTCTGGATGGGCACTCATCCCTCAAACCCCTCAAAAGACCTGCAGTCTGGTCGCACACTCCTCGAGCTCGTCCAAGACAACCAGCAACTTCTCTCCGCGCCCATCTCCTCCAAATATGGCTCGAAGCTTCCCTTCCTCTTCAAGGTTCTCTCCATCAACAAGGCCCTCTCGATACAGGCCCACCCCAACAAGAAGCTCGCCGAACAGCTACACGCTCGCGACCCCAAGAACTACCCCGATGACAACCACAAACCCGAGATGGCTATCGCCATCACCCCATTCGAGGGTCTCTGCGGATTCCGACCCCTTTCCGAGATCTCACACTTCCTCGCGACAGTTCCTCCCTTGAAGAGCCTGGTCGTCGAAGATAAGGCCGACGAATTCATCAATACAGTCAAGGGTGAGGAGGAGACCGAGAACCCCGAGACCAAGGACCGGAATAAGAAGGCTCTGCAGCATGCCTTTGCCGCCCTTCTGTCCGCCACCCCCGAAGAGATTGAGAAGCAGACGGAGAAGCTTGTCGCCCTCGCCAAGTCAGAAGGCAGCAATTTCGCCGGCGGCGGCGTAGCCACGACAGACGGCGAGACCCTCTCGGAGCTGATCCTCCGTAACCACGCCGAATTCGGCGCAGACATTGGCCTCTTCGTCCTCTTCTTCCTAAACTACGTCAAGATGGAGCCCGGTGAGGCCATGTTCCTCGTCGCCGACGACATCCACGCCTACCTCTCCGGCGACATCATCGAGTGCATGGCCGCCTCAGACAACGTCGTCCGCGCCGGCTTCACCCCCAAGTTCAAGGACGTGCCCACCCTCGTCGACATGCTCACCTACAACTACGCGCCCATTGACGAGCAAAAGATGTCTCCGTCCGAGTATCCCTACGCCACCCTCAACCGCGCCGCCTACAGCTCCGGCTCCGCCGTTATCTTGTACGACCCGCCCATTGAGGAGTTCAGCGTCGTCCGGTCGCTGCTGAACGGCGACGGCTCCAAGGTCACCTTCGAGCCTATCGAGGGCCCCAGCATCGTCATCTGTACTTCTGGCAAGGGTACCATTTCCGTTGGTCCGACGGTGCAGAAGATTAGCGAGGGTAACGTCTTCTTTGTCGGATCGACGGCGGAGTTGGTGTTGCAGTCCGAGGGTGACGACGATGACGAGTTTGTCACGTTCAAGGCGTTTTGCGAGATTGAGGAGAAGCCGGAGGAAAAGCTGTAAAGAAAGGGACTTTTGCAGAGGTGCCAGCGCACACACTATCCATATTGCCCCCTGTGTTTGAGACGAAGGGAGCAAGTTGTTCATACCCAATATCCATATGAGAAGACCACGAACAAAAGCATCAAGAGAGAGGTTATTTGACTTTCACTCGATTTCTGCCTATCGTACCAAGCATCAGCCCAACCCTGGCCTGGACTATTTGTCGCCAACGCTGGTTCAGTTGAAATGCTTCTCAACCTCAATGACTCTTCTCTATCTCTGGTAAGATAGCCCATGCTATAGGACCCTCGGCGTATTGCACTGAGGACACTCACGCGCTGGATATGGGGGCTTCACGAGCACGGCATACAAATGAAGGCTTTCACGTGATTATCTGGTGATTTTTTTGAGGGACTCGATCGTCCGATTCGATTAATGATACTGACCCCTGCCTAAGATAGTGACAGGGAACTACAAAGGAATTCGCCTTGTGTGTCGAGAGCGACGAACAAGACTTTAGCCAACCCAATGCCCCAAGATGCCATCCGGCAGCATGAAAAGAGCAAGAAATGACCAAACAATGACCCCTAATTATCCTCAATTTTTTGATGAAGTACCATGCCCTAAAGCTCCCTGACCCCATATCCCTCGGTCCCCGTTCTCCGGGTATCAATGCCCCTTAACTCATACTGCCATTCTTTTTTGTATCCCCGTTCTCATGAGATTCCCATCATAAGACCCTTCCCTCTGGAGATCTTTTGAACGTCCAACCGTTCCGTTATCCGAATGCTTCACCGATCTAAACCATTCCATTCGACAGCAACAGCACCAAATCGCTTGCCAATGAGCGAGAAAAGACAGAACATCAAAGGAAACATGCACACTGGTACGAGATTACCCAACGCAGACCACGCAAGAGCGATGGGGTGCTAAAGATTATGAAAAGTGAGGAACTGACTGGAGCAAAGGTAATGAATGTGGTGTGTGAAAAGAAGAGAGGCAGAGGATGATGACATGCGTGTAGGGACGCAGTGTAGGATCAAGAACAAAGAACAAAGACGACCCCAAGAGACAATAGACCTTGTTCCCCCTTTAGAACTCGAATCCCTCCCCAAGGATCCCATGCCGTACCAGAAACGAGATGGGGTGCCATTGAACGAGAGGAGGGTGAGAAGAAGGCACCTCATCCTCTCCGGGAACACGAAATGAGGGGCCAAAGGGGGGAGGGGTCTCATAACTCCCGTCGAGAGGTATTGGTCCAATATTGGGGAAATCTGACTTCGAACCTGCGAGGCGGGAAATGGAGGGAGGGAACGGGACGGGACTGGACGGGTGTCAGGGGCGGGCGTCCCGGGTTCGGGTAGCCGCATCATGCCGCCGGGATCTCGAGAGGTGAGATCCTATTCGGCTTCTTGTCTCCCCCTCTTGTTCTCAATGACAGCCACCAAGTCACACCGAAAGACACGAACGGAGTGCGTCCTGAGATGGCATTGATGGATGCAAGGCCACATTGGGTAGTATTTTCCAATGGCTTCAGTGTTGGGCCTCCCATTATCTGCAGAGATGGAACCTTTCTCAGTTCTCTTGGCCTCCGGTAACGGTATGTACGTTGGCGGCGTAGACGTCGACATTGTCGTTGGGTACTGTCGATGATAAAGGCAGGCAAGGCTGAGCCACACACATGCAGCAGTCCACACCCTCTCCACCGGGGAAGAAAGGAACCCCCAATTCCGGTGCCTGGACTTGCGTACAAAAGGGCAAGCCACGTCTCGCTTCCTGCTAGAGAAGAATGGGGGGTGGACGATGTACCACCCTTGCCTGGAAACGAAAGCTTCTCCCCCTGTAATGGCGTCTTCTGTTTCGAGGACGTACGAGAGGGGAAATAAGGCTGTTGCGTACTCTGCTTCGACAGCATACGAACAGAAGGCGGTTTTGTTTCCTCGATGACAACCTGCACCTCCCATTCATCGTTTGAGTATGCATACCGGTATGTTTCGTGTTGATGAAATGGCGTGCAGGAACCCAGCAAGTCGAGAGTGCGCCACGGCTTACGCTGCAGGTTCTCTCACATCCCAGAATAGTATCTGGGAATATGAATGCCTTTCTGGAGAACTCGGTGACGTACGTTTTTTCCTCTCTCGTAACTTGGGCTCGTATTTCGCTTTCATCGAGTTGGGATTCCCTCTCTCACCGGTCACTGTCATGGGATGTGTCCTCATTTGGCGAGAATAAGCGTCGACAGCGTCGTAGTTCTGAGCATCGAAAAGTGCAATAAAAAGAGTGAGCGAATAAAACAAAAGTAATTGCGAAAAGAATGTTGCAGCAAGCAGTAACTGCCGTGGCGGAAAAGGGGGCCCCCGATTCCTTTGCTGGCACCACCAATAAGTGAGCATCAAGCGCCCCAGCCGGCCGGCCGGAGCGCAAGGTTTCATCCTAGGAAGCGGACAAGCCACCCGCAGACCTACGACCCGAGTGGTGGTGGTGACTGCTGTGGTGGTGGCTGTGACCGTGACCATGGTGATGATCGTGATGATGCTGGTGATGGTGCTGCTCGGCCGCGACCTCCTCGGAAAGCATGTACTGCCCGATGTGATGCCGTCCATGGTGGCCCACGGAGGCGTACATGCCCGGCGACGGCGTGGTGACGGTATACTGCTGTCCATTGGCAAGGGATCCGCCTCCACCTACGGGAGTCGTGGAGGACGAAGAGGAAGTGGAACTCGTGGTCTCGCCGCTTCCGCGACGACCGCTGCCGTCTCTGCCTACCCCTGACGGTGCGGTGGAAGAGTCCGTGTACTTGTAGCTCAGGTCGGAATCAGACGCGGATCGGAGACTCGATTCCGAAGCACTGAAGATGGGCTCATTACCGCCGCTCGTGGTCGTGGAGGGCGGGTATCCCGCCATCTCAGCGTTGGAGATACGCTGCTGCCGATGCGTCATAGACGGAACGGTGTGCGATGGCGGAGGGTACGCTGACACGGGCGACGTCTCGAAGCTTCCCGAGCTGCTGGGGCCCGAAGTTGTGTAGCTGGTCGTCACGTCTGAGATTGGGGAGGGCTGGGACGTCGGGCTACCTGAGGACTTTGTCGATGACGATGCCGTAGAGGATGTGGCAGCAGCGGCGCCTTCTGTACGGTAGGCTAGGACGTTTACGTTGGCGACGGGCTGACGCGTAGCCGGGTCAGGGAGTCGACGGTCGCCACTGGCGGGGGGCAAAGAAGCGGCGACGCCGGTGAAGGAGAAATTCTGGCCCTCGCTCTGCTGCACCGCTGCTGCTGCTGCCGCTGCCACGTTTGCAGCGGGCCGGTGAGGAAGCTGGGTGACGGTGCCGGCGTTGCTGCCGTAGGCGTATCCCGCCGCCGCTACGGCGTCCGCCGTGTTGACGTATAAGTCACCCGCGCTTGGAGCCGCTGCGGCGACCTTTGCGGCGGAGTTTACGCGGTAGTAGTAGCTCGTATCTGAGGGCTGCTGGTAAGAGTACGGGTATCCCATGGAGGCCACCGCGGCAGGGCTGTAGTCCACGGCGTCGTCTGAGTAGCCCGGCGTGGCGGACCAGCTCGGCATAGTCGCGGGCGAGGCGTAGTATTTTCCGCCATAGTAGCTGGCTGATGTTGATGAGTAGCGGGGGAGGCCGTCGTGGATGTCGGAGGTGTAGTGGTGAGGCGGGGACGAGTTCAGGGGTGAGGCCATGGCCGTGTGGGCGTATGCTCGAGCAGCTTTGAGATCGTACGTGAATGTTTGATCCGTAGATACCCAGGGAGCTTCTGTTGAAGCGACCTTTGGGAATCCGTGTTAGTCCGGGGACTCCAAGAGGGCAGGCAGCATCGAGGCCCCCATGGAAGTTGTTCGACTTACTCGTAAAAACATGCAGGACTCGGCACCGGCGGCCTTGCAGTTCTGGCATGGAAGTCCGTTGCCCGTATCTCCGCTGCAGCGAATCTTGCGCTTCCGGCAACGGCCACACTGTCAATCTTGTCAGATCTTTCTTTTTTCTCCTTTGCCCATCTTTGTTACATCAAACAACGGGTATGCAAGTTCCCATAATTTGTACGGCTTCCAGCATTCAAGTTGAACCTTTCGAGGATGGGCTCGTTTTTAATATAGAAACATACGTGAAAGAAAAGAGACAAACAAGAGATGTAAAGCATGTTCAAGCTGATGGAAAAGGAGTGCGATGACAAAGGAGAAAGAAAGGAACTTACAGCAACGGCAATGCGCTTGCGGGGAGGAGTATCCGTGTCAGTCTCTCGCTCGGCCATGTTCGATGTTCGCGCTTCTGAGGAATGCGAGTGATGCCGTTGCTGCCGTTCTGGGTAGACGTATGTCGGGTCGACGCGGCTATATCGTCTTCCGTCTGGGTAGTATGCCGGGTTGACCATCGTTGTTGTATTCGCACCAAATATTACTTCGTTCTCGGATGATCTTGCTCTAAATCAAGGCTTCAAGACGTAGCGAGAAAGTGTGGTAGTGTAATAGACGATGACGATGACGATGGGGGTGGTGGGCCTCGATCGTGTAGCAATGTCTGGTAGTGTGGGCAAGATTTCGCGCGCTTGTCACAGGAAGCGAGGGGCTGGACTGGGCTTTTTTGGTTTGTTTCTTGTTTCGGTGTGTGTGGTCAGTCTTTTCTTTGGAGAGATGTGGGATTGGAGAGATGCTGTGCTTCGCGTTCGTCGATGAGGGGGGGTGATAAGCCTCTTTTTTGTCGATGCTGCTGATGCTGTCGTGACCAGGCGTCAAAGTCCTTGTCTCGTTTCAGAGAAGGATGGGGGACGTCGTGTTTTGCTTTTCCCCTTCTTCAGCAAGTCTAATTTCATTCGAGACTAACTGGGATGGGACCTAGTTGATGTGTGTAGGAGGCAGAGGTAGAGGCAGAAACAGAGAACGAGAAAGAGGAGAAAGGAGGAAATAAGAGGTAAGTCGTTGGATGAGGGTAGATCTTGTTCTTGTTTTCTCCTCACGCCTCTTTGTGAGACGTTACTTTCTTGAAGAAAGAGGAAAGTGTTGAGACAAGTCCGCTGTTGGAATACCTTTCCCAGATGGAGATTCTAGCAGGGCAAATAAGTTCTAGACTTTCTCAATGTTTCCCATGAAAGTCCGGAAAAACAAAATAAGTCAATAAGAGGAGGCAACGACATGAGCCAGGTAAGCTTATGAGGAAAGATGGGGAGAAAAGATTGATAAAACCCCCCGGATTAAAAGAAGAAAGGAGAGGAAAATAAAATAAATAAAAAAACACCAACGAGAAAACACACTTGAAGCAGCTGCAGCCGGCGAGTGTTATACGCATCCTGGTCTTGGAGAACGCATCTTTTGATTCGGCAACGCAGGACAGATAGCTTGGTTGTTCCTGTGTTTGTACCGTGCCTTTAAACGTATCCACACCCTCCGACTGTCTGTCCAAAATACATCCATCAAAGAGACATTTTTCCACATCTTGAAGATTCTCTTCACACAGAGTTGATTTCCCATGGTATGAAAATCAGGTCATTTGTTCCATACACGCCCCTCCCCCCTCCCCTCTCACCTCTCTCTCTCTCTTCTTCTACATTGGCGCGTATACCTTTTCCCCCTCTTCTCGTTCCCCCCATGGAAGCTTGCGGACCACACAGACACGACATCTGTCATCGGACGGGCGAGGGAAGACAAGGCTGCTACACCATGTTTTCTTGGGGGGGGGTCCCTTGAACTAGACCGAAGCAATAGAGAAGCAGATGTAGTGTAGATTTACCTACATAAACAGATGAGAAAAAAAGAGACTCATGTGGTGCTGCAGTAGCACCGGCGGCGCGGGAAGCCACAGAAAGACGTACATTAGAACGGGGGAGAAGGAGACCTCACTTCGGCTCTGGTAGTTCAGTGACAAACAAGCATGGCCTACTGGGGTGGGTGGGGGGATGGGGAGTACCTAGGGAGGTAGAGAGATAGAGAAAGAGAGGAGCCTCTACGACTAACACCCCTCCACTCTTTTCTCCAGTTCCTCTGCCATCGATGCAGATTGGGGGGGCTTAATTTGGGGCTGGAGGGACGGGACGTGGAGAGCAAACGGAAGAGGGGCGGCGACGGCGGAGAGGTAGGAGGACGAGGGGCGGACAGGTTTATTGAGCAGGGGGGCCCCCTAGTCCTGCGTTGGAAGATCTTGTAGGGCCAGCCGGGAGGGAAGGTCGATCTCATCTTGGGTGTATCTTGGAAATCTCAATGAGGAGGAAAAAGGGTCTGGGGTTCTCGGGGGCTAGGCCAAGCTGGACCCGAAGAACCTCGTCCCATTTGCAGCACAGCTCATTGGCAACTTGAGAGAAGAGGAAATGACAGTGTGAGAAGAACGGTCTTAGACCTTTTGAGACTGCATCATCTTCTTCTCAGCCGTAAAGATGACTTGGAAACCCCTGCACATCCAATCAGACTGACGATTCATATTCGTCTTGCTTGGAGAAGCGAGACTGCTGTTCCTGTATTATCGCCACCATTTCGCATGGAGAGTCCCTATTCTGGGCTTGCCGCTGGGGATCGAGACAATAATTTCAGAGGTGATGGGATGAGGCAAGTGTCCCAACACCGTAAGAACATCCAATTTCTCAACGTATCCCCCACGCGCGTAATTTCTCTTGCTGAAGAAAACTGCCGAGTTGTCGTGTGGTAACCGAGACTTGTATAAACGCTCGGTGCAAGTGCGTCCAACGGAGAAGACAACATGTATTGGACGGATGATCACCCACGATGATGAGGTACATGTACCATGGGAACAGCAGCCAGGCTGTTTGTTTCCCTACAACAACCGCTCTATCTTCCAAAGATTCTAGACTTCGCCCGTCGTCAACAGAAAAAAAGTGTGGAATACGGGAAAGGGGAGACACAGAAGAATAGAAGTAATGTCTGTTTTGAGAACTAAAATTTCTGAAATGGGAATGGTGTCTTTTCCAAAATGACACCGAAGAAACCGACACGACAAACACTTTTTTCTGCTCGACCATCGTCGGGCAAAACGGCCATCTCGGTCCCACTTGGAGGGTGCAAACCATGGACGCTTGATCGTGTGACCCTATCACGATAACGAATGGATGGAAGAGAGCAGAGCCATCACCAGCAAGAGATTGGGTTGTATCAGGGCAAGTCACACTTTTCCCCCGGCTCATGTACAAAAAGTGATAGGAAGAGAGCGAGAGACAAAAAATGCACAAAGCTGAAGGTTACGTGACGCAAGCCATCGTCAGTGAATACGCTTGTGGTGGGTGTCGCTGTCCTCCTGTGTCACACTGCGGAAGCGGCCTTTGCTGCAACACACACACATTTCAGGATGATAGAACCGAGAAAGCCAAATACAGAAAATACAGGGAACTGGCCGAATATCTCTCCAGCCAGAAACCAACAGCGACGTCAACCCCCGGGACGAGCCATCAAGCAGTACTGGGACTACCGATTGCCACTTGGCGCCCGGTCAAAGTGCGACACCGCCAACTCGCTGAAGAAGAAGAAGAAAAATTATTCAAGGGGAGGAGGGCTAAGAAAGATTCAAAGGCCGACGTAAGAAGAAGGAAAAAGCAAGAAAAGCAGGAAAATTCAACGGTGTCGCTGACTGCTGCATGCTTCATGCTGCATGGTGCGTGCAGCGGTTTCGTTCGCCAAACATCTCCCTGACCGGCCGAGAGAGAGAGAATCCTGTAAGAAATGAGCATCTTGGAGAAATGGACTCTTGGGTGCCAATGCTGCAAAGCCCGTCATCTACATACATAATTACAAGCAACAAACTTGAGCCATCATTTGCCAGCCCCGTACCGGGAGGTTCCGCGAAGAATTTCTGTCAGGCAAACCGACACCTCAGCTGGCGAAGAGATACGGCCGGAGGAGGATTCACAAGAGATGCTCCCTTCCAAAATAGCTGGCGGCGGTCACGGTGTTTGCCTTGCTTCCATTGCAAAGAACTCTTACATGGGCAAACGAGATGCATGAATATGGCCGCCAAAGACGGCCGCCCAAGGCCGCCTCGATAGGCCCAGGAGGTGCGAAGGGGGGCGCACACCTGGCTCCGAATTGGGATGGGGGGAGCTGCCAAACAAGCCCGTCTGTTGCTGTTGCGCCGTTGTACGGAGTAGCTCTGGAAATTTCTTGAGCCAGTCTCGGTGTGCAGCAGCAGCAGTCCCCCCTTCCCCAAGCCTCGCACTCTTCCTCGTGGCAGATGAACTGTCTTCCTGCACGTTTCTCGACCCCTCGCCCTTCGCTTGTGCTGCAATCTGATCGTCCGCGACTTGGCGACCGGGATTTGGCTACCCCTCTCTCGCCCTCCCCCCTCCACAACATTGCAGTTCCGGCCGCGGCCGCGCCTCTGCTTTTGGATAAAGATAGCGGGAAGAGCTTCGATACACGGCACGCGAGGGGGGGTTGGAGGGAAACAAGGAAGGGACAGAAATAGCAAACGGGCCGCTGAGGCACAGAACGATGATGGGATGTGCGCGTGTATGCGTAGTAATGTGTCGGTGTGTGTGGTTCTCCTTCTCCCTCCCGCACCTGCTTTGCCGTTGTTGCTTCGCCCGTGAGCAGCCAGCTGTTGATGCATGCCCGTTGACGTGAATCCTGTACGAATAGGTAGGCATCATGTATGCCATGCCTTTGCCTTCTCTTGACGCGATGCACTTTCTTCCGCCCGCTTTCCGCCAAAGGCCCCCACATCGGAGGACAGTCGGTACCTCAACGTTGACGGTGTTGGCGCTGAAGGATTTGAGGAAGGAAGAGGCTGCAATACTACGTCGTCCGATATCCCCGTGCATTTGAATCAGGGGTAGATGTCCTGCTGCATGAGTTTAAGTAACTAAACCTCGCCCGGCGTGGCGTCGTCGTCGTTCCCAATGGCGCTTTAGCAACCAGGAAGCAAAGGATTCTGTCATGGATGCAAAGGCCATGCTCGAAGCCGACGGATCCTATTCTCCATCGTGATCCTAACGTCCGTAATGATGCGTTTCTCAGGGGTGATTTTCGATCCGTGTAAGAAGCTTCTTTTTCTTCTTACCGTTGATTTTGACATGCTGGTGGGACTGAATCGTGAAGCACAATTTTGCCGCCGCAGCAAAGTCCAGTCCGGTCCTGCCATCGTCTCACGGCGTGCAAGGTCAACGAGGTGCAAAGTCTCAAAACCCAGGCAGTACTCGTGTTTCCGCATGAGCTTATTGCTAGAGAAACCCTCACAGTGTTTGAGACATGTCCTCGCCTCGTCGATGACTGTCTGAAAGCGCGCAGGCCTCTCATGATTACTCTCATCTTGCTCTCATGGAAAAGCCTGCGCCGCAATTCCAAGACAAGAGAAACGAGGTGTCCTCGCCGAAACTCTAGAAGAGCAGTTCGTATCGAGAGTCGACTGAGATGTTGTTGGCAGCGTAGCACAGCGTCAAGACTGATATCATATGCAGCAACAAAAGCCTCGCCCAACAAGGTGAGGCCGTCATGCCGGCGATCAGGCTGTCGTGATGCAGATCCTCTCTTCACCTTTCACCTGTTACCGGGCATTTCTTGTGCGTGCCTGCTTCTGGGACGGGAGGCAGCAAGCAGAACGCACATGGCTCGACGGCTTCGCTGACAACGGAAATTTTTTGCAGCCATCTTCGGGACGCTGCATCTGTACTTTGGGGGAGCTGCCAGTCATGGCCAGAACCAGTTTTTTTCTCCCTCTCCCATCCATATGCGGGCAGCCGTTTGCAAAAGGGACACAGAACGTAAGCGATTGGACCGGCTTCCAGGGACACAATGTCATCTGACAGCCCTTACTAGGGGGCCGGCCACGTCCGGAGCAGATTGATTGAGGTTGTCAGCGATGGAGAGCAGCCACCAGGGCCAGGCACTGAAGGAGGCGAAGGAGGCGCAGGAGAACGAGACGAGACGAGCCGAGCCGGGCTGCCTCCACAATTAGAACATTGGCAATAGAGAATATCAGATCCGTTGGTTTGGGCCCTTTCGAGTTTGTCCAAGTGCCATTTCTCGACGTACTGCGCCAACAAAGTTGCCGTTCCGTGGTTTGGCTGCAACGAGATTCTGCATTGGGAAGACAATCGGCCTCCTCCGCCTCAACCTCAGCATCATCGACCGACCCATTGAGCCCCACGGAGTAGCACAACTGACGAGCTTTGATCTTCATGTCTCGCTCGCACTGAGGCGAAGAAAGACGCCGTCGCACAGGATTGGGGAGTTGATGCCTAGCGGGCCAGAACGGACAGAAATAACTGCAGCAGCTCTGCAGCGAGACTCGACGTGCTGTCACTCTCGTGATCATGTGCGACATTAGCAAGTGATATTACAGGACGCCTTGGAGGGGGAAACTTGCGAGGCCCTACACTAGGAGACCGCATCTATTAGACGCCGCGATGAGGTTGCAGGCGGCAGCGGCAATGAGAACAAAATGCGAACGATAAAGGAAATCGGTCAGGTTCGGAAGCAACTTTACGAATTACCGCGAACTTAAGTTCATCAGCTCTCGTCCCGAAGGCAACCTCGTTCTAGGATTCTAGATGGTCTTCTTCGTAGAGCTGAACTCTGAGGGATGCGAGGATGTGATCGGAGATTGTCCTGACAGGTCAAAGACGTTGTCGCACAATGCCGGCCTCGCACGAGGCGGCTGCGGACTTCATTTGGAGATGGCGGTCCATGGCCCATGGTCCGTCTCTCAATGCCGCTCCGTTGCAGCTTCTCCCATAGCACAGGAACCACCTTGAAGATATGACAACTGACAGATGACAGCTTCATCAAACGCAGCAGGCTGATGCAAGCTCCCCTCGGCAACACCAAGGATGTGTGTCGGTCCCCACTTCCGCGGTGCTTCCGGCCGCTTACTTGCATGGCCCCTTGCGAGTGTGGAAAAAAAAGGGCTCTGATAGCCATGTTTGCAACGGCGAGAAACGATGAGCCCAATCCTACTTGGGGCAAGCCGTTCGCCATGTGCGATGTCAAGTTGTAAAGTCAAACCCCACGGCCTTTTCTAGGGCAATCTCTCTCTCCCTTCCCTCGTTCCCCACACCCGGACTTCCCTGGTCGACGACGAGATGCGAAGGGGTGGCTTACAGGCAGGTTGCCGCGGTGCATCTCGACAGGTCAACGAGATATTGTTGTTGTTCATGAAACACGAGCCTTACGCGGGCGGCAGTGGCGATAGTGGTGTCAATTGTTTTTGTATTTCTTGAGGTCTACATCTGTGGCTGACCGGACTGCTGCAAGCTGCGGTCTGGTCAACGGCGGCTGGGTATAGTTTTGAATGGACATTGTCGGAGACGAGAAGAAAATGAAATGCGCGTCTTGCAGTTGCTGTTGCTTCTGCTCCTGCTGCTGCTGTTACTATCTTCGTCTGTCCGAGTCTCGATCCCTACCTCGATTCCGATTATCCCAGTCTCTGCGGTCCCTGCGACCCGAATCCCTATCGTCACGTCGCCGTTCGTATTGATCGTGCCGTCGGCCGGAACCACGATCATCGGATCGGTATCGATCTCCATCTCCTCTTCTGTCCCTATCCATGGCCCTTGAGCGTCCGGGGCTTCGACTGCGTCTCCGCGCCTGTTCCGATCTGGGTCGATCTCTTTCCCGTTGATCTCTGTCTTGCCCAGGCTGCTGCTGCTGCTGCTGCTGCTGCTGCTGCTTATCTGACTCGGGACGACGGTCTTTGGCGCGCTGGTGGTGGCGACCCTTCATCTCCTCGTCTCCGTACACCAGATCGTAATCATCTCCATTTCGCTCGTATTCGTCACGGTATTGCCGCCTCTTTTCGAGTTCGTCAACACCTCCGAATCCACCCCTGGACGCGTGTTTTCTGCGCTTCTGGTTTGTATCGTCTCTCCAGACCTGTTGCAGCTTGCTCACACTCTGCGAGAAGTCCACGTGGATGCGCCGGTCGTCAATCAGGACATCCTGCATCTTGGCATAGGCAGCCTCGCAGGACGCCTTATCAGCATATTCGATAAAGGCATACTGGAGACTGTCGCCCGTCTTGGCATCGCGAATGACCTCGCAACTGAGAATCTTGCCGAACCGGCCAAAGATGAGCTCCAGATCGGCGTCCGTGGTGACGGGGTTGAGCTTGCAGACGAAGAGGACGTTTTCAGGGGGAGCGACCTCGGCAAACGGCAGGTCACCCATCATTTCCAGAGTGAGAGCCTGGGCCCGTGCCTCGCGGTCCCTCCGCCGCTTCTCAATCGCCTCCTCATCCAGATCATCGTCTTCGTGTAGCGCAGCCTCGTCCGCGATCCGAACGGTATCGAGTTGTGACTTGGTCGGAGGAGGCGAGGCGCTGGGCTCTCGCAGCTCGGGGGGATCGGGGTACGGGTCATCGAGAACGATGGTGTGCTTGATTCGAATGTCGATGAGGGGGTGCCCCTTGTCGTCTACGATGGCCTCGTTGATCTTCTCCAACACGTCGAAGCCCTCCACGACCTTGCCAAAGACAGCGGCCTTGCCGTCCAAGTAGTCCGTCTCATCGCCCAAGGTGATGATGAACTGCGAAGCCGCCACGCGGGTATCCGGGTCCGAATCCAGGGGCGCCGTGGCCATGCTGACGGTGCCCCGTTCGAGATGCTTCAGCTTCGGGTGGAAGAAGGCCGGGAACATCTTCTTGGAGCTGTCGCCCGACAGCAGGCCCCAAATGGAGGTGCCTCCATCAGATTGTTTCGACAAGGGTCCGAGAGGGTCGCCAGTCTGGAAGGAGAAGTTCTTCTGAACAGAGTGGACTGGCGAAAAGTTGTAGTATTTGACTTTGCAAAGCTTCAGGAAGCTAGAGGTCTTTGGTTAGCTGAGCAAGAGCGTTGTAGCGCTGACGGTGAATCGCGACTTACTTTTCGCACAGCTTTGGCGCGTAGTCGACCAGCAGGTCAATCACGATATCGCCAGAACTGGTTTCCAGAAGCACTGACATAGTGGCAGTATGAGCCTCCTCTCGATCGCGTCGTCTCTGTTGTCGTCGTCGGTCTAGCCGTAGGTAGGAATGGCCTGAACGGAGCTTTCCAGAGTGGATTGTGCCCTTGGCGCAGCGAATTGATCAAACACAGCAAATCAGCCAATTCGAATCGTCTCGCTTCGCCAAGAAAAACACGAGATGTCCCAAACGCGAAGCTTTCCACTAGGCTCGGGCGGGCGGGCGTTCGGTCGTGGGGATTGCAGCTTCGTGCGAGAGGTGCGTGTTGGCTTTTTTTCCAGCTTGAAAAATGATGTTTGCAGTCAAAGTGATGTAGGTGCGGTGCGGGCCAGTCCGCGAGGCAACGCCAACGGCAGCAGCTCTCTCGTCACATAGTGCGTACGTCCAACTTAATCAATAATTTACACGGTAGAGAAGATCGGCGAATTAGAGGATGGCAGGGACAATGTCACAATGTTCAGAATCTTGTGCGGATTGCGTGCCCCGGTTTTCCGCAGTTTGGGAGCTTTTGGAGCTTGGCCGATTGGGCGTATGAATAGACTTTGTGGGAAGGTTTGACGTTTTTGGATTCGTCCATTTTCTTATTTTTGGCAGCGCAGTAGAAGCAATGGTGATCATTTCCACATCATGGAGCTTCAGAGCTAGGTGAGTTATGCTAAATATGCACCTCCAACTCCGCATGCAATCATGGTGATCTCCCGGGTCCCGTCATGCTCAGACTACTTCAACACCACCTCAACACCACTAAGCTATGCATTCATCAAGAGTCTAACCAGGCCGGTTCAGACATGATATCAAATGTCAAGGACGAAGTAAAAGGTATGGTAAAAGTTGGTAATTGGTGTCGTTTCAGTCATTACAAACTCTATGGACCAGATGGCTGTTTGTGTGTGATATTCCTGCAACCACCGATAAAAGAAAAAGGAAACCAGAAGTGAAAAAAGGCAGATTGGCTGTGGTGCATTCCAACAAGCCTTCGCCAGTAAAACACCAAATATCCGACAGGCGAGATGAAAAGAGCATCTTCGCCTGTATGCAAAACCCAGCTTTTCCCTCTCTGTGATGGGCAAAACGACCCATGTCGTGCCATAATCCATGCCATGTCTGTCCTCGGCAAAATGTTGAAATTCCCACACAAATCCACTCTCAACGCCATTCGACGAGATGGTTAATCTCCTTGTCAAATTCAACGCCTCATGAAAAAGAAGAATCCGGTGCATAATTAGGTAGGTTGAAAAAGAGGTAGGACCAAAAGGCTCAAAAAATGCTGCGCTTTTTGTGTCGATCCGCAAAAAAAGATGAGAGCGTGAGATTCCTCTGATTAGAAATCTTATGGCGCGCTCTTGCGTCGTCTCTCAGAACGGAGCTCCTTTTCCGTGTCCATAAGACGGCACTGCACCCACATGCGGAACGAGCTGTCGCTCCGCACCTGCTCGCAGTTAAGGAGCTCCATCAGAGCCCGCTTCATGCCCTCGTTGACGTCAAAGAGGCGCTGCTCTTCCTCGGCGACCGCCCAGATGGTGGTCTCGTCCGCGATGGGCGCGAGTGAGCTGCTGCGGCGGGTCTTGGGGCTCGATAGCGACGAGCGACGGCTTCGGCTGTGGTGCCTCTTACCGCCGCCGCCGTTGGGGTACTGGCCAAAGGGCGAGCAGGTGCTGCGCGTCGGGGACACGGACGGTGATGAGGAGAGCGAGGTGTTGGAGGTCGTCATGGGGCGGATCGTGTCCAGGTGCTGGCGGAGCTCCTCATGTTGAGATTGAAGAACGAGATATTGCTGGAGGGCAAAGTTGGAGGTTTGCTCCTGCGAGGATAGAGTGGTTGCGGCGGCCATTTTTGATGTTGGTGGATATGGTAATGATAGTGTGCAAGTAATGTGTCTTTGGGCTATTGACGAGCCCATCGGAAATATGTGTGTTTGAGGGTGTGGATAAGACGAGTATATGGGCTTTTTAAAGAACCCAGGCGAAGACGATGTTCGGAAGTGATATCGAAAGGTGCTTGTTTGTGTGAGTGTGTGCGTGCCTTGATGAGTGATGCTCTCGTAGTGACGGAGGTGGATAAGTCGATCCGATGTCGTCAATGTGATGTGGTCGAGTGAACACCGCAATGGTTCTCAATAAGACTTATATAGAGTGCTGGCACTGTTGGTTTGTTTATGATTCTTCTTTTCGCCTTCGATAAGGAACAGAAAAAAAGGCGTTGGTTCGTGTTGGCGTTATGGCTGGGAGACGGGAAGAGTAGTTGACTCGTGGTTTTGGGCCAAATCGTTCGAGTGTGAGTGAGCAGGTGTCGAGTACTAATACCAAATGAGGTACTTTGAGCCTTCTGCGACTCCTGGAGCTACTGCCCTGTCGATGGCGTCGATCAATGGTGGATCCGGCGTCCTTTGTCTCCTTTCAATCGAACCCCCGTTGGCGTGCGAGAAGAGGAGAAGGCGGGCGGGCGTGCGTTGGAGCTTGCGGGGGTCGCTGGTAAACGGTCTCGAAAAGCCCCTCTCTCAGCTGTCGGTAATAAATGTGAAAAAGAGGAGTAGATGCAGCAGGACAAGAGGGCGTGGCCGTTGTCGGGCAGATGTATGGTCAGAGATTGAGGGCCTCTTCTGGGGAAAAGTAGAGGGCAAGGGGGGAAGGAAGATCAAGTAATATGTATGTAAGGTGTGGTAAGGTGTGCTTGTTTTGTTTCTCCTGCGATAGGCGTGTGAGTGGACGGTGTGGTTTATTATGTGCCTCTCTCCTCCTTTTGCAGTTTGCGGTGTGCACGTCCGATGCAGACTCGATGCAGACAGATGCAGGATAACGCAGCCAGCTAGGTAGCTTCCCCGGTAGTCGAAGCTGATGATGGCCCTTTTGGTCTTCTTGGTTGTATTTTTATTAATAGGCACTTGTGGATGACCCGGAAGTGATAAGCGGAGTCGTGGGCGATGCGTAAAGAGGAGAACTCTGGAGACTCTCAGTAAGAATCGCGTTGTCGCCGGTCTCCGATCTCGTCTCTCAGTGTGTGGCCGTGTAATAAGGTATTCCAGGATATGGCAAGACTCAGGTACAGCAATCAAAGCTTGGACTCCCTCGTGGAAATGGCACGTTCAATGGCGCCAAATAAAACTGCAAGCCACAGGGCGTTTAACCACCGGCCGGGATGTGGTTGACAATGTTCAGGTCCCGGTTCAGGTTGTGTGTACAAGTCCCACTGCTAATATACAACGTACGGAGTACCCGCGTTGCAGAGAAAAACAGGGTAATAATGGGGGTGGGTAATGAACTCGGTAGTCAAGACCAAGATTCAGGAGTAAAAGAATATTCGGGAGAGAAAAAAAAAATAAGACAGAATATGTGCGCGCGAGCTTGGTTGCCAAGTGCGTAGGGGAATGGAATGGCACCGGCCGACAACCGAGAGGTGGTCTGGAAGCTTTTTTGAGAACCCACGATGCCTTGGGTAGACCGGTTCAGGTTTGTCGCCGCAGAGTCAAAGCCCAACCAACTAAAAACTTTGCTAGCTTGAAAGTGGTTGGCGATGTTTTTCGTCGTCCGTGACAGAGGGGGCCCGGAAACTTTTTTGTTTCCTCCTCTCCTGTTGTTGGAATTGGTGGTTATGCTTTTTGGGGAAGGGGAGGTGTAGGTAACCCCTGGACAGACAACTTTTGGGTTGTGTGTGAGTGTGTCTCTGCTTCTGATTTGTGCGTGATGATAATGATACTGATAATGAGGGGAGCCCGACTACCTAATAATGGCGGCCGATAGCGTAAGACGGGATGGGACGGGGGTATGGATGTCTGGGAAATGGGTGTGGAGGGAGATACTCTCCACAGCCCCTGGTCCAATTAATAGACCCGGTCCAGCCCGGATGTGATGCTGAACAGAGTGGGAACAACAGCGTAATACGAAGAGGCACCGCTGGGAGCGAAAAGAGACTGACAAGTTGCGTGCTGGCTGCGTCAAAAGTCGTAGACGCTGCCACCGGTCGGTCAGTCAGTCAGTCCCAGGCTGGGAGGGGAGAGGGTGGAGGCCGGTTCGCTGTCGGTGGTGCAATAAACCTGTTCAATGTTGCGCTATCCCGACAAGAATAAGAACGGCCACGGCGTGCGTCTGGTTCATGCAGCTCAGGGGCGAGAAACGCCGCGACTAGTTGGTCCACGTTGTGGCTAGGCCTTGTTCTGTTTTCCGTAGCGCAGCCCGCCGGAGACGATAGCGCTATCTTTGGGTTGTTTTTTTTGCTGGCTGTTGGCGCCCTGGTACGAGTTTCCTACCCAAAGGGGCGACGTGATGATGATACGCAGGGTCGTGTCGGCGTGGCGCTGCTAGTGCCGACTTGGGAAGATTGTGATACCGACGATGCGGTCGGGAGAGGCGATAACAGACTTTGCTGATTAGGTGCGAGAACCCCTGGAAGCGAAATCGACCTCAGCTGGCCGCTCGTGTGTTCGCTAGCAATGTGGTTGCCGTTTCGATGATGTGATGCCAGAAAGTCTCTGACAAACGGTAACCGGGTCCCTTTCAGCTCTTGCCCGCGGCTGCTGGAGACTAGAAGGTTCACGAAGCTGAGCTGATGATTGTGTTGTTTATGCTGTTGCTGATGCTGCGCAGGCCGGTGGCTATGCGTTCTCGTGTCTATGGAGACGGCCTCTTGTTCTCGTGATTGTCGCTGTTGATGCAGGAATTGTGGTCCGTGTTCAAGTTTTTGCTGGTTTTCCGAGGGTCGTTCGGGGGTGATCCAAGTTATATCACAGTGATACATAGCAATGCAGGGAAGACTGGCGATAATCAACAATGTCTCGTCGAGGTCTGGTATAGATGACTTGTCTGTGAACTCTGTCTCGAGAGGGGGCTTGATGCTGATGAGGCTGGTGGCATTATGTAGGTAACTCTGAATCTCATCCCTAACGAAATGATTCTGAGCACAAGTGACGTACGTGCCTTTAGAAAAGCCCATGTGGCTCAACACCGCTTGGGGTCTCACATAGTTACGAATTTCAATCCCACGTTTTCCAGCCTGGTTTTACCCCGATGAGGTATTCGTCGGGCAATTTCTTTTTCTGTTGTTTCTTTGGTGGCCCCAGGTTATTTGCCCATAGCTCATGGGCCCGCTAGCACTCGCTTTGAATGGAAGCTCCCCGGCCGGCACACGTTTCCGAACAGACAGAGTGTGGCCAATGCTGGAAGGTGTTAGGTCTTCCCGCAAGCGCAAGGGTAGGATCCGGTTTCTTGCTCTCATTTCAGATGAAAGCTCACACTTCGTGTCGCGGGAGATCCCTTGAGCGAAACGCCTCTGATCAGCCATCTGGTTGGTCTATAATCTCAAATACAGCCCGGAGTCGAGACTGGCGGGAAATATGATGTCCCCCAAGAAAAACGGCTGAACGGTGAGCGTCTGAAAGGTGTACACACCGCGCGGCTCGGGGGCGATAAGATACTTCAGTTCTGAACTTCTGACAGGTCGGAGAAAAATCGACCTCGTGTGTGGGTGCATGGGATGGGTGCCATGGGGTTGTGGTCGTTCAACACCAAGGTCGAAAGTGGGTATGCAGCCGGACATACGTCCGGGGAGAACTTCACCTTCTCAGTTCGGTTTACTGGCGCCTTGTATACGTAGCTCAACCAAGTCTTGGGGGTTGCTTCATCGTCAAATAATCGGTCGGCGCCAGGTAGCTCTGACAGTCCAGGCTCTGCGATCGACGGACAGCGTACGCAACCAACCCGCAACCACAAGACCAAGAGCCTGGAGGCACGGGGTTCGTACCTTGCAGAGAAGGCGGCTTTCGGGTTCCAACAGAAGGAATAGCGGCTGGCGGTCGATCCAAGCATGTTTTGACAAGTCGCGGGCCACACCCTCCTGAGTCCTAGCACACAATCAACTGACCGATCTTTTCTCGTAGGGCCAGCGCCGGCCCTTTCGAGCCGAGACATTTTGATGCTCATCCTCGGCGGATGCGATGACTTCATAGCCTCGTTTCAACCGCTTCACGGGGCCCTGCTCGTCTCCGCATTTCTTCGTTCCGCTTCTCTGTATTGACCTCCAGGAGGCCATGCTCGCTCCTCGTTCTCCGAATACCTTGCAAGTGAGAAATCGTCAAGGGCCAGACCAGAGTCTCGGTGTACTGGCAATACGCTTGTGCTCTGGAAAATGCCAGTCCGCCCAATCATGAAGCGCCCCAAGGCTTTTGGCATTTTGGCCGATGTGCAGGGGTCAGCTCCTTCGTGCGAGCCACACGACCAACCCCCAACGTCACTGTGACTGAGCTTTGCTTGCGTGGTGTTTGCCATCCTTCATTTTTCTGATCGTACTTTCAGCCACATATCTGGGAATCGACAAGATGACGTCCAGCTGGTCCATCAAAAGGTCGTTTCGTTGTTCACGAACCAGCCGGAGCGTCATGTCCGTTCCCGGTTGACAGCGAAGCGCCTGAGCCTTACGTAAAGGCCATTCCCATGTAGGTACTCAACAGCTTTCTTCGTCGAATTGAGTTCCTGGGGTGCAGACCGAGGTTGGCCATCGAGCAAGGTGACCCCTCATCTCAGAACGCATCCGGTGCCTTCGAACTCTCTCCGCGTCCTGAGACCGCCGAAGCATCAGACCATTCCTTCTTGGACCCAGAATGCGGGGAAGCTGGCATTGGGGTGTGCATGAAGTTGTCAGGCAATAACATGATAATCGACTGGTCCCCGGAATTCCCAATGAATCTTGTTCATGGTGGCATGATGATTGTAAACCTTGGGATGCATTTTCATAGTTGTGACTTCGGTCGTAGCCGTGGCCTGACTACAGTTCCGAATCTTCATCGTTTGTCCGGAGGACGAGTGCTATTCGCTAGGTATTCGAGGCGCCTGATCCAAGGTCAACTCACCACTTCCCTCTTCGCAGTAGGTATCTGCAGATCCTGAGTTTTCGGGAGGCTTGCTGTTGGTGAGACGACGAATCGCCTGCTCCGGAGCTCGGCTTGGACCCTGATTTTGTTGGTAACCTGCGTTGTAGCTACGCAAGTCATTGCAGACCCTTGTTGGTCCTCCCTACAGGCTGCGTGGTGGAATGCAACCCCAAAGTATCAGCGAGCTACGTTTGCCCGTGAACTCTCCTGATTGTCTACGAGTATTTGCTGCATCTTACACTACGGCCTGCTTGTTATGATGCTGCTCACTAAGCAACATATTCAGTGGTGACATGCGAGGGCAAACTCGCCCTCTAAAGGGAAAACCGACATGGCGCTCTAAACTTCATGTTACACCAGACTGAGCGCGTGCCTTTTCGTGTTTGACAAAGTCCGTATACAAATATACGGGCTTCCGTTTGATGTGTGATTATCTGGTCATGATCAATGGCCAAAGCTGATAGAAATGCGCTGTATTCATGGTCAAGGTATCACGCCTCGCCTTACATGTCGCCTCACCACAGCGCCCTGGTGGTTGGCGGTGCTGAGAGTCGGCAAATCCGAATAGGTACGCTGTCGTTATAGAACGGTCCTTTTTGCTGTTCCCTCGTTGGTATGGGAAACTCGACGTAGCTCAAGCCCATCTCACGCTGACGGCAACGGCTACAAAAGGCCTCGAACGTAACCTCGTTCCGCTGCGTCGCGGATATCAAAACCTGCACGGCAGGAAATAAGGCAAAGAGTTCCTCGACGGTTGCGATGAGGGCCGGGATGATGCTCTGGTCATAGGTGATATCTGCTCCGATCACAACGTCAACGCTCTCGCCGTTGTTCCACTTCTGGTCTTCTGTCCCCACGAGAGCATGTCCCCATCGCAATTCCATTGGTCTGACGAGCGTACTTTCTTGCAGTTCGTTGAGGAAGAAGCTCTCTGGTAGATTATTGATCACATCATCAGACCCATCGGAAGCGACAACGTGCGTGGCGCCGAGATGTTTGACGCAGAGGATCGCCAGGTATCCAGTGCCTGCACCGAGTTCGAGAACTCGCTTTCCCTTGACGAGATTTGGGTCTTCGCAGAGGAACTGCCCTAGATGCAGCGCGGCTTCCCAGGTTCGGAGACCCGTGGTGCCAGAGGCAGAGATCAGCGAGCGGGCCTCAAGCAGTGTGATGTCAGGGGAAGGCGAATGCAGTGGCCGGGGCCTTTGCTCAAGACCACTCAGGTGATACGTGACGTAGGATTTCTGCTGAGCAGAGGACACCTCGGATGGGACTGGAGTCGCGAGAGATTCGGACAAGGCCGTCATGAGATCCTCGGAAACTTCCTGGTCATAGTTAGAGAATGCCGGTAGCTGGCAACAGAACGTCATGCTACGGCGCCGTTTACAGGGAGTTAAGACTTGCATGTTGGTCCCAGTCTTCGATGCTGGACTCTATCCTGGCGACCAATTCCTTTAGAACCCGGAGACGATATCTTGCAGGCGGGCTATAACGTGGTGCTTCATCCGAGAAGAGTTTCTTGTAAATGGTATCTTGGGCGGAAGCTTCACGAATGATCTCCGCAGTGGGATAATCAAGTGTTGGCTCGAGTTGAAGATACTGGTAGCAGAAGCGGTCCACGGACTCTGATGTGGAATGGGTTCCGGCCATGATGGGGGTTGGTGATGTGAAACTCTGATAAATATCGTATATTGCCTGATTCGGCGTAGTGTAGAGCCTCAGTTCTGGATGATGGTCCAATTTGTCTTTTATGAGGAGAGATGATCGTCAGGCCAAGATAAGAGATTTTTGCAGAGAGGAGCTAATTTCCGTGTACAAAGGGTCCTGCGGATTCCATCAGCAAAGTTCCAGAGACATGGGATCTTGGAAAGACGGCGATAGTCGGAGCTTGAAGTCGGAAATGCTCTTGATCTCTGGTTTGCAGTGCACAAAATGCACAACAATCGGATGCTGACTCAGAGGAACGTCGACCACGGTGCAAACACCGTGCCCGGGGAGCCAAACATCACATGACCAATTCCAAAGACTATACTGGCCCGTGCATCCACATACCCCACGTGACTTTCCATTTTTCGATCCAGGCAGGTGCGGCGGATCCTGAGGCACTTTCTAGGGCTTGCCCACCCATTAAGCGACACCAATCCCCGCCCAGGAAAATTCACGTCTGTAGCCCCGTCACAAACCTCTCGAATTTGACGATATCACACCTTTCGACTCTTCTGTCTCAGCGCCAACCCATCTCGACAGACAGATCAGCCCCCCGACCGACAAGATGGCGGACGTCGACACCCCCGTCACCCTGCGAACTCGCAAGTTCATCCGTAACCCCCTGCTTGGCCGTAAGCAGATGGTCGTGTGAGTTTGCCCCTCCAGATTTATCATCATTTTTCCCCGAGAGAGAATCGCGCGCGCACGAAAGGATATATCGAACGGGAGGAGGAGAGGAGGAACACCAACAATCGACACTGCGACATATCGACAACGACTGGATCGAGACTTGGATTGGGAAACGGACGGACGCGCGCGCGATGGATGGACTCTATGGGACTTTGTCAATGGGTGTATCGAGAGACTGAGGAACTGCATGCTGACGGTTTTCTCAAAGTGATATCCTCCACCCCGGCCGCGCCAACATCTCCAAGGATGAGCTCCGCGAGAAGCTCGGCTCCTTGTACAAGGCCACCAAGGACCAGATCAACGTCTTCGGTCTCCGCACCCAGTTCGGTGGCGGCAAGACCACTGGTTTCGCCCTTGTCTACGACTCCCCCGAGGCCATGAAGAAGTTCGAGCCCCACTACAGACTGGTCCGCGTTGGCTTCGCCAGCAAGATCGAGAAGGCCAGCAGACAGCAGCGTACGTCGAGCCTCCAGTCCGCACTTTGCCACCGTCGCACTATCGTACCGCTGTGTCTCGGGACATGCCTTTGGTCATCTGTCCCGAACCTTTGTCGTGATATAGGCCGCGGTGGCAAATCTGACAACAACCTCCCACATCAAGCACTGATAACTAACACTCCTCGCGCTCCACAGGCAAGCAGCGCAAGAACCGCCAGAAGACCCTGCGCGGAACGGCGAAGGTCAAGGGTGCCAAGAAGAAGAAGGAATAAGCGGTTCGCCCTTGTTGCCTGGGGTCAGGCCAACAAAACGAGGGGAATTCCCCGGATCATCCGCAAGAGACCGTGGGGCGGCGTTGGTGGAACAATCAAAAAAGAACAATTCAAAATGTCGTCTTGGGCCAACGTGGTTGTTTCTTCTTCCGCTTGGGGGGGATGTTCCTTTCATTTTTTCCGAAATGGGGAGTTTGTTCCAACTCTGGCTGTGTGCATCTTATTCGATGAAACAAATGCGGCTTTTGCATCATCCCCATGCGTCGGTCCGGCTGGGTTTATGTCGGCCACGCAAAAACAACTAGAGTCTACGCGGCGTGATACGGGGGAATGGGTTCATGATTCTCTCAAATATGAAATGCATCAAAAACACGTATCCCGATGGTCCCCCCTACTTTCAGTCCATGACGTTACCACTTGCGGGGTGATGGTCTTTGTTCGTCTGAGTGTCACTGCGACTCCCATAACCCTCCACCAGACTTGTACTCTGTCAGTGCCCGTTTTGATCAATCTGGAGGTGCGTGGCAGTTATCACGACCCCAATTCGACGTGGGTATGTTCTATCCAGACACTTTTCTTCCTCGATCCACGATATTGCCGTTTGCGGGATGGCCATCTTTCCCCGACTGATTTGCCATGAAGCCCATCCCTTTGGCCAGCAGCTGCTCTTTGGTGGCTACGGTCCATAATCAGAGATATCCAGTTGCCTAGAGCCTCATCCACGTCTTAATCGATGCTTGTACAGGGAAAGTGGAGAAACTTTCTGACCGAACTATCACCACAAGCAGGGCAGCTTGCCCATCCCGAATTGCATGGCGGTTTTCGTATCGAAATCACCATATTGCGTTGAGCGTGTGCTTGGGGTACATTACGCGTATTGTGTAGTTAAAAAGTATACCGTATCGTGTGATTTCTTTTGAAAGCGTAATCCTATTAAGGTCGATCTTTTGCGCTTGTAAAGCCGGACAAAAACCACCACATCACCACAAACACAACGACTGGGCCACGAAAACATGACAGTTATGCCCAGTATGCCGCTATACATATTTTTATCTTTGACTACTATTCCAACATACCCTAATCGATAATAAAGGTTTCTTAGTGGCGTTGTGTGTTATTCAAGATCTTTCTCGCCAACGGAACTCCCCAATCATGTTCCCATCTATATATTCCCATCTCTAGATTCCTAGCTGCAGACAGGCAACAATTCTCGAATCCTTAGATCACTTTCCCATCCAACAATTCTCGGAACTCAAGCGCAAAGGTCGATATTCCCAGATCAATGCCATCCACACCCCTTACGCTTCCCATCATCGTAGCCCACCTGTGAATCCGCAGTGGGACGGTTTCCCCGCCTTTGTCTTCCCAAGAGTCAAGTCCACCCTACTCAGACAGAAGTGTCTAGATATACCCATTCGTCATCCCTATGACTAGCCGCGGTGGATGAAGGAGACTGAAGCTACATGAAATACAGAGACTTCTTGTACTTATCCTGGGGGTTAAAAGTACTCTTCATCTGACAGATGAATATTAGCGGAATATCGGGATTTTTCAAAAGATTCCTAACTGACTATTGCAAGTCACGGTCGATATCCTAGGAAAGAGACAAAGTATTCGGACATCTCGTTGGAATGACCACTTTACCAATCCTATAAGACTCAATCTCTTCCGTACTTAAGCATGTATAGCCCATCGACGCCATTCTCCTATCCCACCATAATTTCTGTCCAGTGCATCTCTCGACCGTTATTCCAGTCTCCCATTTCCAAAAAAACACCACATCTCACCCAAAGGGCCGTCGCAAAGCAAATAGGAAAAAACTACACTCATTCTCCATGTTCAACGCTCTGGAATTATGTCTTCTATCAAACGTGTAATGGTGGTATTCATGCAAATCCCATCCCCCAAAAAGCCCAATCTCAAAGAAAACGCCATTGTACCGCTGTCTACATCTTTCACATGACACCAATGGAAACGCCGTACCATGCCAATGTCTTGATCCATACCACCACACACATACACACACCAAGACCAAAACACACAACACGCACCCTCAAATCTCCCTCAACTTCTTCGTAGGCCTAGCAAGTGAATCATCAGGCAACCCACTCCTCTTGGTGCCAGGCAAACTACTCGTCCGGATATCATTATCATCCTGACTCACCCTCCGATGCGGATACTCATTCTTCAACCCCTCAAAACAGTGCGCATTCAACCGGTCACCCGTCGAAAAGAACGGATGCTGCAGCGCCTTGGCCGCCGTCAACCTCTCCACGGGGTCGTACTCCAACAGGCTCGCGAGTAACTTATACCCTTCCGCCCCCAAGCTCGCCAGAGGCGCCCCGCCCCCGTTCCCACCTTGCGGCGCCGACGTCGCGCTGCTCGAAGCCCCCTGCGAAATGGTGCTGTAGTACCACTTTTCCAAATTCGAGCCGCTCGGCGCGGGCGGGTGGTGACCGTACCCGTGTCCGCGGTGGTGCCCGTGGTGCCCGTGGTGATGCGGCGTCATGGGCGGCTGCAGCGTCGCCAGCTGCGGGTACTCAGGCATAGCAGACAGCAGCGGCCAGCGCTCCTTGGACGGCAGGCCCATGATGTCGACAATCTTCTGCATCTGGTTCCGCTGGAAGGGCACCGTCTTCTTGCTGTCCATCTTGGCCTCCTCGCCCTTGAAGATGGGCCGCAGCGAGAGCAGCTCCGCAAAGATGCAGCCGACGGCCCACATGTCGATGGCGGGGGTGTAGTGACGACTCCCGAGTATCAGCTCCGGCGCGCGGTACCAGATCGTCACGACAACCTTATCGCCGCTGAAGAGGGAGTGCAGGGGCTTGTCGAAGCGGCGAGCCAGACCTAGATCGCCAATCTTGACTTCTCCGGCTGAGGTGACCATGATGTTGGCGGGCTTGAGATCGCGGTGCAGGATCCAGTTGGCGTGTAGGTACTGGCAACCGTTGAGAAGCTGGAACATGATGCTCTTAACTGTCTGTGGCGGTATGGGATGGCGAGGGTTTTGCGTGTGGTGGTGAATGATTTGCAACAGATCGTGCTCGGCATACTCAAAGACCATAAAGATGCACTTGTCTTCCAGCATGATTTCGATGAGCTTGATGACATTGGCATGCTTCAGCTCACTGCACAAAGACATCTCGCGGATGGCGGACTGAGAAATGCCCGTATACGAAATCTGTTCACCCTCCTTGTCGGGCTTGAATTTCTTGATGGCAAACTCGCCGGTTTGGCCCTGGCGGCCAAGAGCCTTGTAGACGCGGCCATAGGTTCCGGAGCTAATAAATCCGACGACCTTATATCGCTCGATAACCCGGACCTTGGGCTGATAATTGATGTGACCGAGGCCGCGGTCCGCTGGGTCTATGAGAGAAATGTGTCAGCGGGGTTGAAAGTGAGTGAGAAGCAGAAGCAGAGATGAAATGGGGAGAGGATGCCAAATACAAGAGCTATGACTGTGCAGGCCGCCGTAGCCTATTCCCCTCCACATGTTTAAGAAGAAAATGTGATTGTGAGAGAGGCCCTTTTTGTGACAAAAGGAAATGAGACGGGCGATGCGAGCGACGAGAGGATTTAGGGAGTAAACACAATATGCACTCGCTCTACAGACAACACATGTCTCTTGATCCCGAATACACCAGGAGGGATGGAATATCAGGTGAGGCTTTCGGGAAGCAGCAACACACGTGGTGACAATGGCCACGGAAGAACACCTCCAAAAGCAGGCAAAGCTCACCGCCGATCCAAGAGCAGCAGGTTCAGGCTTCGGGGTCTGGGGTCTGGGGCTGACTGCGGCAGGCGCAATAGGCAGTGTGGGCTGGAGTTCGCGGGGTGGCTCTAAGCTTTAAAGAGCAAATAGGCAGAGAAGCGGCGCCGGCGGAAGAATGCAGCCTGCCACCCGTCGAAACACACACTGGACACACATACAGCCCGCACGGCACAGCTCGCGAAGTTGCGCCGGAACCCTTTTCCTCTCGGCTGAGTGCTCAGTGATCGTGTGAGTTGCAAGGTAGCGGTGGGGAAAGGGAAAAATGAGGAGACGGCAGATGCAGGACCCCCGAAAGTTATGTATAGGTTGTATTTCTCACGGCGGGATACCCGGTAGGATGGGATAGGATGGGTGGAGGCCGAGGAGGATTAGGATTGGATTGGATTGGATTTGGAGACGCAGTGAGGATATGTGCTGGGATATGTCTCTGAATGGGTGTGTATGAAAATTCTCGGGAAATGGGGCGAAGGCGAAAATGCGGAAGAGCAATAAAAGGCGAGCTGCCGCTGAATGATGGCTCCGATTCCCGAGAGCTTCGTTTCCCCAAAGATCCAAAGGGGTCTTGCGGAGGAGTGAGCGTGAAACTAACTACTGCGCAATGCCTAGGACCGCGGATGTGGAAGTGAATGTGTGGTGTATGGCGTATGGCGTGTGGTGAATGAGAGTGAGAGTGAGTGGAGGAGTGAGTGAGAGTGTGTGTGTGCAGTGCAGGAAGAGACGTGCAGGATTGCGAGTGGGAGGGGTGCATTCGACCAGATACGATTCGATACACAAGACGGATGGAACACCCGGGGTGGTGGTCGACGATCGACAAGAGGAGAAAATGTGGATAAGATTATACATTAAAAGAAACGGGGTTTGGAAATAGGGTACGAGCAGGCGACGGCGGCGTCCGCGGCGACAACCGCAACGGATGGATGGTGGAAGCGAAGCAGCGGGATGAACAAGAAACGTACAATACTCTCTGCGTACTCTGCGTGTGTGCGTACTCTCTGCATCTCTTCTCTCACTTTGAGTCTGAAGTGTCAAGTGTGCTTGCTGCCTTTGGCTTCACTCCTCATCCAAATTTTTGTCTTTTGCCGCTGCTATGCTCGCTCACTTGTTGCACCTGATGTTTGTCGCTTGACTCTCGGGTTGCCTTCCGGAAAGACACATTGACATTCAACTCGAGTCAGGCAAGCCGCAAAAAAAGGGCAAAAATTGGGAAGCCAAGGGGGCAAAAAAGTGAACGGCAGTTACGGACGAGAGCGTTTGCAGAAGTGTATGATGAACGTAACCGACAAGCAAACATCAAAACTCACCTTCAAACGCTGCCTGGACGCTTCTCTTGAGCGTGCCTGTCCGCACCGAGCCAGGGCCCGATGCGACGGATGGCGGGTTTGTCAGACTCATCATCCGCCGGGGTGGTGGTTCGCTGCTGACTTTAATATCCGTATTGGAGATGCAAATTCGAGGTTCCAAAGTATCCGGTTAGGTATCCTCCCCTTAAAGTAACCCCAGCCAATTCGTGGAGTCCTTTTTTTCTCTTCAAAGAGTGCCTTGCGGTTTCGTGCCTTGCTTGGCTCAAGTCGGAACTCTCAATTCGACAACCGCAAAGTGAGTCTCGCCTCTCTCATCCAAGTTACCTCACAGTCACAATAGTCTCTGCCCCCGCCTGTGAGACTGAACCGCAACTGCCCTATCCCGGGAACCAGGACTTTGCTTTCGTTTGTCCCAAGGAAATCTCCGCCGAAACGTGGCGAAAATGGGGCACGCACACTTGTCAGTGGATATCGTTCCGGCGAAAGTCTGAATCTGGGCTAGGAAAGGAAAACCGTAGCTCCGGCTTTGGGTCTCCAAATAAGTCAAGGTTGTGTCGGCGGCGGCGGCGCGAGCAGGGTCAGGTCAGTGATCGAGCAGCAAAAAGATGTCGAGTCCAGTCCGTCCAAAAAGTCAGCTCAGCTCCAGCTCAGGGACAGGCGTCCGCGCCAGACCAGCCAGAGAGAGACTCGTGCGCGGCGCAAGAGTGGATGGATGGCGCAAGTTCCCGATTCCGCAAAGGTGTCAAAGGTGTGCTCGCGTATGCGTCTGCGCGTAAATGTGGTGGGTGGGTATGTGTGCTATGGTTATCTCAGAGTAGCGACGGTCCTGTGCCGCAGGAGACGGGTGTAGTGCCCCGAAACTAACGGCCCCGCGCTGAACACGACAAAAAGGAATATGTCAAACCCCAAATCGAGTCGTGGGCGAGCTTATCCTGAACGACGTTGTCTGGGGGTGGCCGATGAAGGCGCGAACCTGCGTACGCGCGCGGGGGTCAACGACTCTTTTGGTTTGGAAGTCCTTTTCCCCCTCTCAGATTCGGAGATCGGGCTTGCGTAGAGATGCGCCCACACGGCGGACTTTCTCGCCGCTGAGCTGAGCAAGTGGGCTGGCTGGGATCTTCTTAGATGCTTCGCGGATCCTTTCGCGAGTTGCCGAAGTGAAAAGACCAATGCGATATGCGCGACAGGGTCAATGTCAGGCTATCAGTCCACGTTGAATGGCGATGCGCGCCCGCCCTGGTGGCCAGGCAAGTGAGAGTAGATACGCGATGCGATGATCGGCGTCGCGCGTCGGGCACGAGTCGCAAAGTCTCTGGATTCTGTGGTGTTTACTCTGTGCGATCACAAGCAATGACGATTTGAAGTGCGGAGAAAACCCCCCCTGGGCCGAAAGTGCCGCAAGGTTGAGGAAGAGGTAGAACTGGAGATAGATCACGAAGAGGGGGCCCAAGAATGTGCGAGCTGGCGGATGAAGGATGATTGATTGAGTGCAAGCGAGTGAGAGGTTGAAGTTCCAGAAGAGAGCAAAGAGTGAGTTGAAGTGACGTTTCACCGGCAAGCAACAGACGAGGCGGCGTGGCTTCCCATCGACTTGGGCGTACTCAGTAGAGGTAGGCGCATCGCTCTCTCTGGTAGCGGGAAGCCGCTGCCTGGTCGCACAGTGTTGAGATCGTATTATCTTGCACGGTGTTGGCCACACGGTTCATCGATGGAAGCTTAAGCACAGAAAGACTACCTATAACATTTTGTCCAAAACACTCAAAGATAGCTCTCCTTTGACCAGAAAATACTTTCTGTACGCCAGTGTCATAATAGAGTTCATCAACTTTTTGCGTTAGAAAACAAAACGAGGCTCTAAAACCTGCCACATGCATGCTACGTCTACTACCAACGCGGCCATCACATTCATCACCTTGGCAGACCATTCATCTATCGCGGGCCGAGCTTCTCGAGCACGCGCGGTCCCTGTTCATCCCACTCCTCCTTGGTCACCCACATACCCTCCTTGTCTGCCATAATGTTGGCCAGCACCGCACCACCGAGGAAGACCATGTGTCTCCGGCGAGGTGGGTCTTCTATCCGGACCTTGAACTTGTTTAATCTCTCCGGGTTACCGCCAAGCACCCGCGTCAGCCACAGCTGCTTCAACTCCTTCTCGAGACGCGACGGGAGACCAGGGTACATGCTGCTGCCGCCCGACAGCACAATGGCCTTGTACAGCGATGATCTCACGTCGACATCGGCCGCCTGGATCGTGTTGAACAGGAACTCGGCAATACCGGGCTGTTCGCAGTCCACCAGGTGAGGCTGGAACATGCACTCTGGCGCCTCGAATCGCTCGCTGCCCACTCTGATTACACGGCCGTCGGGCAGCGTGTAGCTCTCCACCAGCACCGTTGTGTCCTCGCTCAGGCGCTTGTCCAGCTCCAAGTCGTACGAGACGTAGCAGAGCTTCTCCTTGATCTGACGGACAGTCTCGAAATCGGCCGTTCGGTTGAGCGCGTAGCCGCGGCGCAGGAGGAGCGCAATGAGGTTCCGCGTGACGTCTCGGCCCGCCACATCCAGTCTGCGGGTAAGGTGGTTCAGGACGACCGACTCGTAAACGGGCACGATGTGGGTCACGCCGTCTCCCGAGTCGACGACAACACCGGAGCTGAGACCTGTAGGGAGTAGCCAGAGTTAGCCTCGTTGCATGTTCTCGCGCTCTCTCTTTCCAATCCAAGTCGATCGTAGCTAGTGTGGTCAACATACCTTGGGCGTACAGGGCCAGTACGGCCTGGATGGCAACATAGACGCCGCCGAATCCGTAGCGGTCAAACATGACCTCGCACATCTGCTCACGGTTCCGCAGCGGGTTCATCGGGGGCTCGGTCAACAAGATCTTGCGGCCGCGCGGGTCGACCTTCATCTTTTCGAAAAAGGTGTAGTCCCAGAGATGCTGCATGTCATCCCACTTCTTGACGATACCGTTCTCCATGGGGTAGCTGATCTGAAGCATCGTCCGGGCGGCGGCGGCTTCGTCACCGCACATGATATCCTTGATAACCAAGTCATTATCCTCGCCCTTCTCTTCGGTTCTCAGGATCGGTCGGCCGACAATGGATGGGTATTGGAATTCGGGGAAGTTCTGCGCTGCGTAGCCGACCTTGAGGAAACCTGTTCCTCCGTCGAGGACTGTGGATCTTGCGTCAGCCACCTTCCGAACAGAGAGCATCAACCACTGGGGAGAAAGCGGTCACAGGCAGAGCTATGCAGCCGTAGCTGCCGTATCAGGGGCATTGCATCTTACCGATGGGGGCCTCGGCTGCCATTGTGAAAGCAGAAGCTGCAGGCTTTCGAGATTGGAGCTTCGTTCGATTTGGGGGAGAGGTGAGGTGAGGTGAGGTGTGGTTGGGAGAGCGTCCGGGAAGCTGTTACGTCTGTGTCGTCGATAGTGGGGTTGGGCCAAGTCCACTGCCTCCCAGCTGTCCTGCCACTGGATCGTCAGCCAGGCCGTGGCTGAGTACGCAGTATGTATCACGTGATACCCCGCAGCCAGCAGTCGTCACGGTCCACGACAGTGGACTCCAGTGCACTGTCACTGAAAGAAGTGGTGCTAAAGGACCTGGAGGAGCCGCAGTCGGCTCGTACGGTGCACTGGAACCCAGCGTCACCGGACCGGCAGCCCCACTTTGACGGGAGGATCTCCACTCGTTAGAGGCCGCTGGTCGGCGGGACCAGGATGATTTACGCGCTTGAGGGGTGAGTAACACACACAGGTGACTGGATGTTTAATTCTCGCAAAGTGATGACCATCTCATACTAGGAATAACATCTCCAGTCACGTTTCCTGCACAGTAATAAGGCAACCATGGCAACCCGTCTCCTTCGTCGGAATATCAAGATCCTCGTGATCAACGCCAACTCGTCAGAGGACATGACGAGGGGCATGGAGAAAGCCATACAAGCAATGCCCTTGCACGATGTAAGCCAAAATGAATAGACACACTCACTATAAACGACGGCCGAATCTCAACCACAAATGATCAAGGGCTGACTTTCCTCTTTCTATGTTAGTCGCTAGAAATTCACACCTACACAGCGCCATCTGATAGCCCAGCAAGCATCAACGATGATGCCGATATCAAATTGAGCACCGAGGTCGTCATGAAAGATCTCGCCAAGCGCGGCAAGCTCCAAGACTTTGACGGCGTGCTCGTCGCATGCTATAGTGTCCATACCTTGGTTGAGCAGCTCTCTCAGCAGTTCCACTCCTCACTGGCCGTCACCGGTATCTTCGAGGCCAGCATCCTGACTGCGACTTCACTCTTGCCTCACAGCTCTGACCCTTCTCTCGCATCCAAATGGGGTGTTGTCACGACGGGCGAGTTCTGGGAGAAGCACCTCAGCCAAGGCGTGAAGGGCTACCTGGGTCAATCTGAGCAATCAGAGAATGTCAAATTCGGGGGCGTTGCGTCGACCGGCTTGACAGCTGGGGACTTCCACCACGTCAGCCCGGCTGAAGTCAGGGTCAAGCTGGAGCAAGCTACCAAGAAGCTGTTGAGTAGCGGAGATGTGCGCTGTGTGGTTATGGGCTGTGCGGGTATGGCCGGGCTCGAGGAGATCATTCGCAGCTCAGCCAACGACGTCTATGGTCCGGAGAAGGGCAGCCAGGTTTTCATCGTTGATGGTGTCAAAGCTGGCATTTTGCAGCTTGAGCAAACAGTCAGAAGCAGACGCTTGTTCCAAAACTGATAGATCTATTAATAATACCCATGCTATTGACACCCATTCCCAACGCCATACCTTTTACCGTTCTATTCAAAGTAATGCAACACTACAAGAATCAAGACAATGTCTTAGTCAAGCCGTCTAGTGCGTCCCCAAACTTCGTCTGCGTCCTTCTTTCCCTTGGTTTCGGGCACCTTGACCGAAACGAACAGGGCAAAAAGTGCAGCGAAGCCGGCGAAGAGGAAGTACACCCAGCCAGCTCCTCCGAGCCAATTGTTGAAGGCATTGTTAACGATGGGGAAGAACTGAGCAACCAGGAAGGTTGCAAGGTAGTTGGATCCTAGAGACCAAGACTGGACGGCGCCAACAGCCTCTTGTCCAACCATTTCGGACGCGAGGATGAAAGGAACTGGTCCAAGGCCAACGGCGAAAAATGCTACAAATGACACAACTGACACAGCCGACAAAATCTTGACCCCGAACTGAATAGAAAGAGCAAGAACCAGCGAGCTGATTCCCTGTCCAATGATGGAGGTCAGGATGCAGGTCTTTCTTCCGAGCTTGTCCGGCAGCGGAGAGCAAGCCGCAGTGGTAATGAGATTGATGACAGAGATCAGAATTGTCAGTAGGGCGGAGCTGACGGGTAGTAAGTCGTTCAAGAGAGACACCGAGTACATGATGACAGAGTTGATGCCACACAGCTGCTGGGCAAACATGATGCCGATAATAGCGGCGATAGCAGGTCGGTGAAGCGGGTCTTTGATCACGTCGAAGAATCCAAGATGGACAGGCGCAGTGTGCTTGGGTAGGCCAGGAGACACTGGCGGCACGTCGTCGCTCTGGGCCAAGAGACCCTCTTGCTCAGCGTTCACCTCCCCATCCCAGCTCTCGACTTCCTCTCTGATGTCGAAGTCCTTGCCACGGATACGCTGCAGAGTACGGCGAGCCTTCGGGACGTCGCCGTTGGCAGCCAGCCACGCCGGGCTCTCAGGAATCAACATGAGACCGGAAGCCTGAGCCAACGCAATGAAGACGCCGGCAGCCAGGATCCAGCGCCAAGCCTTCCCGTAGCTCAGGAAGAAGCCCAGAGTCTGGACAGCAAGAATGCCAACGTTGATCGAGACCTGAGTCATGGCACCAAACAGTCCACGCTCCTTTGGCGGCGCGATTTCACTGATGTACAGCGGAACAATGACGGTAGACGCGCCAGCCGCCATACCCGTGAAGAATCGACCGATTGCCAGAGCAGCAGCACCGCCAGCGAGGGTCTCGATGATGGCACCGATAATGTATAAAACGGACGTGACTCGCATAGCAGGACGTCGGCCGCGCTTCGAGGACAAGGGGCCGGCACAAAGCGCGCCGAGCAGGCCACCGACAGTGAAGATGGAGGAGACGGTCGCGAAGACGGCGTCGGACATGGGAATACACTCGGGGAGCCAGGGCTCGGGGTCGGGCGCCTTGGAGTGCACCCATGTGAGCTTCACTCCCTTGGCCGCAATTGACTTCTTTCGACAGGTAAGGACATCTTGAGGCGCATTGAGCTCGGCCTGGAAGAGAGGCACAGCTGGTTAGCAAGTCATGCTTCGTGGGGATTGTTTTAAGCAAAACGACGTTGGAGCGGAATGATGCAATGACATACAAGGTGGAAGCCGAACTGCAGGGGGCCCAAAGTCGAGACAGAAATTAAGACAAGCAAGTATAGGCTGACATCGTGCATGCACTGTCGAAGACCCGAAGGAGCCATGTTGGCGAACGACGCTGGATGCTGCGAGTGCTGCGAGGTTGTGTGTGTCGTCTAAAGTGAGCTCGGGATTGTGTGAAGACGGCGGTTCGTGTTTGGGGCAAGTTGAATCAGTTGAGAACAAGGAACCTGCCTCGTTCGAGAGGGGGGTAGTCGGGACGACAAAGCGAAGTTGGGAAAGCTGGGGAAGTCGCCGGTGGTCATGGGGAAGCTGCCCACATGCCACAGCTGCCACAGCTGCCACACGTCCCTGTTATGTATTTCAGCGCCGCTAGCAGCCACAGGCCCTGGCACGCCGGGCTGTTCCAGGATCCGCGAGCGGGCCGGGATCCGGTCCAGTGACTACTTGTTAAGGTACATTTCCTAGCGCTGTTATTCGCTGCACTCTCAAGTACCTCACCATTCATCACATAAAGCTGTGCCTCCAGGCTGATGGGTCCATAAGGTATCTTATAAGGCATTTGATGCCAACGATGAAATCATGAGGTGTTTCTCAATCAGTCTCTATCCCAATGAAGTAGTGTTATTACTGTATCCTCAAGTAAGAGATAACATCTAGCTTGTCCAGCATGATATATGATCTGGTGCACATAAGCCTACTAGTAGTCAATCGTTTTCAAACCTTCACAATTTGGATTTAGAAACTGTTGAATAAAAGAGTTTAAAATTAATTGCAGTCTGTCCCACGCTCGAAACTTATTGAATCTTACCCAATGATCTCTTGACAGCGACCTCTAAGCTCTCAACGTCGTTGGGTCCAAGCCCAATCCTCTCATTGTCAGTCTTGTCGTACAACGTGCCGCCCTCAGCCCAGATGCGTCGCAAGGTGAAGATGGTGGCATAAGGGATGCCCTCAGCCCATGCCTTCTCCTCAGCTTTCTTCAGGGTCTCCAGCGACGAATAGACGATTTCCCACTTTTCTCCAGTCTGCTTCTCGTACTCGGCCACGATTTCCTTGCCGGTCGCCACGAAGGACTGGACTTTGAGCGCCCGGTTGAAGGATGCCTCGGGGTGACGAAGCGATGCCACCAATGTTGTACCAACGCTTTACACATTCAGATTAGTATTGGGTAACACGGCAATAGTGTGGAAATGGAAACGTACTCTTTCATGGTAATCAGGCCAGTCTTTCCTTCGCCGTCTTCGATCAGGACTGCCTTACGGGCAGCTGTGTCAAACCCGCCAGCCTCTTGCGCAATCGACGGCAAAGTCAAGAACATGTCGACATAAGGGCCCGTTACCAGGTAGGTGTACTTGAGTCTCTGTACGTTCTCGCGGATGTACTTGCGCACCTTGAGCTTGGCCTGGTGAGGCTTCTCATTGGGGCTCTTGGGTCCGTATTCGATATCCGTTCCGTACTCGGAGGGGAAGAACCACTTGACAGAGTCGGTCTCCTCAGCCAATTTGATGAGATCGATTTGTTTCTCAATCACGTTTCTACCCAGCGCAGATATGACGGTATCGGCATCCTTGTAAGCCGCTTTGATTTGCTCCGTGTCGTCGACATCGCCGGCGATGACCTTCAGTCCCTTCTTCTTCCAGCCATCGAGCAAGTCTGCTTTCCTCTCTACTGTGGTTGGCGATGTGAAGATGGTGATTTGGTCAAAAGAGGGGCTGGCATCTAGCAATGCTGCTGTGATGAAAACACCAATCTGGCCAGTCGCGCCGAACACCAAGATCTTGGATGCTTTGAAGGTAGACATACTGTCGTGTTATGAAGGAATACGATTTATTGGCGTAAAAGATGTATGGTTGTTGAAAAAGGTCTCGAAGTCCCGGAATTGAGTGCCTGTGGCCGGATGCTTGGTTCTTATAGCTTCAAGTGTATTACAAAACACAGAGCGATAACGGCTCAATGGTTCACCTCGCTGAAACTACTAGACACATGCAAGCTGTGCTTCGACCCCTCGAGTCTGACGCCATCTCAAGCTGCGCTTATGAGATGGAGGGGCATTGGGGGAGCAATGAGGGGAACGGATGCGAGAACCGTCGAGCCCCACGCCGTTCATCTCGCCCATTCACATTCCCTCAAAGAGACAACAAGCTGTGAAGAAGCCGAATGTAAGCGGTCTTTTGGGCCGGGCTTCTCCACCACAAGCAACCATCTTGTGTCTCCGACCTCCGGTAGAATGAAACTTTGTCTTTAGAGCTCCCGGATTCAACTGGAAGTGAAATGTTCGGATGAGGCACGCCATCGAAGCCCAGCGAGATTCCCGACCTCCGACCGGGCCGGGTACGTACTCCCCAAGGCCCCAGGTCACCATGTTAGGTATCCCTGTCGGCACGGTGTTTTCTGAGAGGACAACGGACCCACACGCGGGAGACGGGCGACCCCACCACCGATCGGTGAAGTTTCCCTAGAAATTTTTTTGAAGTTCAACTTTTTTTTTTTTGGTTCGACAGTCGGAGACGCAGCTACCTCGCGACCCGCCGGGCGAGATTCGACGACGACAACACCCCAACCACGAACAGCCGAGCAACCCTCCAAACCGCAAATATGGCGTCTATCGACTCACCAGCGACCAATGGGCACAAGTCCGACAAGAGGAGCAAAAAGGACAAGAAGGAGAAGAAGCGCCTGCGCGAGGAGGGTGACGATGCCGCCGAAGAGCGCAAGCACAAGCGCACAAAGAGCCTCGGTGTAGCCAAGAACGACGCCAATGACGAAGAAGAGGAATCTCCTCAGGCTTCCCAGGACCTCTCAATGGACGCCGCCGCGACGAGCAATACCAATGGCGAGCCATCATCCGCAAAGAAGAAGTCCAAGAAGGACAAGCACAGAAAATCAGTAGGCGAGTCTGCCGAACAAGACGGCTCGGACGCCGAGCGCAAGGAGAAGAAGGACAAAAAGAAGAAGCGCAAGTCAGAACAACAAGAGTCAACGGAAGCAGTCGAAGATGCCGCAGAGCCGCCAGCGAGCGGAAAGAAGGAAAAGAAGAGCAAGAAAGCAGCGTCCCCCGAACCCGTCGCCGACGCAGACGCCGACGCCATGGACGTCGACTCCCCCGCAAAGACGAAATCAACAGGCCGAGTCCACCAACCCCCCGACGCGCCCTCCAAGCCCCAGTTCCCCTTCTACACCCAGACCGTCTCGCTATACCTCCCCATCTACCCCATAGGCTGGGACACGCCCTGCACCGCCGCCGCAACGCAGCACCTCGAGCCCCTCGTGAACCGCTACGTCCCGGATCTCAAGGGCGTCCTCCTCGCCTTCCGCAACGTCGCTGTCTCGGAGCAGCCCGGCCGCCGCTACGCCGC
>JFBX01000289.1:627537-640729 GCA_001563135.1 Colletotrichum simmondsii
GCGACTCGGAGCACTGCGACCTCACCTCCGTCGACGAGTACGCCGTCGGCTTCGGCTACGTGACCGTCGACGTCGACCTCTTTGTCCCCCGCCGCGGCGCCTGGATGGAAGGCAGCATCAACCTCGAGAACGAGGGCCACGTCGGTGTCGTCTGCTGGGGCAAGTTCAATGCCAGCATCGAGTCCAGCCGTCTCCCCCCCGAATGGCGCTGGGTCCACGCCGGCTCCGCCGAGGCCGCCTCCTACGTCGCCGACCCCTTTGACGTCGAGAACACCGAGGCCGCCGACGAGGACGAGCACGGTGCCGTGCGCCAGATCCACACCACGGGCTTCTGGGTCGACGGCGCCGGGGACAAGGTCAAGGGCCGCGTGCGCTTCCGCATCAAGGCGTTCGACGTCGGCGTCAGCGGCGACCACGGGTACCTCAGCCTGGAGGGTACGATGCTCGACGCCGCGGGCGAGAAGGCGGCGATCCAGCGCGACGCGGAACAGGAGCGTAGACGCAGAGCCGGTAAGAGCGGCGGAATCCTCTCCAAGGAACGGCGTGCCATGCCCGAGTTCAGCGTCACCAAGTTTGGCGAGGTCGAGGATGAGGAGGACAAGGCGCTGAGGAACGACGTGTGGAAGACGACGGAGCCTGTGACGGATAATGAGGCGGGTGAAGGTGGTGAAAAGGAGGCGTTTACGGGCATTTCGACGGAGGAGGCATAAGAAAGGGGGGCTTTGTAATAGATAAGCTTTGCTCTCTGTGTCTTATGATTCCCCGTGGGTCGACTTTTCGGGCGTTTTGAGGGTCAGGGAAAATTTGACAATGATACAATACTTTGCATATACTTGAGGACCGCGAAGTACTCGCTGCGACACTCGGTTGGCTATGAACGAGCACAAGTAGTGCAGTGAAAATAACTTGCGAGGCAATGGGATTCATTTGAGATGCTAGCCGTTGGCCTACCTAAGTTGAAGAACACTTGGCCTTGAACTACATGCCCTTGCTCAGCAACATGTTGCCATACCTTATCCTTTCCACAGTCCTTGAATGCGCCTGGCTTCAAGCGTTATAGCTTGGCCCGTAATCGAAATCCCTTCCCAAGCAACACAAGTAGTCATTTCCAAGTCATCCCCAGGCGCTGGAGGAAGGAGAAGAGAGACCCCTTGGGAACGTATCCAGCATATCGCGCCTGCCACCAGGAGGCAAAGGTATCTAGATTGATATTTGTTAAAATTTGACCGAGGAAACAAATTGAGAGCATGCACGACGAGACTTACCAGCAATGGGTCCAAGTTCACCGAAGCCAAGGGCCTCAATAACCCAAGGGGCAACGATAACCAACACGCCAATGGCGATGATGGTAACAAAGACGGGATGCTCCTTGGCAAACTCGAACACGCTGTCAGCAGCTTCTGTCGACTTGTCCACAGTCTCCCTCACGACTTGGCCGATGGTGTCGCGGTGGCGGACGAGGCCCTCGACGCCGGAGAGGATGTACTTGGCAAGCTCTTCGGTCCAGGAGTTGGCCGTGACGATGTTTCTGAGACGGCGCTCGAGGTCTTTACCTCCCTTTTCGGCAGTGCGGAGGATGTCGATGAACTCGGACGCGGCGTCCCGGGCAGAGCGGATGGGTTGATCTTTGATGATGCTCGTCTGCTTTTCGGGCGTGATTGGCTTCGGGTTCGCATGCAACTGCGGGAGGCAGTGGGCGAGGAGGTTGCAGCTGTACTTCTTGTCGTGCTCCATCTTGGTGTCTTTTGGGATTTTGATCGTTTGAAGAACGTGAAGTCTGCGGATAAAGAGCCTGAAAAGTTGCAATGTGTGAGAGAAAGGTCGCGAGATGGCCGGGAGAGACAGCCTTGCCGCTGTTATTGCAATGCCACCAACGAATAAACGGGATGAGACATGTGCTCAAATCGAGCTCACCGCGCCTCCTCATGGTTGGCCTCCCACATGGAGTCCGCCCTGCTCATTCGTTCATATGCCGCCCGTTGGTTCAATGGAACTCACCTGCGCAATTGTTGGGCCCAAAAACACATGAACCAACAGCTCGTGCTCCAAACAATCTTGGATCAGAAAGCTACCCGTAATCGGGAGAGCAGCTTCTTTCCATCTCTCCGTTGCACCAATTCATTTATCCTTCAACTGATGATGTAGCCGGAGCTAAGTGGGCAGGTTGAAACCGATTCGCATTGCTTTGCTCCCACTAATACACGAGACGGCATATGCGAACCACTACGATTCGATTACAAGCGTATTTCATCAACGCATAAGAGAGGAGGATACGGATAGAGAGTAACACGATTGATCAACTAGCGCACTGGCGACACCTGATAGAGGTCAAGCTTCGCACGGAATCAAGTGGGCAGCACTCCCAGAGTCAGAGAAAGAGAAAACATAGAATTCTTGAAGTAGCGTTATCTCATGTCTGCTATGGCCCTCGAATGCGACTAGGCGGGTCATGAAAGCCTTGTATTGTAATCAAAGAGCCTTCCCAGGATTCAAATCCAACATAAGTCATTCCAACCCACTGCAAGATAGAAAACAGACAGCCCGTCGCAATGGCCGCGCCTATTGGCGCCTACCACCCTGTCGCGAAAGAACCTTGAGTGGGCACTGCGTCAGAGTTGACCTTGAGATAGAGAAGACGGAGGAGTGATCTGCTGAAAAACTTACTAGCAACAGGTCCAAGTTGTCCAGAACTGAGGGCTTGTAGCACCCAGGGGGAGACAACGGCTTGCACCACTCCGCCGACAACGATAGCGACGAGGTACGGGTGCTCCTTGTCGAATTGGAGCGCGATCCTGCCGGCTTTGATCGCCAGGTCCAAGGCTTCTTTCGAGAGCTCAGTAACGGCATCGCGCAGACGCATGAAAATTTTGACGTCGCCGCGGATGTAGTCGGTGATCTTCTTGGTCCGGGGTTCGGCCGCCATGATAATATCTAAGTGGCGGTGGCCGAGGTTTCTGTTTCCTTTCTCCACGAGGCGAAACATGTCGATGAGATTGGGAGCTGAAATTGTATCTCTTCCTAGTCCTCTCTTGATTGTTGTCATTGCAAGAATGATCGTCGGATTGCGCGTACGTTTGGGTTATCAAGAATGAGTTATAGCATCTCGATTGCTTCTTCTTGACATGTTTGGAACATTTTGAAGAGGCAGTCATGATGTATTGTATTTCTCTCCAGTACGCAAGCACAAATTATCTTCGAACCTTTAGTTAGAGTTCAATCTCTGGCAGTTGATGACAGGCCGCCAGTAGGCCTCCGAAGCATATCCTCTGCATCTCTGGCGATCAAAGCCCAAGTAACTCTCAGAGATCCGGACTCTCATGTTTTAACTTGAAGCTTGAACTGAAGGCAATACTGAGCCACTAATATGCCTTCCTTATCTTGTTCTTACTTCAGTTCAATCACATGTGCACAATCGATCATCCAGTAGGGAGTGCTGATATCTTTGATCCTCCTTGTTTTGCTCCCATTCCTTACAAGCACAGCCCCGAAACCCCAACACCACTAACACAAAACGCGGTCAGCGGGCTGGTCCATCCGGACATCACCCAGTCAACAATATGGTCATATCCGTGTCAAAAACACGCCAGCGAACAGTTGTGAGTCTAACTGACCTAGTCAATGGTTTTATTGGCAAAAACAAAAGAACTGGGCCCTAACCAGGATTCGAACCTGGGACCTCTCCCAGACGTGTCGTGAAGACCCTAAGGGAGAATCATACCGCTAGACCATCAGGGCTGATGCGACTACTGGTCGTTGAGTGTTCCTCCGAGTTGACCATACTTGAAGCTCGAGGGTTGGCGATCATGCAGGCTGTGCCGCTGAGCGCGAAAAAGTGCCATTCCAGATTCCGAAGTTGAAAAGTCGTAGGCTTTTTGACGCTCCTCACAACAATCGCAAGTGCACGCTCACGTACGTATGACGGGATGGCATTTTGAAAATGCCTCCTCCGTATAAGATACCTCGTGATTGGTTGAACTAAGCTGGCCTTTCTCTCGCCAACCGTCTCAATCTTCAGGTCTCAACACCTCCCTCATCTTTCTCGATAGGTTGGAGAATTGTTTCCCGAATAGACTGCCAGGACCATACCTATCACCTTCGTCAACGGCCGTTGCACAGCCAAGCTGGCCAAGCTAGACCCGCCGCAATGGTAATCTCCTCTTGGCTCAGGGTCCCCCTTGATAAGTTCACGTCGCTTACCGCAGCTGCGAACGTCGGGATTCGAATCCTACAGGCTACGCGAAGCCGAGGGTCTCACCTGCAGCTCTGTACAACCACCTTGCCTCATACAGCGCTCGTATCTCCAACTTCTTTGTCTTACAATATCAACGTTTGGCAAGTATACTGCGCTCGATAAAGGACTTTAAATTATGCGAGCTCTGCGTCGTCTTGGGCTAAACTGTGTCAGAAGTTGCTGACTGGCAAAGAGCCAACACTCAGTGCTATCTTGTTGCTCACAACAACATCCTCGAGCTGTTCGCTTTCCCAACCCATATCTTGAAAGACCCCAGCATCCCGAGTTAAGCCTTTCAAGTGTGGGGTTTGAATTTTCACTAGCGTGAAGATTGCAATTGACGGACATGATCTCCGTGGCATGTTTCGACATGGTTACTGCGGATAGGCAGCTCCCGCTAACCCGCCTCTACCACCTGCGGTGGATAGTGACAATATTCGCTCGCCCTCCATGTTGTACCTCTGGTTATTAGAATAGCGACTGCGAGTGCAGACTTCTAAACGCCTAAGGACTGCCGTCAACGGCACAAGTTCCCGCTGACACCCCTTACGCTACATAGTTCTAGCCAGGTTCATTGAATGTAACGGTATAACCGCTGCTTAGGCTGGACGAATTCTCGCTGCCTAGTCTCTAGTTCATCTGTCCTTCATCTGGACCTTCTCTTCTACTCCTAGTCTACAATGCTCCCATGCTATATCTACGTCAACTCCAACCCTACTACATCATGTATCTATTTCTGTCCTTTCCCATACGAGAGTGTTCAACTTTCGTACGTGTGGATCGTGGGCCATTCACCGCCAGCCGTCTCCCGGCCTTACCCTTGAGATCCGGTGTTCGAGCCAATCAATAACATCCCCGCTCCAGTCTATGGCCTATAAGCTTATGCTTTGAGACTCTTCATCAGGAAGAGCCCATGAAGTCTAGGCATCTTCCATAGGCATCCTGGTGAGCTTCATCCCTATGAGGCGATGGATGCGGCGGATCCCTGTGAAGTCTAGTCTCTTCCATTGCATCTGAAATGTTGCCAGCTCCAATCATGTAAGAGCTCTTCCGACATTTCCGAGTAGAAGCACAACAGGGCACGCGCGATGTTGCGATACCCTCAAGCTAGACTAGGTTCTCTGAGAACCCCCGCCGTCCGTTGAAATAATCTCCATCAGACATGGTGGCTTCGCACAATCCTTCGTGGATGCTTCGGAGCTGAGTTGATTGTCGACGTCTTGTAAGCTCACCTAGTCTCCTCTTGTGATATCCACCCCGAACTGAAGCGTGGTCATGTCATGAGTGACAGCTAGAGAGGAGCCGAGGAACCCATGCATTGGACAGCTGAACACCGTCCTTTACCTTGCTAATAGTATCTCGCGTGGCTCTCCCCAGGAAGTCATCTCTGATTCTGGGTATATAAAGCCTACTGCCTTCCCGTCAACCTCAACCCTTCTCACTACTCCTCCCACAAGACAAATCATCTCAACAAATCCCACCTCTCTACCATTCTTGAATAAACCATCACAACCGCCATCATGCGCGTCTCCTCTCTCCTTGCTCTCGTCTCGGCCACCCTCGGGGCTGCCGCCCCCAGCCCCGTACCCGAGGATGCCAACTCCTACGTCCTCGCCGGTCCCCTCCCGTACGAGGAGCTGAAGACGGAGGTCGCCAAGCTCAAGTCCGACGGCTCCAACGCCGCCCGCAGTCTCAACAAGCGCATCTGCGAGGGCGTCTACATGTGTGACGGACAGAACTTCAGCGGCTCCTGCTACTACGGCTGCTACCCCATCAGCGTTGGCATCTACCCCGATTCCTACTGGGTTTCCCGTATCAGCTCTGTAGGCCCTGACAGCGGCGGCTGGTGCGATTTCTACCAGTACGTAAAGCCTTTCTTCGTCTTCCTTGTTTGCTGTGCCTTGTATACATGAGACTGACGACCTCATAGAGCTGGCAGCGGTTGTGACGCCACCAAGGGCTCTCACCAAATCTTCAGATACCCCGGCGGCAACTTGGCCAGCGGTATTGACAACAACATGGGCTGCTTCTACTGTAATCCCAACTAGGCCTTGATGTTATGGAAAGTTCGATGTACCTAAGTTTCCGAAGATCACGATGGCTGCCGAAAGTTCTGAAGACCTACAACTTCTTTGTATATATTTATATTCACAGGCTTACAGTCCAGCTGCACAGTCTCAAGACGCCGGGTTGTAGGCTAGTCTTGAAACTTATCAGGTAGTTTATATTCAATATGTCTCCCAAACGCATGATAGTTCCAAAGCTCCAAACATCTTTGACGATGGAAGGAACAGGTACGCCTGGTCCGTGAAGGGGTCAGACTTGTACACTCAGAGAGCCAAGTCAGCAGGTGACATGGAGTCTCTCGCCGCCTCCAATCCGTTCACTGTCAGTTCAAAGAAGAAGCAACTTCAAGTGAAATATCTATTTGCAAGCAAGTCTTCATTAGAGAATGTCCGAAAGACATCCCGAGAGAGCCTAGAGACAGGCCCAGCATCATATAACCGAATAGCCGCCTTGCGCCATGTAACAAGAGCCCCTAACCATAATCGTCAAGTCCAACATGCCATCATTGAGTCTGGGTCAAGTCCTTGATGACTTTCCGTCCTCTCAACACGTCCTTCTCATGGTACGGCTCCCTCGCCGTCTCAGCAATACCCTCAACAACCCACTGGTTGACAGCAGGATGCGCCAACAGCGTCTCCACATACTTCATCGCAGGCTCCGAAACCTTCAACCCAAAAGTCTGAATCCTTGTCGCAACAGGCGCAAAGAAGGCGTCCGCGGCGCTGAACTCCGCACCCGCGAGGTACGGCCCGCCGAAGCGCGTCAAACCCTCGACCCAAAGTTGCTCGAGCCGGTCAAGGTCGCGCTGCAACGCCGCGTCGGGCGGCCCGCCGAGGTCGATGCGCAGCGCCACATTCATGGAGCACTGGTCGCGGATGGCCTCGAAGCCGGTGTGCATCTCGGCGGCGGCGCTACGGGCGAAGGCGCGGGCGACTTTGTCTTGCGGCCAAGCGGCCGGGTGGTCTTCGGCGATGTATTCTACAATGGCGAGGGAATCCCAGATGGTGGTGTCGCCGTCCTGGAGGGTGGGTACTTTTCCCGAGGGAGAGAAGCTCAGGAACGCGGGTTGACGGAGGCCGGCCACGAAGGTCTGGAGGCGCTCTTCGAAGGGGACGTTGAGGGCTTTGAGGAGGACCCAGGGTCTCATGGACCAGCTGGAGTAGCGCTTGTTGGCGATGTAGAGGACGTAACCCATTGTGAGCGTCGAGGTGAGGGGATGCTTAGGATGATTTGCGACGAATCTAAACAAGAAAGGATATCGTTTGATAGAGTGTGAATATGAATCAGACGCGGATGAGTATAATCGAAGCCTAGATGTGATTCATATATTTATGTTGATGTTGACGACCTGACTTGACTCATCCAACAACGCCTGTTTCTAGATATCTTGTCACGCCTTTCGATCGAAGCTCGTGACGGTGGGGGTCGCCAAGAAGGGACAGATGATGAACACTAGTCCTATCGCTCCCAGCTCTAGACTCGATTGAGCCAATACTTCCTTAGTCAAGCTGCAAGCTCCGCCAAGTTATGACGAATTGAGCTGGCATCACGACTGGTCACGCCAAAGAGGCAGGTTAAGACCGGCAAAATGTGGAGGCCAAGCCAATGTGTGGGACTGATGTCAGTGGAAGGGCGTTGCGATTTGGAGGGTTCCAGTGCCAATAAGCTATAGCTTGATTCACTAAGCGCGGAGAGCCGCCCTAAGGCGTATAAGCTCTGCCACTTGGCACTGAACTAACGTAACAGGGCAGACCTGTCAGGAACTCCACATGGTTGTCCAACGATGATTAGTGACCGTCCTCAGTTACCAAGGGCATCTCGAGCATGCCCAGATATTAGCCCAGGCAAGTGATTGAGACCCTTACTGTGCCCCCATGAGAAGTAAACCAGATGTTTATTTGCTGCCTAATAGAAACTTGAGAGTAGTGACAAATGTTGGCTGGCGTGTCTTGAATACCTTGCCTGAGGTACTGTACTTATGTAGGTGCCTAGGCAAGAAAGAGACGGGTCATTGACAATGAGTTGAGCACTGAGTTGGCTTCCTATGTTTATTACCTTGCATATCGCATGCAGAAAAACTATCAGAACGTTAAGACTTTAGTGATTTGACTCTGATATAGGCTTGATTGGCTTTTCTGGCTCGAGGTCTATGTTGGTATGAGAAAGTAGAAACCCCATGGTCTAACAGGTTGAGCCCAACTTTTCTAAGTTTTCCATAATTGTCCCAATCATGCGCATATATATACCTGAAACCCAGCAGCTGACCCAAAAGCCATTGTCTTCAGCTTTATGAAGAACAAGCAAAGTCGAAAGACAGAGAGCTGCCGCGATAGTTGGAGCAACCATCCCCCAAGCGGAACTGCTTACCATCCACCAGCACAGGCGTGCAGGTCTGGACAGTAGTCTGGGACGTCGCGTCCACAATAGCAGTGACCTGCGTTGCCAATCCTTCACTGTTGTCGTCACTGCAAGCCAGTTCGAGGTTGCGGTACGTGACGCCCGTCTCATCGCTCGTGATGTTGAAGGGGTTTCCGCAGATGGGTCCCGACGTGTAAGTGCTGGCGGTGCGGACGGCGGTCCACGTGGCCGTGCCCTTGATGGCGCCCGCCTTGACACAAACGTCATCGAGCTCTTGGATCGTGGTCGGTGTGTAGGGCGACCAGGCGACGAACATGTTGGTATGAGGGAAGGCGAAGTGGCCCAGGTTGATTTGGGGGAGGCTGCAATTTCCTGCTGACACAAGGGCCAAGGAAGAGGCGGCGATAATGGTAGAGCACTTCATTTTGATGTTTAGCGAAAGTATAGCTTCGGAACTAGGAACCGTTGAAGCTCGTGAGGAACGAATGCGGAGTTGTAGGGCTGAAATGAGGCTTATAGACTGCTTCTGGGACTTACTTAGGGAGGACTTGGCTGAGTTCTTAAATCCCTAGGTCAAGGGATGATCTTCACTCGCTAGGGCTGCGTCATTGGAGGGTGAACTCTCAGCCCTGAATTGAATACGAGCAACACGATATCCACCTGACTCTGGTCAAGCCACTTTTAGCGTCGCTTCTGCCTAACGCTTACTGAGAAGAGCTTGGCCCAAATAATCCTCACAGGGAGTTCCGCATATACGGGAGTGCTGGTGCTATTCAAGAACATGAGTGGTTCACAGACCTGTTTGATTCTCAACGCTATAATTTAGTCTGCGAGAAGGATTCAGCCGCTTAAAATGCCCGACTTCGAGCCGATGCGGGCTTCAAAAAACTCCGCGAAGGCGGAAGGCAAACACGAAGTTCCTGGCAATGCACATCCCTAAATTGATGACTGGTCATCCGAGTATTCTCTTAATGTGATCATTCTCCTGAACTCATCATCACGCATGTTGCGGGGACCCTGCTTATTCAATGATAGTTCAAACAGTCGGGTTTGATGAGCAACACGCGCTTCAAAAACAATAATGTTGTCTTGAGATTCTTTCCAGAGACAAAAAGAATCTAAGATTATAACCATAATCCCGCATCATGGTGACATTCACCAGGAGGAGATATTGGTCTCATCATCCTCAACACTGTGACACCCTTGAACCCGATGAAGGAGGTTTACGCTCATACTGAACTGGGATATGATGTATCTTGAGCGGAGTCAGGTGTTCAAGACAGAAGTGATACTGTAGACGACATCAGTCGGCCATTGAGTCGACAATTATGATTTGAGGAAACAAACATTCCCACCAAGGTCGGATCATGCATGCCGTGACCGGTGTCTAAGTGAGCATGGGCCCGCCATTCAAGCTAGCTTGACTTTCCGCCAGCCACGTTCGGGAAACGAGTAGAGAGAGGTCTTCGGGAATTAGTGTAGTTGATGCTGAGGCTTAAGAAGACATTGATAGGATAGGCAGAGTATTCATAGCTTAGCCTGTCCAAGCGACGACGGAGGTCGGGAATCAGAACCGAAACTGGATTCAGTAAACAAAATGTTTTGGTAAACGAAAAGACCTTTCAAGCCATACGAGGCGGGTATCCGGAAGGTTGTCGGTAGGTTAAGACTATGTCATAAGCTTGCTTGACTCGGAGATAGGATGTGGCTCAACCGAGTTGCGTGGGCATACCGATTCCTTAGCATGGATATGTAATACCGTTCGGCCATGAACCTGAGTCCGCACTGAAGCTGCATGGGATTAATCCTTCGCTATAATGCTGCGCGTGCTGAAATGACTCGGGGACGAAGCAGGGGGCTTTATGGTCTCTCGTGAGGTTGCATATCTAGGACTAAAAGTACTGGGGGAGCCTCCATCGTGGACGTTGGGAGGGCAAAGTAAAGGCATAAGCACGGCTTGAACGTATGGATATACGAGAGCCCTTTTGGGGAGAGGGAGACAAAAGCACTCATGGCGCGTGATGAAAACAGAGTCATGAGCATGAACTGTTAGTGTTGAAGAAACCCGACGAACTCGGGGAATGACAAGTTGAAACTCATTCAGCCTCCATCAAAAGCCGTCAAATTAGTGGTGCGGTCACAAGGATGTATGTGAACTCTGTAAACTCAATCTTGCGGAACGGGAACCATCGAGCAGATCAATAGATTGGATGACGTATTACATAACACGATTAATCATGTATGATTGGGAAGCTTCATAACGCGGTGAACGTTTTGCGAGGTCCACCCGACTCGTCCTCACTCACGCAGAGTTCTGTCAGGGGAAGCTAAATTCGCACTTAAACTGGCCACGATCTGCCTACTTTGAGTGCGTGAATGGAATGCCAAGATAATACCACAGCAATGTTTTCAGATATAGACTCGGACGAGGAGACACCCGTCGTTTATACAGCAATTGCGAGCGCCGCTGCAGCCGCTGCAATTAAGGTGACTGGCATACTAAAGGGGCAGATGATGGATGTATCGTCCGACGAGTACTTCACGGAGGAGGATGCCAGCTCACAATCCTCCGACGATGCACAAGAAGAAGACAGCGACACCAAATACGACAAGGACGGCAACCGTCGCGTACCACTTCTGAGCGACTGGCCAGCACTACCATCGCCCGCCGCATCTCGACGCATGGCGATTGAGCAAGGCGTCCAAAGATTTCACCAGAGCCAAGCCGAACTGCAGAAGTCCATCGCTGGTGTGAAGAGAACACAGGCCATGACAGCTGCTTCTGCTGCCGCCGACGGTGAACACGCGACAAAGAGGGCAAAGACGATAGCCTCAATGGGCCCGGCGCTGGACGCCGTCGCAATCCATCCGGTCCGGCTTACACCGCCGCGGACCAAGTCGAAGCAGCGGCGAAAATTGATGGAGGAAACCTTTGACCGGGTCACCCGCATCCTCGATCAGTGCACCGGCATAATGAAGAGCATAGAAAAGGAAATGCGCGACCCTATTCAGCTGGCCTTGACCGACGTGAGGGACAATTTTGGGCCCGAACTGGTACCCTTAGGACTGAAGACCATTGCAACGGAATTCAGAGAGACGAGAATGGACAAGGTGTACATGGAGTTCTCGCTGCCGAAGAAACGGGCATGCCTGAAAAGCCAAGAGCTCTTGATCCCTCCTCGAGAATTCATCATGAAGAAGGCTGTAGCCGACGTATGGTTCAATTTCGGGGATAGACTTGTGCCTGATGGGCTGGAGATCGCTTGCCGAAGTTTGATGAAGCCAGGCATGGCCGAGATGTACCTAGTCTATCCGCTGGCGGCCAAGCGAGCATACCTGGAGAGAGAAGGGGTCTTGACAGGCCCCCGTACGGTCCAGAAACCTTTGAATCAATATGTCATGCCCTCGGGCGGAGAGGAGAAGGGCCGTGTGTGTGAGTGGCTTGCATCTATGGACGATACAAGCCAAAATGCTAAACGTCAAAGGACGGTATGAATAATACGATTTAATGGCATCAACTGAATGACCACATGTGATGGTCATCTGACAGTGAACTGTGTGAGATGAGACTGAAGCCTGTGATTAAAGCTAAGATGAATCTCGGTATCGGATGAGGTTGAATAAGAATCAGGATGAATCACTGGAAAAAGCTGAAGAAATATTTATGATGAGCTGTTGATGAGATGAAATGCAGAGTATTACATAATGCAACTTTTTTGGGCTGTAAGAGAATTGATGTCACTGGCACGGAACTTTGTACCGAAGCTCTGGGACATCCCAAACTTTTTTTGACCACCTCCAAAAAGACACCCAATTCCACCCAATTCCTCTCTCTCACCAGTCCACCTCGCTGTCCGAGTATGCTCGCAGCACCATGGGTGTGCCGTCGCTGCCTGGGAGGGCTTCTGAAGCCCAGAGCGACCCAATTCATCCGCCATGCTAGCTCCGGTAAGCTCTCAATCCACGTCGACTCTGAACCTCTACGATCCCCCAGCTAATACGTCGCCAAAACCCAGACGCAGCAGCAACCCTCCCACCAGCCCTCCTCCAACGAGCCCGCAACATCGCAAAAGAACACGACGCCCTCGCTGCGGCCCTCGAAGCAGACTACGACTCCAAAACGGCCCGCCGCGTAGGCGAGCTCTCGAGCGTCGTAACCGCCCTCCGAGAATGGGAAAAGGCGCAATCCTCCATCGCCGAGCTCGACGGCCTCCTCTTCTCCAAGGATAAAGAACTCCGCGAAATGGCCGCCGAGGAACTCCAAGCCACAAACGGCCAGCTCAGCTCCCTCTCGCGCAAGCTCTCCGCCTCCCTCACACCCAAGGACCCCTACGCGCACATGCCCTGCCTCCTCGAGCTTCGTCCGGGGCCTGGCGGTCTCGAAGGCCGCTTCTTCGCCGATACGCTGTTCAAGATGTACAAGGGCTACTGCGCGAGAAAGGGCCTGCGCGCAAACGTTATAAAGTACGATATGGCCGACGCGGCGGGCGACTCCTCCTCCGCGGCGGGCGAGAGCCCCCTGCAGGAAGCCGTCAT
>JFBX01000290.1:0-138005 GCA_001563135.1 Colletotrichum simmondsii
GAGGTCGAATTGGACTTCTAATCCGACAGAGAAATCAACCCCTGCTCGCCTTGTGTATGTACGGCGAAGTAAATTAGGGGATACCCCTACGGATTACTCTCTCATTCTCTTTTCTAGTGGAGCGACTGCTAGGCTCTTGGCTCGACCATTGCTTCGCTTCATCCCGGAATGAAGACTGAAATCTCGATTTTCGAGAGGCGCATAGTATCGCCCGGATGTTGTAGCGTTGCTCTGCATGTGGACAACTCTTACCAATTTGCGCTTTGCCAATGTAGCTGACGCCACTGTCATGATGGGAGACTAAACAGTGCCACAGCGTATCTTACCATAAGATCGTGTGCGACGCATCGCATCTCACCAAGACATCGTGACTGCCGGAGGGGGAGACTCAAAACGGCGCTGCCGTTAGCAAGTTCGGGTGCAGGGTCGAGGAATGGAAATCGTGCAGGTAACCCGAGCTAAAATGGGCCCCATTTGTGCAGTGCCGCAGCTCCCAAAACAAATCTCGTAATGGCTTCTTTCAAGTCTCGGCGGTTAGCGGTCTGGTGCGGCATGGAAATGACTTCATACAGAGATCTGCGAATGACGGTCTAGGAATGGTACGAGGGGCACAGTCGTACAGTCTTACACTCTGTCAGCCCAACAGGTCAAAAGATCTCCACCACAGGCAGCGACATTCGCTAGGCCCGCCCGAGATCGGGAACTTTGGTGTGCTGGTTGTCGAGAATAGGTGGTAAAAACTGTAAAAGACGCAAAGAAGACAGGGATCTACGAGCTGATCCGGGGCTATGCCACTTGGGGACGCACCAACAGGCGCTTGCTGTCAGCCGAGATCCCTGGCAGTCAGGATTCTCCTTGCTTTCGGCCCCATGAAACAGGCAACACAGGGCAATTCCAGCCACTTAGAGTATGTTTGGGGGCGCTGCTGGGCGTGCTGGACTATCTTAAGGTTACTTTGCAGGCCTGTAGAGTCTAATTAGGGCTGTGTCGCCAAGGACCAAGGCGACCAAGTCAATAGGGGCTGTGGCGCGCCGGTCCAACGCAACTAAGACATTCAAACTGTAAGCGAGACGGCAGTGCGGCGCTGCTGATCCAAGGGGTTTGATCCTTCGAGTGCGCGTGGTCATCGTCAAATTTTACTTAAGGCGCAAGAGTCTCTCACGACATTTGGCAATGCGTTCTTGTTGTCATCGAATACATTACGTCTAGAGACTGAAGACTGGTCTCGCAATTACTTGACGATAATACACACAATCCTCCCGGCAATCGACCAGATACCTACAACACATCAACTACGACCACCGACAAAATGACTCAAGCATACATCATCGGCGATAGCTCGCCGTTCCTCAAGCGCGTCTTGATTCCCTTCTGGGTCATTCGAATCGCGATCATGGTTCTTGAGATCGTCCTCTACGCCGGAACTATCGCCCTCGCGGCCTCTAACAAGGATGCTTTGAACGACTACGGCGACGACAATAGAACAGCAAGCTGGGTCATTGGCGTCCTCTGTGTCATTATGGTTATCATTCTTATCTGCTTGATTCTTGACATCGTCTGCATCGTCAAGCGCTCCCGACGCACCCTCAGCCCGAAATTCTTCCTCGTCTCCAACGTCATCCAAACCCTGGTCTGGGTCATTCTGTTCATCCTCACCATCATCGGTGCTGGCGGCGCATTAACCATCATTATCGCGATCGTCATTCTGTAAGCAACTTCCGACAAACTGACATTCTTTTCCATTGAACGCCAAATTAACCTCGAATCTTCTGCAGCGCTTCCTTCGTCGGTCTCCTCATTTATGCTAGCGTCATTTACCACAAATTCCGCAAGGGCACACTGCCCCGCGGCAACTATGCTCCCGCCAACCCAAGCACTGGTTACACTGGAGGTTACGCCTCCAACGAGCCCAATAAGACCTACGACCCGAACGCAGCCCGTTACGAAATGGACCAAAGATACGCATAAAGCATTGGTGGATGGGTTTCGCTTAGCGTTGGCTGGTTTAGATACGGCATCTACGACTTGGTCATGTCCACAAGTCGATTTTATTAAAGACAGACTTGGTCGTTATTCCTTTTGTTAGTGATGAGTAGGATGACTGCAACTCGGGCTAAGATACCAGGCGTAAAGAATCGGATTTTATTGTTTTGCATATTCCGCCAGTCACGGGGTGTCATTGGCTCGACAGGGCCCAGCACACTTTTTCCTGCTCATTTCCCCATCAATGAAGCTTTCAAAGTTGTGCAAATGGTCATAAACACTTACGTTGTCGCCAAAAGTAGTCGAAAGCCCGATTTCGTGGGAAACGGACTCGCCTGACATACCCATCTCCCGAGAGCCTGAGCTTGATTCTCTATACCGCAGGGCTTTCTTGGGCGATTTCGAAGTCACTGATGGGATGTTCCAACATGCTCGGTGCGCGTCCCTACATTCTGCTAGAGCCAGCGGCTTTTAGAGTTCCGAGCCTGAACGGCTCCGAAGGTGGGCCCGGCGACACAGATCCACAGCGGATTTTTCGGGCCCCGGAACTCTCCCAGCATTCGCCCGACATCAACCAATACTTGAATCCACATGGTTCTGTTCTTAAAGTGAATTTATTCAATTATTTGAGCTAGAAGCTAAGTGGTAAAGGCTGATCACGAGTTTGCAGCCACTCCTCACAAGATTCTCCCGCAAGAAGTCGAAGTATCTTAGGATCGAGATCACTGCAGCCACCTGCTTTTCGCTTTGACTTATTGAACACTTTCGTCTGATTATTTCAAGTTCATCAGGATCAAACAACAGGTGAAAATAGTTATCAAATATTCAAAGAATCGTCAGTTGATTACCTAATATCTCCTCACTACTTTGATAAGTACCCTGGTGTTGTTTACACTTTTGCTGCCTCTCTGCTAAAAGCTCTTGTGATTACGTGAATTTAACCGCCAGTCATGTTGGGTAGGGAACCCATGTTGTTTCAATTTTGAGTGACACGGAAGACTCGTATCCTTGTTTTAAAGTAGCGCCGCCTGGAGATGGGGAAGGCACAGTACAGGAGATTCGAATAGATCAATCTCAAATACTTCAGAATAGTTATTATACCTCATTCTACCTGACGACTAACAGATTGCAGATAAATCGGGATCCACACGACAGCTAGCAGTTCAATCTGATATACAACCTCCTGTTCGGAGCTGGACTCATGTTCTCAACTAATAACTGAAGCCTACGTTCAGAGCTTCGAGGCCATGAAACGGTAGTAGGCCAAGCAGTTCCAGTCGACAGAGTACTGACCGCCAGATAATGCAATCCACTCCTCACCTACAGCCAATATATGTTAGCATTTGTGTCTCGTCAAATTCATCATAGGAACAGCCATACCCTTTCTAACAACCCTATCGAGATTGCCCTTGGACGATGTCGTAGTTCCACCGTAATCGATACTATGAAGAGAGCAGGTTTAGTACATATCAATGCACCTCTCCAGCGAGATGTGTCTTGCAGGAAATCTTACCGCTGCATTCTCTTGACTTCGTCCCAATCATGTCTGGTCTGAGTCCATGTGTTGGGATTGTCTGCCAGACGCCTGACGTGAAGATAGCTGGCCTTGAACTTCTTCTGGAAGATAGCAGTCTTTCCAATGATCAGACCAGTATGTAGACAGCCTGTCTGATCAATGGTGTATTGCTGAGAAGGGGTCATGCCCTTTTGGCCAGGATACGCCTTATTGCAGGACATGAAATAGTAGTATGTATTGTGCCTCAGGGTGCCAACGACCTTCTCGGCCTCTATCCATGCCGCACTAGAGTCGCGGGATAAGATACCGTCGGCGTCGAATACATTGCTTTCCGTAGTAGACAAGTCGCCTGGAGCGCGTACTGCGAGCTCTGTGTCTAGCTTCGGAAGAGCCAGACCGGAGGCGGCAACGCAGTAGGCGAGAAGTTGCAGAAACCTCATTGGGAATGTTTTCAAAGACACTTAGTACGCTGAATATGAGATGGCATTGATTTACCGTACAACAGAGAACTGAAGTTGCAAACCATTTATACGTTAGATAATTCGAGCCGATAGTCTCTCATTCTGCGCAACACCAAAGCCCATGAGATCGAAAGCCTCCATCCTCGGCCATCCCGTAGCCAAGCTACTCATCCGCTTGGTGGTTTTAGACGTCAAAAACCTAGATAAATTCCAGCGAAGAGATGCCGTCTAAGTTGAAGGCAATTTCCGGGTTCAAGAAAGGCCCTTCTACAATCATTCTCACCATGGCCAACACACAGTGATGAGGTAGTTCTAAGAAGTGTCCTATTCCTGTTTGAAGCGAGAGATCCCACGAGATGGAGCCACCGGCGGCATATTGACTGCATTCTTGGCAACACCTGATAAGGGATTCATGACACTGAATGACTCGATTCACAACACAACAAAAGAACAGAGTCGCCGTCCAAGAGCCTCCTGGACGATTCCGTGAGTCAAAGCGTCAACCCGAAAGTCCCGGGTAACTCGGACGTGTGGGTTGCCAAGGAGCAACCTATTCCCGACGGAATTTAAGGAACAGAACAAGGATCAAACCAACGAGAAATTCGCCGAGAAGGCAGCCACCTTCACAACGTTTATTCCGACATTAATTGCACTTTAACTATCGCCAATCAGCTCGGCTTCTTTACGTTACCTAAGCAGCACGAACACCTCCCTTTCTCAAGTTCTAGCGTGATAGCTCCACTCATAGAGAGAATATTGTTCGCGAGACGAACGGTACACCTTCCCAATTTTAGAACTCCCAAGTTCCCGCAGTCAGGCCGAGCAGACTCTCAGCCAGAAAATAGCGTGGCATCCAGAGAATAGTTTTGCCTAGGCTTTGAAATACGAAAGTGAATGGTCATGTTCGACACCGAACGGCCAAGGCGTGTACGGTTTGGACTTGTATCAATGAATCATTAGCAGGCTATCTTTTTAAGTTCTTTCCCAAAGAAGATCTCTCACAGCCTAGTGTGTTCATCAAACCATACTACTATTGAGGGGTATCCAAGGAGGGGTATCCAAGGTAAGGTAGACCCCAGCGGCATCCTGCTTGATGATCACACGGCAAACCCTGGAGTGGGATCATACGACTTCGTCATGCAGTACATGGGCGTGTTTATAGATTCACTTTTTCATTCCAGCAAAAGACAAAACTCCCCAGGATTTCCGCCAGCAACGGCATAACTCTTTGGGTCATACCTTGGCTCCTCTATTAGCCTTTTCCTCGGGATTACCACTGAACATCCTGAGTCGGTCGGGATAGATGCGAGAATGCTAAGCGGACTTTGACGGGCTGGTCACTAATAAAGGTTCACCTTGCAAGTTTAGGAAGATTTATCGCCATAGCGCAGAATTCCATTTATCTGTCTATTGTTAAGAACGGGTAATGGTATTGTGTTCGACTGCTTTAATACTTACATATGATTTAGGACCAGGTATGTTACGTCGTAAACGCAAACATTAATAGATCCAAGACCATAAGTAAATGAAACCGAGGGATCGCCAAGACAGCCTCCCTTGAGTTGGTTCTCGATGTCGCCTAGGAAGCTTTCGGCGTACGCCGCGATCCCAGCTGTACATTTGTAGCCGCAATGGATTTCAAGCGAAACTTTGGGCGCAGTAAACCATGAGGCTCAATAGGTCAAGCCTCGGTTTAAGATAATTCAAAATATTCATCATTATCCTCTGATTAGTTCTACTCAATTATACTTCACGGTCTTCTCCGTTGGAAAGATAGTTCTCATCGACCAAACATTGTCATTTTTGGCTCGTCGATGTGGCAGAGAATTACGATTTCGGAAGAACATTCTTTGCCACCTGTGAGTCCTTTTGCAAGATCACCATGGATGAACCAGTGGGACTATAAGACTCTTTAAGTCTTCGCACTTCCATCTTCTTGGCTAATAGCAAATGGTCTCAGACATCTCATCTTCTGCGGTATATTCTCGGGGTTTCTTTATCATATAGTCACAAGATGTCGCTTCGAGCACCTCTTCTATCTCTTCTCGTATCTTCGTTGGACTTTGCTAGCGCAGAAACTTCACATACACACTGGAAGCGCGATGGCGACGTTGCGGTAAATGACAAATGGGCGAATCACGACAAAGTCGTCCCCCTTGCGGAAGCCCCTGGCTATGATCTCGATGGAGAGGTCCAGATGACCTTCAAGCCCCTAGTCCACTCATGGCATGGATGTGTTCCGTACGCAGCGGTCGACGCTGATGGTGCTGCTGGGTAAGTGAGAAAAACCCTTAGGACTTGTGAAATTCCGCTCTCAAGAGCCAAGCGACATCGATCGAATATACTGACGAAGCTCGAATGCTAGTGCTGGTTTAAAGCCAACAGGTAAAGCCGGCGGCGATTGTCGTGACTTAGGCCAGACTGGTCAGACTTACACGCGAATCGGAAAATCCCATGACCGGACGGGCATCATCTACAGCTACTACCTACCCAAAGTGCAGGGTAACGACGAGCAGCATAAGCATCACTGGATCACAGCCGTCGTTTGGCTCGCCGTCGATAAGTGTCCCGACGATATTGCAAACTTTTCGCCTCGCGGCGTCGCGTACTCTACGAACCCACAAGGCGCATTCGACACCACACACACCACCAATACCCTCTTCATCAGTTGGGAGAACTCAGCGACAGCAACACGCCCTATTCTGGCATACGATGCCGGAGTTCCTCTTATCCCTTCCGCAAATGGTCCCGAAGGAGCCTTGAGCCCCCCTCTGGTCGCCTGGGATCGCCTCCCAGCTGCAGCAAAAGAGCAGCTGAATGGCATCCGATATGAGCACACCAGAGTTCCCTTCAGCGACGCCAACTTCCAAGGGACTCTGGACTCTGCTTACAGCGATACCTTCTTCACTGGCGTTGGTCCAGATGGTACGGATTGTGGCGATGATACGCCGTCGCAGGACGAGATTGATCCTGATTTCGGGGACCCGATTGCTTCGTCCACTGCTGCGCCCGAGCCCGAAGCCACCAGTCTTTACGGGGGGCCAGTCATGGCATAAGGAGATGAAGACCGTTCAAGGCGTGAGCAATTCTGACGAGAAAAAGCCTATTGGTGCGGGACTTCGAGATAGTAGATGCATTTACCTACCCAATACTAAGTAACGGTGTTCTCAATTTCTAATTATCATTCATCGCCTCTTAGAAGAGTGCATGTCAGTATGGATTCACGGCCCGGATTTGCGGATGGATCTTGCGGATGTGGACGCTGGGTGGAATTCACATGTGTAATGTTGATACTGTGGCAATTGACCATGCGAGAATAATAGATGGGTGACCTAAGCTCGGCAAGGGTCTATAGCATATTTCAATAAGGAACGTCGAGAAACATTCAAGGTCTTCTGTCTTTGGGTGGCTTGTTCAATTGCAAGTTTGAACAATGGCGAGCGCATCTCTCAAAGAGCCCCTCATCAAATGTAGGGTATAATTGATCCTGTCGGGGCTAAAACCGCCATTGGGACCGTCCATCTGATCGCCCGCTGTCGGGGCAGCTGTGACCGACATGGTTCCCCTCCACGAATCATTGTCATCTCATCCCGCCGCAAGGATGCGCCTTTAGTGATTTCCGACGACGCTGCATCTGTGGAACGATTGGAGCTATCGACACATGATCGTGAGGCGGGGTTGAAGATGGTCGACGTTCAGTGTATTAATGATGTTCAACTTTCAGTGGTTGAGTGAAAAGTGAGATTGTGAGCAATCTCATACACCACCCGAATACAATGGCTTCCCAATTCGACTTTGACGAGTCCATCAAGGGCGCTCTGCCGTCCGATTTCACCTGGGGCTTTGCCACGGCCGCTGCTCAAGTTGAGGGTGCCTGGAACAAGGATGGCAAGGGCGAGTCTATCTGGGACAAATTTGCGCATACTCCAGGAAAGGTGAAAGATGGCAGCACAGGCGACGATGCCGTGCGTTCCTACGACCTCTACAAGACAGATGTCGCACTCATGAAGAGATACGGCGTCAGCGGCTATCGTTTCTCTCTCTCGTGGTCGCGCATTATTCCACTCGGCGGCAAAGACGACCCCGTCAATGAGGACGGCATCGCATACTACAACCGCCTGATTGACGAGTTACTCGCCAACGGTATCACTCCGTATGTTACGCTCTTCCATTGGGACACGCCTCAGGCCCTCGAGGATCGGTATGGTGGTATGCTGGACAAGGAAAAGTACACGCCCGACTTTGTTCGATACGCTCGTGTGTGCTTCGAGCGCTTTGGCGACCGAGTCAAAGACTGGATCACCTATAATGAGCCCGGTGTCTACACCCTCGCGGGTTACGCCGCCGGAGTGCACGCCCCAGCCCGTTCCAGCTTCCGCGAGCTCAATGAAGAGGGCGACTCTTCCACCGAGCCCTTCATCGTCGCGCATACCGAGCTCATCTCCCACGCCTACGCGGCCGACATGTACAAAAAGGAATTCAAACCAACACAAAAGGGCAAGATCATGATCACGTTGCACGGAAACTGGTCTGAGCCCTGGGACGCATCGGACCCGCTCGATGTCGAGGCCGCGCAGAGGGCCCAGGAATTCGAGATTGCGTGGTTCGCCGACCCGCTGTATAAGACTGGCGACTACCCGGAGTCCATGCGCGCGCAACTCGGTGACAGACTGCCACGGTTCACGCCCGAGGAGAGCAAACTTGTGCTAGGCAGCTCCGAAGTCTACGGTATGAATTCGTACTCTGCGTTCTACGTCAAGCACCGCGACGGGCCGGCCGACATCAACGACCACAAGGGCAACATCGAGCAGTTTGACGAAAACAAAGAGGGTGTGCCGCGCGGGCCGATGAGCGATACCTACTGGTTGCGCACGACGCCGTGGGGATGGGCAAAGTTGCTGCGATGGATCTGGAATCGGTATCATGTGCCCATCTACATTACGGAGAACGGGACCACAGCGCAAGGCGAGCATGATTGGAAGCCTAAGGGCCCTGATGATATCCTCGAGGACCCATTCCGCGTTGACTTCTTCAAAAGTTACCTTACAGAGGTGGCCAAGGCTTCGCAAGAAGGTGTTGTTATAAAGTCCTACTTTGGATGGACGTTCACGGACAACTGGGAGTGGGCGGCAGGGTTCTCGGATAGGTTCGGAGCGACGTGGATCGACTATGAGAGTCCTGAAAAGACGCGCTACCCAAAGAGGTCGGCACTTTTCCTTGGAGACTTCTTCAATCATCTGATTAGCAAAGACTGAATGAGAAAATTGATAATGTCGAATTGGAGACAACAATCGTCCAAACTACAGTTAGCTTACGACTAGCACGCAAACGGACATGAAGACACCTGAGTGATTTGTTCCCACGTACTGTTCGTGCGTTATTGCTTCAAAAAAAAATATTCGAGTCGAAATAGCAAAAGACCTGCCTCGAGGGCGAATCGAACGCCCGATCTTCTCATTACGTAGACCATACGAGTGAGACGCTTTACCACTGAGCCACCAAGGCTAAACAGATCCATGTTATTCCCGGTGGGTTGAGGGGTCATGATTCTGGCTCTGCATCTTCGGAAGTCACGATGTTAGCGATTGATCATTGCGACTTAGGTTGTGTCTTTCAGGTGCGAAAATTTGAGTTGCCATCTAAAAAAGAAAGTTGTATGGCATTGGGGTAGCTGAAAGATAAAGTAATACCCTTGTTCGTTGATGGAACTAAAATCTCCAATTCGCTAGGGAAAAGCAACCGCTGTCAGTAAGCCTCACAGATGAAAACGCTGGGGGAGAGACGGTACCAATGCCCCGAGCTGCTCGGCTCCCACTTGCGTTCTTGTCGGGGATGATTCTGGATCTCGGAAAATCCGGGCTCTGGCCTCATGTTTCGAGTACATACTGATGAGCAGCAGTAGTGATACATCACACAGCTCGTTGTCCGATAATAGTGCCTCGAGTAAACATGTATGTAGTTCTGCTTGCAACGCGAACTCGGATTTTCCGACGCAATGATGAGGACGAGAAAACAACGTCACCCCGGCACAGCTACCCCGGAATCCCCGCAGTCTCCACATTGGCAACGTGACGTTCTGAATGGCACGGATCGGGACATTGTAAGCACTTCTCGAACTGACTTCATAGGTGTTTCCCAAGACGGGAAGTGTAAACACGGGCCGCGGCACTGGGATCGTTCAGCCTGAGGTGCGACGCGTTGTCGGTGTAAGCTTGGAGGACTTGAAGGGAGGCACTCCATCACTTGAAAAGGGACATGCCGCCTCCATTTCTGACTTCAGTCAATCCGCGCTGGTTTCCAGATGATTCGCCGCGACTGACGGACTCCATCGTAAAACCGAAGCAGCATGGCAACATTTTGGCACTTGCTTGTTGGACTCCCTCTTTTGCTTTGGAGTCATCTTCTGACATCGCCAGTCAGTGCAGAATCCATACAATGCGAGGCCAGCGTCAATGGCGGGAACACATCCAATGGAATCCAAAGTGTGACTAAGCCTAGAGTCTTCATCTTCTCCGATATCCTCAACGAACCCGACGATTCCATGTCACTCATCCGCTTACTCTTGTACTCGAATCAACTGGATATTCGCGGGCTTTGCGCAACTACATCAACGTTCTTGAGAAACGAGACACACCCGGAAGAGATGACAAGAATCCTACAAGTATACGGCACCGTCGTGGGTAATCTCAACCGCCATGTTTCGCAGCCGTTCCAGTACAGCAGCTCGGATGTCCTCTTGCCATTGGTGTCCTCTGGACCAAAGGTAAGTATCAGAATTTGCGAATCATCTCTCGTTAAGCTTGACGTGACCTGACTTTGGGAGTGTAGGTCTACGGAATGGCAGCGCTGAACACATCTCTCAGCGAAGGGGCGAAGCAACTGATCGAAAAGCTCCAAGAATCCTCGGAGCCACTTTATGTTAGTCTCTGGGGCGGCGCGGGCACACTGGCACAAGCTCTCAAGCAGATTGAGACCGATCAGTCTTCAGAAGATGCTGCACGTTTACGGTCACGGCTTCGAGTTTATGCCATCTCTGACCAGGATGGCACCGGCTCATGGATCCAAGCACGATGGCCCGATATTTTCTACATCACAAGCATCAATGGATTCAACCAGTTTGAAGGTGCAACATGGGTCGGCATCAACACCGATGACAATGGGTTTGCGAATACTACCAAGATCAAGAATGCTTGGGCCGATGAGAACATTCGAGTCGGGTCTCTCGGGAGCATCTATCCCCAGATTCTGTATGGGATGGAGGGCGACTCGCCCAGCTTTCTTTGGTTAATCTCGAATGGCCTTTCGGTTCCTGATATGTCTAACTTGGGAAGCTGGGGAGGCCGTTACACCCGGGTTTCTGAAGTAGATGGTTTCAATTGGTATGGCAACGCACCAGACAGCGTGACACTTCCCTCGGGAAGTCAATACCGGAGCAGCCAGGCAACCATTTGGCGCTGGAGAGATGCCATGCAAGACGATTTCGCCGCTCGCATGCAGTGGACACTAAACAACAGTGTGGGTGCTGTAGCGCATCCACCTCAACTGAGCATCAATGGCTCGACAGGCACCGAAGTTGTGAGATTCGACCTCAGTCTCAATGGGTCGATCATTCTCGACGCGTCTAGCACGTGTGATGCCGACCACCCTGGAGAAACGAGTCAACTCGACTTTGAGTGGTTTGGGTACCCGCCACCTCTGGGCTTCGGCGTCCAACCTTCCCTCACCATTCTACCACTCACGCCTCCTCTCGGGACGAATGGTATTCTCTCTTTGAATGAGGCTGGCTTTGCAAATGTCACACTTGGGCCAAAGGTGAGCATCTCACCGCCAACTGAGGCCGGCTCTGCGACGGATGGGCAGGAGTGGCATGTCGTGTTACAGGTTCGCACCAAAAAGGGGCCGTACGCAATCCGCCGGTACAAAAGAGTTGTCATCACAACGCGTGCATAGGAGCAACTTCAAGGGTGCTAAGTGTTCGACGCAAAAACACGTCTTGTACTTGGACATACGACAGAAACAATGTCGAGTCTCGTTAGAGATGCAACTCCAATAGCATGGTTTACGTAGTACTCATTACATTTTCCATTGCAATAGGTAGTAAGCGCAGTTTCTCAATGTACTCGCAAATCAACTATGCCATGGTTTCGTCCAGTACTTATGGCTTGAATGCGAATCAATGACAAAGTGGGCAACAAACCAACTCCTTATCTTTGTTGCCCCAACTCTTTGTCGGAGATCTAGATAACTGCAATCAAGGGGCGATCAATATTCTCCACACTGTCTACGTGACTCATGTCTCAGTCGGAAGAGTTGGTTCAAGATCGGTGTGCCAAGCGCCGGAAACCTTGCCCGGCGCTTTGTGCCGGCCAGGAGATAACACCGGGTATGAATTGCAGTTGGAAAAAAGACGGGAATCCGAGTATTTGCTAGATGGTTTGTGAGTCACCCAATCGTTTCTTTCCTATTTCATAGAACCACTCGAACCATCCGAATGCAGTCTGGTGTCTCCCAATTCAACAACATTCAGCTTCAACCAGACCCCATTTCCCCCTATGTGCCATTGAAAGTCAGCTTCGTATTTTTGTACCACAACCAATTCTCAAAGTGCCCTTAGCGTCATGCCAAACTCTCAAGGAAAGCAGACCCTGAGTCTGCAACACCCGCAATCATCAATGCCATATCCTGAAGCAGATCCCCACCTCATACATCCCAATTCCCGACAAAGTTCAATCGTCGAGGAAGAGGAAGAGGAATTCACATATCCAGATGGAGGCACCACAGCCTGGTTGCAAGTCCTAGCCTCACACTTGATCAACCAAATCGCATGGGGTTATCCCTCCTCATACGGCGTCTACCAGCTCTACTATACCACCACCCTCAACCTCCCCTCATCGCAGGCATCATGGATAGGCTCGATCCAGATCTTCCTCACTTTCGGCATCTGCGCGCTATCGGGCCGCCTAGCCGACGCAGGCTATACCCGCCACGCCGTCATCGTCGGCCTATTCATGGCCGTGATGGGAACATTTCTGACCAGTTTCTGCCACGCGTACTGGCAAATCTTCCTCGCCCAAGGTCTATGCACAGGACTCGGGATGGGCATCATGTTCATGCCGGGCATTACCATCGTTGGCTCGTACTTTAAGAGGCGAAAGACCCTGGCGCTCTCCATCGTTACCACTGGGACAGGCCTCGGCTCTGTCACGTTTCCTATTCTGCTGAATTACACGATGCCTCATGTGGGCTTTGCGTGGGCTGTGAGGTGCCAGGCGTTGATGATGTTAGTCCTTGGTGTTATTGCGATTGCGCTGATGAGACCGCGGCTGGCGCCTAGGAGGAAGGGTCCTTTGATCGAGTGGGGTGCCTTTAGAGAACGGTCCTATACGTGTTTCGCTATTGGGAGCTTCTTCGTGTTCCTGTCTCTTTACTTCAGTCTCTTCTATGTAAGTCATTCTTTCCGGACCCTGGATGTGAGACTGAATGCTCATTTGCTTACAGATGAATGTCTTCGCCCGCAAGGTCATTGGGCTGTCTTTCACGGAATCTGTCTCCTTGCTGCTGATTCTGAACTCGTCAGGAATACCCAGTCGCGTTCTCTCCGGATTCATAGCTGGGCGCTATCTCGGCTCGATCAATATGTTCATCATCAGCAACGTGGTCGTGAGTGGTATGTACTTTGCGTGGATAGGAGTCCACACCAGTCCTGGGCTTTACGTCCTTAGTGTCTTCTTTGGTATCGCAAACGGCTTCGTACATGGCGTCTTTACACCTGCCCTGGCGAGTTTGACTGTAGACCCCACGAAGATGGGAGCACGCTTCGGAATGGTCGCGACAATTGTGGGTGTGGCTTCCTTAGCAGGGCCTCCTATCGCTGGTGCGATCCTCGACGTGTCGGGTGGAAAGTATATCTGGGCGCAGATCTGGGCGGCTGTGGTAACTTTGTTGGGCGTTGGGAGTTTGGTCGCTGCTAGAATAGCGGCCGTCGGAAATGTATTGAGAGCGAAGGTTTGAGTGCATTTGTGAGCGTTAATGAAAGTCCATGAAGACTTTTGTTCATCAGACTGAAGGGTATTGACCGTCGAGCAGCAGGTGATCTTAAGGGAGATGTTGCTAGGGCAAGTGATTGACTGGGTTCGCCTTACTAATAGTCAACGGGCCCACGTGGATGGGAAGCACATGGATTGAAAGGGTTTGGAAAGACTTGGGAAGAATATACCAAGAGCATCACCGTTGAGAAAGATTAACTGAAGGTATCAGACATTATTCCAGTCCTATGAAATTATTTACATGAAGAAATGTCGTATAGACATGTGATGCTATCGTAGCACATTCCTAACACTCTCCTAGTGTCTAGCGGGAGCGGTCGCGTTCGCGGCACCGTAAACAATGCGGAACGGCTCAGTCTCAGTGGTATCATACTCCTCAAGCTTCGTCGCGTCACCAAAGACACGCAGAGACTTGATGGCAAACTTGTACTTGCCAGCAGGGGCGTAGGTGCCGTCCTCGAGCTGGCCGTCAAAGTTGACAGCAAAGACACCGCGAGAGACGTACAGGTAAGGGAAGGAGCGGGGCTGGCCGAGGGTCTTGATGCCCCAGACCTCGTGGGTAATGTTGGGGGGGCAGGTGGTCAGGGGAACCAAGTCAGCGCGGACAAAGGAGGAGCCGAAGGCCATGTTGACGGCGAGGGCGGGAAGGACGGCCTCAGTCTCGTTGGCGGTGCCAGGGGGAGGCAGGGTGAAAGTGTAGTTGCTGGGAACGGGCTCGTACTCCTCGGCCTTTGCGCTAGTGGAGGTGGTCATGAGGGCCTGGTCGAGGGTGACGTGGCTGTGGAGGCTGCCGGCGATGCCCTGGTAGGGGAGGGAGAGGCTGGTGCCATCGGATCCGTTGAGGGCGATGAAGCCGGACCAGACGGGGAGGCGGCCGGCGTCAAGAGTTGGAGGGGTGGGGGTGACCAGGACGGTAACCTCGCCGCCGGCGGGGACGGTGACCTTCTCCTCGCTGAAGGCAAGGGTGGCGTACTCGGCGGACAGCTCGTTGGGGAAGAGAGCAGGGAAAAGATCTCCTGCAGCCTCGAAGGTGTAGGCAGTGGCAGCACCGACGTTGCTCAGGTCGTAGGACACGGACTCGGCGCCAGTGTTCTTGATGGTGAAGTTGAGCTCCGGGATGAAGTTGTCAGTGTCGTTGAATGAAAGGCTGGAGTGGCTGAGAATGACAGTGGAGTAGGCGGCATCAAAGGCCTGAACGAGACCACCACCCTGCTGGGGAACAGGTGCAAGAAGCGCGTCGGGGCCGGTTCCGTAGTTGAACTTGACGGGGTTGGCGTGGGCAGAGAGAAGGTTCTCAATAGTGGCGGGATCCAGAGTCTTGCGGACATCGGCGATCAAGGCGACGATACCGGCGGTCTGGGGGCAAGACATGGAGGTACCAGAAAGGACGGCGTAGCTACCCAGAGCTCGGGGGTAGGTGGACAGAACGTTACCACCGACGGCACCGAACTGAGGCTTCTGGAGACCGTCCCAGTTGGGGCCCCAAGAGCTGAAGCTGGAGACGGAACCTCCAGTGGCGGTGTTGTTGGAGTTGAGCAAGATCTGCTCAGCCTCCTTGGGGTCGGTCATATGAAGGACAACCTCAGATCCAGCAGCAAGAGCAGTGAGCCAGACGGCGGCCTGAGCAGGGGTGGTCATGCCAATAGCCTCAAGACCATCAACAGCGGCAGAGACGGAGCCAGCACCGGCGGCGTTGTTGTAGAGCATGACATACTTGGCACCAGCGTTGACGGCGTTCTGAGCCTTGGTGACGAACGTGCAAGTACCCCTGCGAACGAGCACGATCTTACCGCTGAGGTCGGGAGTGCCGGCAGGGTAAGGGTCGCAGCCGAGGGCAGCGGTAGAGGTAGAGTCGGTGCTCGTGGCCCAGAGGGGGAGGTCGACACCAGCCCAGTTCTGGGGCTCGCCGGGGGTGTAGGAAAAGTTCTGGGACTCGCCACCAGCAATGGTAAACGAGTTCTCAATGAGAACAGCCGGGGTGATGACGTTGTCAAAGGAGGCAATGGCGGTGACATGCTTACCGCTGGCGGCGGTAGAGGCAAAGAAGATACCCTGGTCACCAGAGTTACCGGCAGAGACTGTGCAAGGGACACCAGCCTCAACGATTCTTGAGACGGTGGCGGCCCAGGGCTCGTCAGTCCAACCAGAAGGACCACCGATGGAGGCGGTGATGATGTCGCTGCCCTCCTCGTAGGCGCGGTTGTAAGCAGCAATGAGAACATCGTTGCTGACCTGGCCCTCGCATCCGAAGACCTTGTAAGCACCGAGGGTAACACCGGGAGCAGTACCGGTGAATCCAAAGGGGTTGCTCTGAGCGGCAATGATACCAGCAACGTGGGTTCCGTGACCACCGCAATCCATGGGATCGGGATCGGGGAAGTGCTCATTGAAGCCATCGTAGGCGTCACCGACAAAGTCGGTTCCGTAGCTGACAAGGCAGTCGGCACCGAAGCAGCCACCGAGGGCGGGGTGAAGGTAGTCGATACCCGTGTCAATGACGGCGACCTTGATGCCCTTGCCGGAGACTCCCTTGGCGTGAAGCTGGTCAACCTGGGTCATGACGTGGGTCGAGAAGGTATCCTCGCCCTCCTGGCGCTTCTTAAGGTCGATGTAGTCGCGGCCCTGCTGACCGGTCCAGACAACCTCGGGCTTGGGGATGCTGTAGGTCCTCACGGGCCAGATGTTCTTGACCGAAGCGAGCTGACCGAGCTTGGCGGCCTTCTGGTCGGCGGTATCGAGATTCTTGAACTGGATGGACGCGCCCTTGAAAAGAGAGTAGGTGAGGTTCAAACGAGTGATGGCATCGTTCTCTGCCTCTGCGTAGAACTCGGAGGCATCCTGTTGGAAAGGTTAGGTTAGCAATTCTACCACCCCATGGCGTAGGTTGCTCATAGAGCTATTGACATACTTGTCCATCCTCCAACTCGACGATGAAGGCACCGGCGACGGTCTTGGGAGACGGAGCCTTGGCTTGGACGGCGGAAGCCGCCGCAAGGAGCGGCAGCAAGAGACTGCTTCTGACCATTATGTTTGGCTGACGGATGACCTGTGGGAGACCGGAGCTGGCGAGAAAGGAATCATCTCGTGAGCCCGAAGTGCCGGGGTTCCAGCTTTATAAGTTCCATGAGTGTGTCCTCCATCCGGGGAGGAGGGGGATGGATTGTTCGCTCGGCCCAACTCTCAAGGCGAACCCCAGTCTGGCGGGGACCCAGGACGGCGCAAGACTGGGCCTGTCGTTGTCGTCATGAAAGGAACTGGGAGCACCATTTCAGACCAGCACGCTTGCTCGCCCAGGCAGGTGGAGAGAAACATCGGCACAGAAGACATGCGCTGTGGGAGTTTGCGAGGATGCAAAGGCGCGGTGACAGTGTGGCACGCGATAGTGAGTGGGGAGCAGGGGTGAGGTTGAGGGGTGGGATGGGATGGGACCATGGGTCAGGGGGAAACAGCACAAGCGAACGGGACCAGGGAAATAAGAAATTGCACGCAGCTTGCCGCCTCGAGCTTTGAAGGCCAATCTGCAGCTCATTCACCGCGTGGGCAGGCCACGGCCTGCAGAGAAAAAGGAGCATCTCGACCGAACGCCGATCAACATATGAGAAGCTGCTTTTCGAGCTGCCTTGTTTAGGCTTCGTAGTGGTAGGGGCCTTCCTATCTGGGTAAGGTCTTCCGCATGTCGTTGGAGGGACCGCGAGACCTGATGGAGGGTAGTCCCTGGCCAACCGTGGTGGCCATGGATCATAGACCTGGACATGGTCAGGGGTTGCTTGGTTAGGGGCACTTTTATTTCACTAGCATCCCCCCCGTTTGGTGGCGAGCCGGCCCTCTCGAGGCTCGCTTCTGAGGAGCGCAGTTGGAGCTATCGCGAAAGAGTGATTGGCAGAAAGCGGGAGATCGGATTTGACTTCTTTGAGATCGCTGGGCAAAGGTTGCCAGCAGCGGCGCCACAACGTTTTTTGTACGTGAATTAGGGTGCGGCTGGCCGTTGGGCGTTCGCATGAGTTGGAGGCTAAGAGACTCGGGAGGCTTATTCTGGTCTGGTGGCACATCTAGAGCCCTGTGTTTGCAGATGGCAAAAGGACATTGGGTGGCTCGTGTGGCATTGGTGACGGCTCCATATTGGTATTGTTGCTGCGAAATACTGGCCGGGAACAAAGGCAAGGAGGACGAGCTGTTCAATGCCAGTGGCTTGTACAAAGATTGGTGGACGAGGGTCTGCTCCTATCAGAGTTCAGCAAGACTTCATTCGTAACGTTATCAAGACTCCAAGACATTACACTTGCCGCCCTGCGATAAACATTATATCAATATGATACGGTAGACACGATACGGGAGTCGCAGCTCCCACATTCCCTCAAAGAAACGCTGCCATCCGTCTTGCATGCAATAATGACTTCCCCAGACCATGGAGCCAAGGGGCCAAGAAGTCATGGCACTCTTACTGCCGTGGTAGTAGTGCATCTCGGGGTCGTTGTCTGTTGTGCGTGTTCCTGAATTTGCACTCGTGCGATGTGGAGCGCCGAGCGCGCGATGTGCTCAGGCACGCATATGGTCACTGGTAGGCACCACGGCAGCATCCACGCGGGGACGGACATCCCGGCTGCATGGTGGGTTCTGAGGCGATTGCGTTGGATGTTGTTCCAGGCACGTCAGTATCGGCTTCTGAAGTTAATTGTTTGTCCCGATACTCCTCGACATACGATTCTTCTCTATGAGGAAACAAGGCAATAGGGCGTGAGTCGGAGGCCAGTCCGTAATTAGAAAAAGGAGCTTGAAAGGTTAAACGACTCATGTTGAGTCTGTTCCTTTTGGGCAGGAGAATCAGAGACTCTGCTGGGTACATAGAGGACCTTTTGCTAGTCACTATCGCCAACTCTTCCGCGCCAACATGCGGAACCCCCGCACGCACACAGAGCAGAGCCAAAAGTGGCCGAATGGAGTATCTCAATGGGCGAAATGATTCTAGGAGAGTTGAAGGCTTGACACTCTACCCGGGAAAGACGAACAAGGTCTGGCACCTGTCATCCCATCATCCATGGCTTCTCGTCTTTCTGGGCCTCCATCCGATTCACCTGCCAAAAAGTCGATAACGCGGTGGCCAGGCCCCGGCCCTAGACCGGACGTAAAGGTTCGCGGGATGCGGGCGGCGGTGCGACGCTACACGTTCCGCTCGCATTAACCTTGCAAAGGCGCGTTAGTCTCGACTCTCGAGTCACAGGCGCAAGACATCGCTTTCGGTCTGCTATTACATATCGAACCGTATCAACTCGAAACTGTACCTGAGTCCCGCCGAGTTCTATGTAATGACAGAGCTGTGATTGAAGGCCTGGAGTGAAGCGAAGGTCTGAAGAGCAACAACAATGGCCCAGTATTGATACGCCCGGACCAACGCCTAAAGGGCGTGAGGACCACGGCTACTCTCGCTTCTCTCGCCTTTAGCCAAAAGGAGTTGGGTCCCGGCTGGGCTGCTAAGGCAATCTGGGAAGCTCGGGAAGAGCCCGCGGGGATCTCCTCCACTCAATTTGACCTGGTTAAACTTTCAAGTCCTTCGTATTCTGGGCAAGAGAACGGGTCCAGCTGAAAATGAGAGAACTTTTGATATGCACTTCTTCTCAGGGTTGGACGGTTCGGCTGAAGGAGAATTCAAAAGGCGAAGGGTTTGTACGATTCAGTCGCCCTTCTGGGTTTCGCAGCAAATCAACGAAGAGGTTACAGCGAGATGGCAACTGGAAAGGCTCATCAAACAATGGCCCCCGCCTGCTTGAACCTAAAAATTGCGGATAAATGATTACTGACTTAAAGCTGCTAGGGTCCTAGGGAGGACCTGGATGCACATATTCTGGGCGGCCTGCACTGCCGTAGGGGTCTTTAATGTAAACAGGACTTTGGCAAACACAAATGCATTTAACCTTACTATGGCGTCGAACTTTGTTCATGGTTGATTCAACAACATTGCATCGTCGTGCAGCAGACAATGGGTTTTGTGCTCTTGGGGAACAATTGGGGATATTCTTATCAGCACAAGCTCAAATAACTTCCGTACTCAATATTGAATCTAGGCAGAGATGCATGCTGTGTATTTCAAGCGGAGCTCGCAGTAAACAGGAAATATCCACAGCGGCCTTCGCCGAAACATCTCTGATTTCTGATTGCCTGAAGCATGATGCTAATCTCGCCCTGCTCTACTTTGAAGCGGGTTTCATAGCTAAACAATCGACCATCACCGTATGGCGATACACTGCAGATGTTGATACTGTCCGACTTTCATGAAGTCTCTACGAAGTAAGTATTCAGATGCCGGCGCCAGTCGACCAAACAGTATTAAGTCTAGTCTTCTTCACCGGCGTGAGAGAAGGTCGAGATTCTTGGCCAACGCAGATGCCAAACTCGGCCAAGTCTTCAGAAGCACGCCAATGCTGCCTCAAGATCAGCATTCCGACCATTCGGACACGATGGGGCGTACCTTACAGATCGTCAAATGCGACCGTCGTAGTCCGTCCCGGGAAGAGAGGGGGGAGGGTCAACGGGCGGCTGGGCGGTGACCGGGCTCCATGACGAGAGTCGCCTTGTTTCCCCTCCTTGACCTTGCGGCGGCGAGAGCGGAGGATTATAGCAGTCTCCACTTGTACGAAAAGAACATGTGGGCGAGATAAGTATCTGTAGCACACCATGATTAACTAGTATTGCTTATTGTTGTATCATCTATGTACTGTGTTCGCCGGACAATGCCGATTACTCATCTGCTGCCCGATGCTACATGTAGATATCAGATCAGCTCCCGGAACTCGAGTTCCCAACTGCAGGTCAATCCATCATGCAAGAAGCTCCCTCGCAACCTCGTATGTGTTAATGAAGTCTATGCCCGCTTTTCTCCACGTATCATCCTCCACGTAGCTCTTGGATGCGTTCAACACCAAGTTCTTGGGGGCACTCAAATCATACTTGGGCCAATACGGCAACAGTGACGTCCCATTAGTAAATGTTCCATTACTGCCAGCCTTCGGGTTCGGGTCCGTCTCGTAGACGAAGCGCACATAGGCCTCACCGATGGCGCGGGCGAAGCGCACGTGGCTGTCATATTGCGGCGAGGGCCCGAGCAGGCCAGAAATGTTCTGGAAGCTGTACGCGACGTTGTCAAAGTGCCGCACACCCTCAATCTGCTTGCGGTTCCAGAGCAGCTGGTCGAAGCGGTAGCTGTACACGGGCTGAGAGACGGCGTATAGCTCGCACATCTTCCGGCGGCCCGAGATCATGACTAAGTCGCCGCCGATGGAGGCACCCCTCCGCCACTGCAGGCCGTATTCCGGGTACACGGAACAGTTCGTGATGGAGAGCGGCGGCTGGGTGCAGGGATCGTTGGGATACAGCTCAAAGAGCTTTCTGATCGTCGGTGGGGAGAGGGCATAGGAGCGCCACCAAGTGAAGCCGTTGAAGAGATCTATCTCGGTGTTTGGCTTGGGGCTGTTTGGGTTGAAGTTGATGCCCTCGTCGCTGTTGGCGCCCGTCAAAAGAGGTACCTTGACAAACTTGCCCTCGCGGATCAGTTGGCTCGGGTAGCCCGTCAGGAAGTCGCCATCAATCATCGGGTTCCACACTTGACTGGGGTTTCCTGCAAAGAGTTGCGTCTGGCTGAGGCCGCGGAGGCAAGCCAACTGGTCTTTGGCGGTCCAACAGCCGACGCTGCGCGTCAGATTCTCGACGGGGGCGTTGTAGTAGGCAAGGTCCTGCACCTGGGCCCCCGTCGGCCCGCCGCTCTCGAGGATTGCGGCGCGGTAAAGGCCGTCGTCCCGGCCATCGTAGCTAAACATGTGGTAGGCGATGCTCTGGGCCCCGGCACTCTCGCCCCAGATCGTCACCCGGTCCGGGTCTCCACCAAAGGCCGCGATGTTGTCCTGGATCCACCGGAGCGCCAACCTCTGATCCAGCAGACCCGCGTTACTGGACCCTTCGGCGAGGATTTGAGGTGTTTGTAGGAAGCCGTACATGTTGAGACGGTAGTTCATGGCCACGCTGATAATGGGCTGGCCCATGTCCTGACTGACTTTGACAATGCCCGAGAGGTTATATTGAGGGTCGGCCTATGTCACATCCAAGTCAGTCTTGACACGCGATGATCCGAGATTGACAATTCCTTACAATTGACCCAGTGTATAGACCACCACCAAAGATCCATACGAGAACCGGGAGCGGCTTCTCAGGCTTTCCAGCTGGACGAACAACATTGAGTGTCAAGCAGTCCTCGGACATGTTGAAGGTCCCTCTGAACTGCATACAGCTGTAGCCCTGTTCTGTAGCATTTCTCGTGCCTTCGAAGGAAGTGTTGAGGCTTTGTGGCCACTTGTACCGCAACTGGCCAACCGGAGGCTGCGCAAAAGGTACACCGAGAAAGGCATCTTGGTCCCACTCAGCCAAATGACGGCCTTGATAAGTGCCATTGAGGACCTGAGCTGTAGGTTCTTGAGCTGCCACGGCCTGGAGGAAGCAAGCCGCAACGGCGGAGAACAAAAAGGATAACCGAGCCATGGAAACAAGAAGGAGGGCCAAGCTGCTGCTCTTCTCTGCTCTCATTTTCAGTGAGCGTCCCCTTTCCTCTATGTACCACATTTTATACGCCTTCTAGCGTAGCATCGAAGCTCGCTGTCTTCCCCTGATGCGTTCATCGCGTTCATCGCGTTCCTCGCATTCATTGCCAAACCGCTAGGAAAAGTGTTGCCGGCCGGGGACCCTAACACGCCTGATTGGAGGAATTTGACAAAAACCGCAAGAGAACCTCGTCGCCTCTAATTTCTAGTGTCGGACTAAGCAACTTTTACGACCTGGGGTAAATCATTGGAGAAGAATGCGGGGAGATGCGGGGAGACGCTATTGATGGCCCTGGGCCCTGGGGTAAGACGGACGGGGTGATCTCGAACTGGGAGAATGTGCCGGGGTGCTTTGGCAGAAGTAGGTGAGAGACGAGCCATAGCTGGCAGATTGGAGATGCAGAAATAATTTTCCCACCGTCTAGAGCGGCCTATCTTAGCGGGGACATCTGCATGTGAAGCAGGAGAGCTGAGGGTGATGATATAGCCCTTGGTGGTTGAAGGTATTGTCGCATTAGCCCCTTACAATTTCCAGGCCCTGTGATCCATGTTAGCTGTTTTGTGACTTTAATGAAATGACTAGGAGATGTTTCTTTTCTCACTTTACGCACGAAGTGAACCAGGTTTCTTGTTGGCTCGAAAGGCGTGAAGGTCGAGTGAGTGACACGTGAGAGGCATGTGAGTGAGTGTGCTTGACGCAGGTGGTGAGTCTCACTTGTATCTCATTGAGCCACTCATCTCACTCAGGTACCATGTGAGCTAAGCCACACTGTAAACCGCACACAGCCACCGGCTAAATCCCGGCAGCTCACCCAATTCCTGGTTGACGTCAATAGCCGCGAGCTTAGAAATTCCGAATTGAAGCTTCCCACCAAATCCACGGCAAATTATTTGGGAACCTCGATTCGACCGCGATAGCCTCCAGCAACCCCAGTTGCAGCCACTGCCAAATCTTCTCATACCACGAACCAAATAACCAACAAATCAACCATCGAATCAGCCAAGAATGCTTTGCAGAGCGTGCCGTCGCGCAATTGCGCTTCCCAAGCCCACGAATACCATCGTTGCAAAGGCCCCCCTCTCAAGTCTGTCGGTCGCAACAAGAAACGACGCCCTGAGATCCGCTCCTAGAGTCCAAGTTTTGAAGGCGATCCGACCACTGCCTCAATCCAATCTCCGATTCATCTCCAAGCGCCCATACTCCTCCGCGATCGAGACCTCAACAGCCCTCGAGAAGCCCGACCACCTCGACGATGCCGAGTCGACGATATGGGATAAGCTAGTCGCTGAGTTTACGCCCTCGGAACTCATCGTTCAAGACGTTTCGGGCGGATGCGGTTCCATGTACGCCATCGACATCACCTCGGCCAAATTCAAGGGCGCCAACATGCTGAAGCAACAGCGCATGGTCAACGCCGTCTTAGGCGACATGATGAAGCAGTGGCATGGCGTTCAGTTGCGCACCAAGGCGCCTCAATAAGACTTTGGGCTCTACCCACGGAATCACTTTGGGCGTCGTCGCGATGAAGGCGACTGTACTATAAACGACAATGTACCAATAACCACCAACACTCGGCGGAGCAATCGCGCCTCGCGGACGGCGAAGAGTCGAGTGAAGGAAGATATGGAGGGCCGAACTGTCAAGTCTCGGACGGAATTTGTATGCTACTGTGTTTTTAATATGGACAACCCTCACCATTCTCTTCCCAACCATCAGCTTTTTGTCTCTCGAGCTATCCCGTTTTAGCTAGATGTCCTTCATCTTCGGGCTAGACTCCAGATCATGGAAGTCTTTGCAAAGTTGGCTCGAAGTCGTTGCTGCCTCGTAATGTTTCTCAACCATCGCATACTTCGTCGCAATGTTTGCTACCCTTCTCCGTGCTCTAGAGTGCCTTATGCCCATGCCTCTTCCCTGCTCCGACCAATAACGCTTCCTCCATTACTCCTCACGCTCGTGTCTGTGGGCCTATATGGGTCGTCAACAAAATCTGGGTTTTTGCTTGGCAAATGGTCGCTTGTCCTTGAATAGCAACAGCTTACCAAGACACCTTCTTTGCCCATTGCCCCATTTCAATTCGAAATCTATCAGAGTCCGATAGCGATCCATCATGGCACATCCGTTGTAACCATAAGAGCTCAAGCGCTTACGCCGACATATCCGTGATCCCTACGTTACACAAGACAGGGTCGAGGAACCCACAAAAGCTGCCTCCCCTCCAAGTGTTTTCCCCCCAAAACATCCAATCACAAGCGTAAATGTTTGGATTCTCCAATTGCCGATCTCTCGTTCTCATCTTGCCCGGGTCCGACAGGAAGGTCATCATTGGACATCACCTGGTATCAATAAACTGAATGTCTGCAATCGAATGATGCCAAATGCTGGGCAGTGTGACTCTTCCCGACAGGCTATCCAAATTGAGGTAGGTCCATAATCGGCATTTGGGACTTTTGGTGACAACGGCCCGGTACACCAAGCCATCCAACCCGCAAACCCCGGTTTATCGACATGGAAGCCAGCGCTGTCATCCTCAAGACGTCTCTAGAATCCCGAGCGATGTAACGAGAGGCGGGGTTGCAACAATCAATGCATTGGTATGGCAAGGGGTCTCGTCAATGTCTGCACGGGGCAAACCCGAAATGTAGAAGATGGTCGCTGTCGGCATTGGAAATACTAGATGATATAATGGAGGACCCTTACCGCTGGATAAGACTTTAGTAGTTGAAATTGAAATCGAAGTCAACTCAACCTTGCCTGCCTCAGTATTGGAGTTCAGTTGCAGGACGAGCTGACGACTGGAAATATGGCGCTATCAAATTTCACCTCATACCTCGATGCAGGCTCGACACCGCTCTATCTTAGCTTCGCTTTCATCCTCTACTATGTTGTCTCATCTGTGATAGCTTACGACCGTCTCCGCGATTTCCCAGGCCCGCTCATCGGACGCTTCTCTTACTTTTGGCTCATATCAAACGCCCGCTCCGGTCGACCGGCCGAGCACTTCACCAACCTCAACAGGAAACATGGCTCCCTAGTCCGCATTGGCCCGAACGACCTTGTCACTGACGACCCGGATATCCTACGTCGCATGAACGCTGCCCGATCAACTTACGGCCGATCATCCTGGTACGATACCACAAAGCTAAACCCACACGAAGACAGCTTGTTCAGTCTGCGCGACACCGGCGCACATGATAAGCTGAAGGCCAAGTGCGCAGCTGGGTACGCCGGCAAAGAGAACCTGGCGCTCGAAGACGGCATCAACTCCCAGGTGGCTGGTTTCGTGGACCTCATCCGGAGGAAGTATATTACTACCAACGACGAGGTCAGGCCGATGGATCTGGGCAAGACAACACAGTATTTCACGTTGGATGTCATTACCAGAGTTGCGTATGGAAAGGAGTTTGGGTACTTGGCTACTGATTCGGATGTCCACGACTACATCAGCACAACGGAGGCGGCTATACCGCTTCTGCAGCTCTGCAGCGAGGTGCCATGGCTTGCAAGCTTTATGTTTTCCAAGCCCGTCCTGGGAGCGGTCGGTCCAAAACATACTGACAAGAGCGGTTTGGGAAAGCTAATGGGGTACGTGGTGCTTCTTCTATGGGTGGCATGATGGTGAGATGCTGATCGGAACATAGAGTGGCCAAGGAGGTCGTCGGACGGCGTTTCGGTTCAGATGCGAAGGAGGAACCGGATATGCTGGTAGGTTAGCTTTCTGACATCCTATCTTGAGCAGAGCTGAGGACAAATAGGGCGCTTTTATCCGGCACGGCGTCAGCCAGAGCGAGTGTGAAACAGAAGTTCTCTTCCAGATCATTGCTGGATCAGACACAACCGCAACAGCAATTCGGACGACCTTCTTACATCTTATTACATCGCCTCGCGCATATCATACTCTGAAGACCGAAATCAGCACAGCTATCACCCAAGGCCGGATTTCTTCCCCCATTACCTATGAGGAAGGGAAAGCATTGCCCTACCTTCAGGTTAGCCCCTCAAATTCCCCTCCTGAAGACCGTGATTTCCACTTGCTCATCAAAGCCAGGCCATTATCTATGAAGGTCTCCGGATGTGCGCGCCCTTCACCGGCCTTTGCGCCAAAGAAGTGCCCGCCGGAGGAGACACTATTGATGGACACTTTATTCCGGGTGGTACGCGCATCGCCCAGAACGTATGGGGCACGCTCCGTCGCGTCGACGCGTTTGGTAAAGATGCGGACCTCTTCCGGCCTGAGCGATGGATCGAAGCCGACGCAGCGACGAGGGATAAGATGCAGAAGACAACTGAACTCGCGTTTGGGTATGGACGATGGGGTTGTGCGGGAAAGAATGTTGCTTTTCTGGAGTTGAATAAGGTCTTTGTTGAAGTAAGTACAGTCTTTCTGCCTCGAGTTCGAGAATATTGTGGCACTGTGAGGTGTTGAGATGCTGACATTGACATAATCAGTTGCTTCGCAATTTTGAGTTCCAGATTCTGGATCCTGCTAAGCCTTGGCATAGCGTCAACCACAACTTGTTTATGCAGGATAACTTTTGGGTAAAGGTTACCGAACACAAGGATTAAGAGACTGTGGTCATCAACAGCATGTTGGGAGAGTCCAGGCCGGTGCCTGTCGTCATTTCGGCTGCAGAATGCGTTGGTCTTGCGGCGGCCTGTCGGCATCTAACGGATCACTTGTGCGAGGATCATTGATAATCTGATGACATGTGCTCGTTAACGCATGTTCTGTCTCGCACCATCGCCATTGTATCTCCAAACCCTTGCAATGCCTCCAATTTCTTGGTCTTGGTGCATCTGTGCTTTTTGCGTTACCGGTTCTGGTCGTCCAACCCAAACCCATTTTCGTTTCCCTCAAAATCCTCAATGAGATGAGACTCAGAATTCTTTTCCAAGTCATGTGCATATAACTCGGGATCCTTCGAGTGTTTGCAATGTCTGAACAAATACCACCATCGCCAGGCCGCTGTCGCTGTCACTAACACCACCATCACCATCGTCCATATGCCTGAAAGCCAAGCAGGCACTTACAGACCCAGACGCCTCTCCCACTCCTTTTCTTTTCTGCAAGTTCATTAAGTATTCGACCAGATTGTTATGCAAAAAGAGTTCTCAAAGCACATTGGCCTACTACATCTCATCCCTGAGTGGACCCAGGGGAAGACTTAATCCGCAACCCACGCTGAGGTGAGTTTGGCCGGGGCTCGAACCCGGGATCTCTCGACATCGTGTGGTGACGAGCGAGCGCCATGCACCAACTAGGCCACCTACGGTATCTTCGACGGCGACGAGAAGGAAACTGATTGATGTGAGAGGCGGCGGGGGAAGTGTGGGAAGGGCTAGAATAGTTGGGAAAGAGATGGGAAAGTACGGATGAGGGTATGCGGAAGGACTGAGGTAGACGGGGAAGGATGGTGAGGGTGTGGCGTGGTGGCGATGTTGGAATGAGAAGGAGAATGGCCCGAGACTGGCAGGTAGGGGACATGGGCGAAGTAGCCGCCGGGAAGCAAAGAGCAGGAGCAAAGGGTTCGAGAACGGTAACAGGGCAACAGCGAGTTCAGAAAGGGAAGGGGAAGGCACGGTCAAGCGGTGTCATATAGCAAGTGAAAAGACCAGGATCAGAGCACCTGGCCACTTGGACGAGACAACGCGATGCTGGATTGCGTAAGGCCGTGAAAAGTTGTTCACGCGCAGTGCCCAGGTATAACACTGAATGGAGGATGAGAACATAGGTAGGGGGCAACGTGACGGGAGTTCAATAAAACACGAGATGACTACAAGATTGAAAGCAGCATCTTTTGGCTGGAGTACGTCCGAAGTCAGGAACAGAAACGATCGTGTTCGAATTTGAGTCCCCCCTGTTAAAGACCTCGTCCACGCTGCGATCCACAGCGCTCAGGAGATATAGAGACAGCTTCGTCCGTGGCTCATATCGTGTGGTGACGAGTCGGGTGCCTCTGTAGCCTAACGGGTGACATGCGGTGTCATGACATTTTTTACATCCTTTATTGAATAAGGTCTCTGGTTCGAGTCCCTCTCTCGTGGTTTCTTTTGGTTCTTCTTTGCCGCTGACCTTTTGGATCTATGTTATTAGCTTTTACAAATTTTACCTTAATGTCAGCTAGAAATACCTTGAGATCTTGGCATAACGGAATATGCTTCTCATTACCACGTTTGTTTTACAGGTAGATGTATGTCGTTCTTAAATGAGATACACTCAGCCCCTGAATTGCAATGCGTTCGTTCATTCGCGTAACCCGCCTAGCTTGGGGAATTCAAGCCGAAAGACTTCAGATTCAATGTCCGACAATAGCTAAACCCAGCTCAGCTTTGTATTTATGACTGACTCACACAGAATCTACTTTCTTTGGTAACAATGTACTTAGAGGTGAAACACATGATCAACGATGCCTTCAATCAGGCATTCCAGTTTCTCTGCCAAGACGACACATATCGATGTGAGCTCTTGGGAGGCCAAGATCCGCCTCCGAAATTATCGGACCAGCAACAGAAAATCGTACATACACCTACTCAATGGCATATACTATTTGAAGACTTTGAGGCTAGATCAACAACAACCACCAAACACTCTGCTGTGACGAAATCCAAAAAGGGGCTTCTCGAAGGCCATTTGCATCTTAATTTCGGCCAACTGTTCCCAGCATTCCATTCTACCTTGAACCCACTCATTCAAATCCGTCGCTATATTTGAGAATGAGGGCCAATTGTATGAGTTTCGTAGCACTCAATAGCCAAGGTTGGGCTTGAATAGCCAAAGGCTTTCTCCATTCTATTCTGAAAAGATACGATGCTACACTGAGAATGGGATAATCCTTTCATTTCCATACACCCGAGTTAGAACTTGAAGAAATAGGAGGTATCGCATCTTGAGGGTCTGGGATACGGAGAGTGAAGTGATCATCACGCTGCTTGGAGAACACAACCAATCATACCCGCACGGCGAGACGACTGGTTATCGCAGCGTCCCATGATTGGTCAGATCAACAAGACCATCTGCACCATGTCAGCAGAGTTGCCTTGTGAGAGAGGGGCACAGCAGACGGCGAGAATTCTTGCCGCTGCGACGAGCAGACCCAATCTGTTGAAGAATCACAGGAAAGCTTCCACTAGGAGTATTGCCCTTTTTCAAGTCACAATTGAGGAAAGCAAGTGCAACCAGAAGGCAGTCGACGACTGCACGCCGGCGTACTTCACTGAACGACACGTCACCTATCCCGCTATTGCCTCCCTTCGTCGCGGCCAATGACCGAACACCATATGACTAGCAGCTTGCGGTCCTTTCAATATCAATCGCTAGATCCAGAAAAAAAAGAAGTCCGACTCATCGAAATAGCACCTCTAGAGACGGGAGGTCCGGGGTCTTCGGCGGACTTACCTGTTCGCTGTTGCCTGAAGCACGCCAGCCTCAACGAGGGGCAATCCTATGTGGCGGTTTCATACGCATGGGGAGATGCCGACATCACGAAGGACATCCTTGTGGATGACCAGTGGGTTCAGGTTACCACAAACCTGGAAGCAGCTCTGAGACAATTGGCTTCTCGACGAATTGGCGAGAACCTCGGATCAATCTTTTGGATCGATGCCTTGTGTATTGACCAGCAAAACGAAGCAGAGAGAGCCCAACAAGTGTCTTATATGAGAGAAATCTACCGCTACGCTACCAAAACCTTCATTTGGCTCGGCCTGGCAAGCTTGGACAGTGATCTTGCAATGGACACTCTTTTCATTTTAAAAAAATTGGTGGACTCGGGGGCTTTTGCTGTCATGTCATGGTCCGAATTTCCATTTACTGAGATCGCCGTCAATCCGACTATCGATAGAGTCCAGGCCATGCTCAGAGGGATAATCGGAGAGCTTTGTGACAACAAGTCAGCAAGATTGAACGCTATCGGTTCTTTATTCGAGCGAGCGTGGTTCCAGCGCGTCTGGGTGATCCAGGAACGCGTGCTGTCAAAAGACTGCGTGGTCTGTTGCGGTGATACCTGGACCTCTTGGGATGCATTTTATGACGGATTTTGGGTGCTCTGCGGTGTGCGCGACTACTTGAATATCGTCGGCTCGGGCACGGGGAGGCGAGACAGCTCCAAACTGGTGGCTTTTCTCACGGCGGCTCTCGATAGGGTTACTCCCGTTGCCTTCACTCATCCAAACTCTTCACTCTTCACGCTTTTCTCTTTACTCTCAAGAATGGCAAATAAAGCTCAACTACAGGCCTCCGATCAACGAGACTATGTCTTCTCGCTGTTGGGCCTGATTAGCCCGGATCTCAGCCCATCCATCCCAGTCCAGTACAATAAGGATTGGCAAACGGTTCGGACAGAGGTAGCCAAAGCCTGTCTGATCTACTACGGCCCGAGAATCCTATCATTTGCAGGGCTAGGAGGGGTACACAGCTATTCCGCGGGCATGGTATATCCAAGCAAACCGTCATGGGCACCCGACTGGTCCTCGAAGTTCCTGGCGCAGCCGCTACACGTCCCATCCATTTTCATGGTGAGAGGCCAAAACAGAGAAAGAGCATACACGGCCTCCGGGTCACTCTCTCAGTCTCTCTCAGCAGCGTTTTCGGACGAGAATTGGTTCATTGCGAACTCGCTATCGTTGAAGGCTGTGAAAGTTGGCACGATCGCCAAACAAGGACAGCCTTTCGTAAGATTGAATGGGTTGAACGGTGAGGCAGATGGGTTTCAACGTTCACTATTTCTCAGATGGCTCGGTGATATGGAATCCACATTGGCAGGAACTAATGCCGTCTACAAAACTGATGAAGCACTGAGAGAGGCGTTATGGAGAACACCAATCGCTGATCGAGAGTTTGCATTCAACTGGGAGACGGAAAGGGCATCTGGTGAAATGTTCAGGTCATACCAAGCTTTGCGACAAGGAAAGAATTACGAGGGCATGAAGTACATGAGTGTTGCCCTTGCCAAACTCGTTGGGAGGCGCCCTTTCGTAACCGACGGAGGATACGTCGGACTTGCGCCAATGGCAGCATCAGTAGGCGATGATGTGTGGATAATCATTGGCGCAGACGCACCGTTCATCACTTCGACCCGTTCATTTACCCGGACCAGACATTCCCAAATTGTTGGCGAGGCGTATGTTCATGGCATAATGGATGGCGAGCTCTTGCAGGGAACCATAGAGCTACAGACACTTAAACTCACGTAAATCGATGCTCTCTCATCATTAGCTACGTCTCGTTTTGATTAATATCATTCAATCGTGTATTATTGTGTCGTTATACATGAACTTGTTCGTCAAATCATGAGCTAATCAGTGCGCAGCCTGCAACCCGCGAAGAGAGATACTTGCCCTCACAGTCGCACCAGATCCAACGTCGAAGCTCTCCTCCTTGACCAAGCCAGGCGCCTGAAGAATATCCTGGAACGGAATCTCAACAGCACCGGTCTCGTCAGCCTTGTTGAGCAGAGAGATCTTGAAGTTGGCGGGGTTGGCGAGCAAATCCGCCGTGACAGGGATCCTGAACGCCTGGTCAAAAGATGGGTTAAAGATATCTGTTCCCGGGCTGTAGGTCTTGGCCGCAGTGCGGAACTCCTTTGCGCCCCATGTTACCTTGATACTAGGGTTGAGTTCGTCGCGCTGACCTTGCAATCCGAGGGCGCTGGCGACGAGGACCGTTGCGAGACCGACGATTTGGTGCTCATTCTCACTTTGAGTGGATGTGATGACTTCAGCGTTGTCCACAAAGTTGTAGAACTTTGCATGGACGACAATCTTGGCATCAGTAGGCTCGTCCTTGTGGGTAAGAGCCAACTCTTGGGAGCCGCCATTGAGCAAGATGTCCTTGACCGTAGTAGTCGCAATACCAATGTCGTCATCGCCACCAAGGTCATCGTCCTGGACATCAATAAAGATGCGCTGATCGTAGTCTGCGACGAGGAAGTCGTGGGTCTCGTTCCACTCCGGGTCGTGATCATTCTTCTTGACAGAGGTGCGCCACTCCTCCTCAGCACCAACGTTCACCTTCGCGTAGCAATCGGGGACGTCTTTGACAATCTTGGCCAACAGTCTCTTGGCGCCACTCTTCTTTGGCCCGCTGATGCCAATTGCCCTCTCAATAGTAAGGCGGAGAGCACCCAAGTGAGGCAGGTATGTTCTGAAGTAGTCGTTGTTGCTGTCGAGCTTCACAAGGTAACGGTTGGGGAGCACAGCCATTGAGGCGATGATGTCCAGAATGACCTTGCGCACGGCCTTGTCAACCAAAGCCCAGTCTGCGATGTTTGCAGCATTGGTGAAGTCGAGTTTGAGTTCTGGTGGGTTGATGAAAGCGACTTGCGCAGCTCCAATCTTAATTCTCAAGTCAGCACTCATACCAGCATCATTTATCTAAGAAGTCATGTAAAAGTGACTTACCAAGGGTATGATATTTGTCAGAGGTGCGAGCAAGATTGAAAGTCTGCCTTTCAGATGAACATGCTCGATACCCTGTCGTCGTCTGGTTTAGCTATGCGCGAGTCAAGCGGTCATGTTCGTGCCGGGGTCATACCAGCTTGGGCACCATCTTGCCATCGAGCTCAATGTCGCTCTTTCCTTCCCAGATCACGTCCATGTCAAGCTTGATACCGCCGTTGTCAACCTTGTGGACGTCCACTTCTGATACCTGCATGGGAACGGTTCCGAGGTCCAGCTTGACGAACTTGAGGCTCGCAAGGGGGCCAGGAAGCATCGTGGCGAACATGGGCTCGACGATTTCCTTCACCATCCTGCAGCCGGCAACATTGATGTTCGGCCATAGCTGCGCGATGATATCGTTGAGGAATCCTGATGGATGTTAGACACAACATGCCGAACAATCAGATACTGTAGCCTGGGAGTGGGTCCGCTGTTACCTACCTGCTGATTCGGTGCCTCCAGAGGCGGTCAACTTGTCTACGATTCCTGCCATTTTGAATCAGGATGCTGAAATTCAGAAAATTGAACAATGCAGAGGAGAGAAAGCGGTACTCGTTCGAAGAAAGACGAGAAGCCTTGAGGAACAATGATGATATATCAATGAGTTACTGCGAGAGTGGGTCAGCCGGTTTAGAGGGTGGATCAGCCAGGGGAATGTCAAGAACACTCCAGCTGAAGCCCAACATCAAAAGGGAAACTGATGGGTGAGCGCATTTGATGCCCAGACTACGCGGTGGCTTGTTATTCGTGTTCCTTGGCAGTGAACATGGAAAGTGGGTTGACGTCACTTGTTAGACTGCGGAGATCACTGGATGTCATACAAGCTTGCTTGGCATAGTTTGCCCTCGAGCTCCATCATTGGGCCTGTATCCCTGCCCGCGCGGGGTTCTGCACTCAGCCGCTGACACACCGCTTGTCGACCCCAGTTCCAGGGAGAACTTGCTTCGATGTCTGGATCAATGAAAGCTGTCTTGGATATTGCAGGATCCTCCTGAGCACCAGTCGTGGGGAGACGGGCCGTGGCTGGTGCTGCACATTGGTGGCGTTGTGGCATGATACGTGGACACGCTAACAGCGCTTCAGACACGCAGCGGGGCCATTTTACAGGTGAGAAGATGAACCGTTGAAGGCTAATAATAGGGTATGATGCCAAAGACATCGGTCTAGACTATGCGATAAAAACAAGGAGTTTGTAGATTCGCGAGGCTCATGTTTCATTGGAGACCTCGTGGGCCGCCTTCGATATGTGCATTGAATTTTACACACAGCTATTCAACGAGTCTCATCTTCGTGATGTTTCATACGCCTCTCTGACAATAAGTACTTAGTCTACAGCTCATCTTTTTCCACAGAAGACAACATGCGTAGGGCGGAAAAGAAAGCCCGCACATCACCCATCCATAGATCGGGTTGACTGACAGCTGGGAAATGCCCGCCAACTTGATGTCTCTGAAAGTACACCAAGTTAACGGATCTTTCAATCCAATCTCTTGGCTGTCGAAAGTCAGTTTTGATGTCTGGACACACATGTTCCACAATTCATAGTGACTTACTGCGAACCCAAAGTTTCCAACGTCAGGGAATGGGCCATCGCCCATACTCCACTGCGAGACCCCGGTGGGCACGTCTGTGTGGGGAAATTGCGACTAGCATAGGTGTCAATCATTACGACGCTTGCAAGAAGCACACTTAAAAAGGGAAGACAAACCCGGAATCCCAGATAAGCTCGAATACCTGCGTATGGCCCCGGTATATACATCATCATCGCATCCGTGATGAGCTCTTCCTCGGTGTAAGGGTAGCCGTTGGAAGTGGCGTAGTTGACATCCCAGAACCAGCCAAGCAGACCAACCGGACTATCAGCCAGAGCTTGGGATATCGCCAGAGGCTTCTGGCTATGAACTACGGAATATGCCCAATGTGAGCCAAACCATCTGTTGATAGATTTCATGTAAAGTGTTTCCTCGTCGGTGGTCTTATTCTACCCCAGTCGAGCCCGGTCTTCAGTGGTTGGCTCAGCGATAAAGAAGTCGCACATGTGACCAAGTATACTATCACGGACGTCGAAGGTCATCCACATTCCAGTGACCCATCCGAGGTCCGTAGTGACTATTCCATACTTTTCGTAACCGAGCTGGTGCATCAATGTGTCGAAGGCCAATCCCATTTCGCGCAATCCTAGCCCGGGGTGTTCTGGCTCGGGACTGAATCCAAAGCCAGGTAGATCCGGCGCGACGATGTGAAACGGCTGTTCGGAATTTTCTGACAAAGGCTTGATGACTTTTGACCACTCTAGATTTGTTGATGGCCACCCGTGAAGGAGGAGCAGTGGTGTGGCGTTGGCGTTGGCGGAAACGTGATGGATAAAGTGCAGCGGTACAGGATATGGGTAGTTCTCGCCGCCCGGGACAGTCGTTGCATAGTGGTCGAAATCTTCGTTGAGCCTTTTCTCAACGTCCTTCCAATCGTATTCGCTGACCCAGTACTCCACAACGCCGGTCAGATTCCCAGCGGGAGGCCCTTCAATATCCCAGTCTGAAGACAGGCCATGTGTAGGTCTATAGGATCGTACTTTCTGCAAGGTATCATACAGAAAGGATTCGTGGACGTGAACCCCGAATGTTTCGACTTTTGGGTTCGAGGGAAAGTCGAAATTCAGTGTAGGTTGACCATATCGCTGGTAACTAGTAGCTGTGGCCATCGACCACAATAGAGATTGGACAAGCATGGCGAAGGAACGCGCGTAAATGTTCACGAATGCGGGAGCAGATGCAGGTTACTTTCCCGTAGAACATACTATGCGTTGACTACATACCCTCGAATCGTGAAGACTGTTAGTTTCATTCTGTTCCCTTAAATGATTCCAAGAAAGACAGTACATTCATGCTTGCGCTCGTATTCCGTGGAGCTGGATCGATTACAAATGGTGAAGTGGTCTCATTTCTAAGTATCATTCCTTTTCATTAAAGAATTCTGACAAAATCTTACAAATCCACATAGTCTATCGTTGCGGTTACCTTTCATCGACCAGCGAGTGTCTTGAAGTTTTACGATGCAACGGGGTATGTAGCATTCGGTCATGAAAGATTCCCGACTCGGTCCCGGAAAAGTTTCGGGAGCCCCACAATGTTGCCTGATGACCTCCGAAGGATGCGGCCTGCCGGGCCGTAGACGGTCCAAAAGTGCCTACAATAATATGAGCAGGATGGGTTATTGACTAGGGCACCCATTCAACCGTTTAATCGCCTGAAGACCCTTGTGAGAATATATGGAGATAGGACAGCATAGCCATCAACTGCCGAGTTGAGGGTAGTTCCATGGCTTTGCTTAGGTTCTCATTCATGGCTCCCTATCGCTCCAGCTACCGACTCTGGACTCGCTCAAATGTTGCGATCCTTTGAATGAGTTGATTAAAACTTGAATACAACAACTGATTGGATCGACACTGAATCAGGCTCCATGGCGTCATAAAGATGTTGCATTGAGCTCAGGTCACACAGAATTGTTGGACGTGGGTGCGCCACCTTGCAACTCAACCAGGGTAGAGGTTCTTTGACAAGAACAAGGTACACTGAATTTCTCTTCCGGGATATGCAGGCGACTTATTACGTGTCAGGCTTGTAAGTCTGCCTAACAAGGCTGACAACTTTGGTGCAATGATTTTGCGACGTCGCGATTCGAGCTGTGCCGATTACTCATCGGCTGAAAGAAAGGGGCATACCGTCAGTTGATGATGGTTTAACATAGTCAACGGCTGAAGTAAAGACACTTGACTACAAAAGCGTGGCTATCATCCTTTAAATCGGTGCTTGATGAGACATGATCATCATCAACTGCTATACTCCACCCTCTGACTTCAACTTATCACCATCAAACTTTGAAAGCTACTGTTAGTACTCTGGCAGACTCGAGATTCAATATGAGATACTCCTTGGAGACCATCTTCACCTTCGTGCTTTTGGGGAGCACGACTGCATCTCCGGGACCGCTCCGACTCCCCCAAATCACCTATCCTTCCAACGTTGGATGCGGTGAAGTGAACGTCTTCTATACGTGAGAACCGCATAGATCCTTGAAGAAGTAGAGAGTTCGGCTAACCCAACACAGAGGACTTCCTGCCTATCACCCATACGTGATTGCGCAGCATTATGACCCTGTTGATGTTGACAAGGAACTCCGGAATGACACCGCTGCACTTGTCAAGGCCGGCTTCAATGTCTACGGTACAATGCTCTCGTACCACTAAGTGCTGATAACTTACTGATAACACTGGAATTAGTTTTGTTCCAAGGCCCGGACCAGCCAATCACAAATATCGCCGACCGAATGAACGGCATCCACTGGGGTGTGACTGGCGTGGGTTTCGGCCAAAGGGGCGCGACTATTCTGGACGTTGTCACTCGTTTTGAAGGTATTTACTGCTGTTAGTTTCCATGAAAAAACCGGCTGGGAATGCTTACCGCAAACTTTAGATAATCTTCATCAGTTTCGCGAGAATGCGCCCTTGACCCCGACGGTATTCAACTGGGGTCCTACCACGCTGGCCGCCTCTGTGATCCGACATGTACCATTGAAGGAAGACTGTTCCAACAAGCCTGGACAATTGATTGTAGGCACCGACTGATAATCCGGATCGATAAACCAAGACATTGACTTTTAATTATCAAGGCTTATGAGGAAGCATGCCCTCTTGAGCTATGTGAGAAGGTGACCGTCGTCACATCTGGGAGTCTTGAAGAGCTTCTGAAGGGCATTGAAAACTGAATCGGCGCAACTGCTGAGGAATAAAAAAGCCTCCGGTACTGTCTTGGCCTTGGGTGTGTAGGGGAATATTCAACATATTTGACACAACACTCTGAGAGTATTTGCGATGCAGACGGGGCGGAGTGTTCGACAACTCTATGATTTTGTGGCTCTGATTTCTCGCTGTTTGTTCTCTTGTACCAATTTCTCTTCATTTTCATCTCACGATGGATACATTTGATGGTTCTTGGTTTAGCACTTGGGGCCTATCACCTCATGGTTGGCAACCACTGCCAGAGGTATCCTGGGATGCTTACATTTCCCCCCATTAGAACAGGCCTGTTCCGTAGCACTGTCAATACAAAATGCTACTTCACTCAACTTTGCGACGCCTACATGTAACTGTGGGCAAGAGTTCGGTGCCGGTGCGAGTTTTCTTGGAAAGATGAGGACGACGCACAGTTTCTCCTGTGCTCCAAGTACGGAAGGGCTGACGCGGAATGGACCATGATAGAACATGAAGTGAAATGTAGATCTCCATCACAACCGCAGGAGCGTTGTCATCCTCATGGCTGTGGGATATCTATCTACACGGCTGTGAGAGATCCGGCCGCTGAAAAATTACCAGCTCGTCTTCATCTTCCCAAGTTTGCAAGATGTCCCGCAAAGGGATCCATCGCCGCATGGATGAGCAAATCTCCGGGGTCTTCGAGACACACGAGGCCTAGGAATATCACTAGACTGAACCTGGTAAGCCACATGGGGAGGTCTATCGATGAGCTGGACGGTAGTCGCTCAGATACGTAGCTGGAGGCCTCCGTCAAAAATCGCTCTCATCAAACACGCCCCTCACGGGCCATGTGCCGCATCTCAAAATCCCTCATACGATGGCTTTTTGTACAAAACAAACACACAAAATAATTGGTTGTAGAAGAAAAGCCATGATGTTCAGATATACAAGGGAAAAGTTAAAAGGCAGCAACCGCTCTGGGCTGTATTACGAGGCCGCTGCAACACCCCGTCCACTCAAGTGCTAGTCCGCTTGCGACGCCACACTCCCCTCGATTTCGAGACCGAAAGTAAGCATATGATGATATTTTCTTCATTGTGGTCATTGCGGATATAGTTCGTCTCATGTTTATGCTTGGTTGGAAAAATGCCCTTGCACGCGGTGTACATGTACTCTCGGATGCCCGGAGGCAGCAGACATCTGACCTTTTCCGAAGCTGCCGGCTCTGAGGCTAGTCCCATCTCACGCGATCTTTCGCCCTTGGAAAATAGAACTCTTCCACAACCTGCAGAGTCACCGCAGGTCAAGAAAGCAATTCGAAAGAAAATGTTTTCGTGGTGGCTCAATTGCCTCCTCATCTTCGTACCCATCGGCGTTTGGGCGTTTTGGTCTGATAAAGCTCCCTTGGTCATATTCATCACCAATGCCCTAGCGGTGGTTCCACTGTCCTCTCTGCTCACTGGAGCTACTGAGATGATTGCATCTGATGCAGGCGATACGGTTGGAGCTTTGCTAAACATAACAATGGGAAACCTCGTGGAGCTGATTTTATTGTGAGTTATTCTAGCATGTGGCCACAGTTCATTGACCAAAACAACAATAATTCTGACAATTTCCCAGCATGTAAGCGCGCCATTTATCGCCCCCATCAAGTCGTTCGATTGTGCTGATGTCCGTAGCATCGCCCTTAAACACAATCAAATCCAAGTCGTTCAAGCGTCAATCCTTGGCTCAATGCTTGTCAACCTACTGCCAATTCTTGGCACCGCCCTATGTGTCTGCGGAGTAGCGGGGCAGGAACCGATCTTGGATACTCCAGAGACTCAACTCTTGAGCTGCCTCCTCTTTATTTCTGTCTTTGTTCTTCTGATACCGGTGAGTGAGCGACACCTACCTTCCATCTGTTTGAGGACCATACTCATAAACGCCAGGCCGCCTTCAGCCATACGTTCCAAGCGCGCGATGGCGCGAATGAAGCCATGTTGACAATGAGCAGAGCTTCATCCTTTGTGGTTCTGTTTATCTACATCTTCTATTTCATACATGAAGTGAGAGAGCAACACATCTCTGTGATTCGACACCCAGATGTGGCGGATCTAGAAGATGGCCAAGCGATAGTATCACCTGACCCTCCATTATCGCCTCAGACCAGTCCTCGTTCGGGTATATCCAATGGCACCAACGAAGGCCACTGTGCTACTGATACCTCCGTCGAGCTCGAAAACATTGATTATTCCCCACGATCCGCATCTTTACGTGAGGATAGCGAAGAAGAGCGCGGAAGAGAAGAAAACAAGATCGAACAAAGAGACAGCCGCGAAAGCTCTTGTGATAGCTTAGAGTCGTTGAGCCGCCAGTCGCTTTGTCATTCGACTGCGGATCCTACCCGCTTTGATAGTACCGGCGCTCATCGAAGGTCTTGCTCAGATAGGTTGCGCATCTTTCAGACCAGCCGTTCGAAAGTCGCAACTCTTCGAGATCGAGGAAAGAGCTCTCGGAGATCCTTGGGACAAAAAGCCATTTCCGTCATCACCTTAATCATAAGCTCGGCCTTGATGTCGATGTGTACCGAGTTTCTCGTCGGAACGATTGATGACATAACTCATCAAGGCCATCTGTCAGAGTCTTTTATTGGCTTGATAATTCTGCCGGTCATTGGGAACGTGGCAGAGTACGTCACCGTCGTGACGATGGCGTCGAAACAGAAACTAGATCTCGCCATCGCGGTTGCAGCTGGGTCAGCCATACAGATCGCGCTTTGCGCAGCGCCCATAACTATCTTAGCAGGCTGGATCATGCACCGAGATGCAGCTTTTGATTTCAGTTTGTTTGAAGCGGCTGCCCTCTTAGGCGCAGCCGCACTTTCCACACGGCTTCTGCTGAGCGATGGGCGAAGCAATTTGAAGATGCCGGGTATCAAAGGAACACTTATGTGTGCATGTTATGCATTAATCGGGTACGTATGACAGTGTTTGATCTATATCAAGTTCTAGAAAGGGCAATACTAACTCGGGATAGAGTTGGCTCATTTCTTTTACCAGATGTTGAGACATAGCGAAGTCATGGATCGATAGCACAGAGACAGCGTGGCACTGTAGGATTACATCTTTGTGGTCTTACACCATCGCTCAAGCAATGGGAAATTGCTTTACGACTGATGCTAGCCCTGCGAGCCAATTGAGAGCCTTGATTACGTCTATGGGTTTCTTTGTGTCTTTTATATTAAACACTACTTTAAGTATAGATCTATGACGTGACAACTATCCATCTGTTGACGTTCCATTCCTATTTGCAGAGTGTCTTGCCTTACATGAAAGTAGTAGGCAAAGGAAAGCAGTTTTCGTCACAAGTAGATATAGCAGTAAGGGCCAGCAAGAGTGCTCATCGTGTCACGAATCTTGATAGGAGGACCGGCAGCGTATCCGTACTCCAGAACATCGTCAAGAGTTGTGTTGGCACTTGGAGGCGAGTTCAAAAATGTGTTAGTTCCCATGACGGCATCATCAGCAAACTGACGAGCGTTGGGTGACAGCATCTGCCACATCCACCAGACACGATCGATCTGCGCATGATGCAGGTAGAAAGCGGGATCACCGGGCGATACGAAAAAGTCTCTTCCAGGGTCACCTCCGAGAGTCTGATGAACATTAGCTTCGTGTTGCGACATGAATAATACAGAAGGAACGGAGCCACTCACGAAATGACCACCTCCGTGGATGCCCATGCCCATGGTACCCGACTCGGGATCTCCCTGCATCTCAACTTGGAACTTGCCTACATTCTGAGGAACCAGGATGTTGTGTAGGATTGCGGAAGCGTTCGAGTACCTTCGGTTGATAGCCGTAGTCAAGTCGCGCTTCAGGCAGCGGGGGTTATAGGCAAAGAATCCGTCTGGGTTTGTTTCACTGCCTCCGCCCGGAAGAGAGAGAGCCAAAGGTCCAAGATTCACAGACATATTCCTGAAAGGACCGGATGTAATGCAGCCACCTCCAGTTCCGGTTGGAAGGCGAGCGGCTTCCGATCCGTCAGGGTTGGTAAGGATGATGTCTTCCTGGTCAGGGATGAACTCTCCATTGCCAGACATTGATGTCTCGCTGCCGTCGAAAATGGGAGAGCTATCAACACCAGTCACGGCGGTCTTTGCCCAGTCCCAATACTTTCATGCTGATTAGCCCATGGCACTCATGGGTCCGTACAGGCAACTTACGGGTTGAGTGCCCCTGTAGCCACATTCCTCTCTCAGCGCCTCCTCGTACAACCAAGTGAAACGTCGGTGCCAGGACAGAAACGTGCCGGTATAGTGGATGGTGAAAGTCTGGTTAATATGTGTGGCAACGAAGTCATCGAACCGAGTCTTGGCACCAGGAACAATGTCGGGCGGGGTCAGGGCAGGCTTTGACTGAAGGCATTGCACGGCCTTGATGTAGTCGAGCTTTTCTTGTCTTTGCAATGAACCCCTAGACTCATGTTAAATGCAATTCAGATAAGAGGGCGAGCATGGCCAGGACAAAGCTTACCATTCTTTGCGGATTTTGATGTTTCCAAGAGAGCAGGAGCTTCCACGCTTCTGGATTTCTCCACTTTGGATCATCTCTTCCGACTTCTGGTATGCAGCCTGAGCGAGAGCCGCGAGCTGATCGACATTCTCGGCGGCAGCAGCGGCCCCGTCATCGGTCTGAGGTAGTGGGTTGCCGAGAACAGTGGAAGCCGCCTGAAGGGCGAAAACGCCAAGTGAGAGAACGTGCATGATGAGGTCGGCTGTGTGGAACAAGGAAACAAGGCCGCAAGAGCGAGTGGCACAGAGCTTGAGTACTTTCTGAGTGCAGGAGAGAACTTCTGCAGGAGAAGCGCCAGCCGTGTGGCAGATATATAACCCTTCCGCCGACCTACATCCGGTCAGAAGAGACTGAACATCAGTGACAAGATAAGGAGTCGACCGAGGCCCTGCCACTTCGTTGTTGGTGCTCTCTCCGTACGTGATATCCAGGGATTCTATGGTGGATCATGTCGCGTAAAAAGATCCAATTTGCATCGCCACCAACCCGGCCCAAGTAAACACCTCCCAAATAAGAATTCTGCGAAATATCTCTCAGTCGCAAGCAACATGTTAGTCCAAAATGCAATTGACCACTCTACAGGGGAGAAGACCCGTCGGCCGTTTGGCGAATCTTGGCTTCCAAGACCGGAACAGCGGGAAAGACGGCGGATTACCCGACTTCATCATGCAGGCTGAAGCCGGGGTTGCAGAAACGGCCCACGGTCTGGGCCAGTTGGTGTGTTGGTTTTAAATTCCCATGTAAGACTCTTTACCTGATGCAGCGTTGAACCCGATGCTGTGCAGATTTATCCCACGGCTCTAGCAACAAAGACTGAAGGCTTGCGCTGATCCCTGAACAGGCGGAGAAGGGCCGTGGAGTCGAAAAGATTCTGACTTTATGCATATTCTAGTCCCAACAACCAACTCGCGGCCAGGGGGACCGTCATACCATCCTGCAGAATTCCAAACCCCGGTTATTAATCCCAGCTCACAGCATTTCCCTCCATTTCGCCAAGTTGTAAAGCCACCAACCAACTGAAGAAAAGGGTGCGGCGCAGACGCTCCGATGCAGAACTGACATGACTGGAAGCCCGGGCGAAGGACTTTTTGTATTCGTACTTTCTATCGCAGAAATAGTCGATGCCAGAGACCTTACTGAAAAGGCAACTGCTACGAAGAGATGGGCCGATGAGGATTTGCGAACCCTTGCAGCTTCAGTTCAAGGAGCCAGAGTCTGGAATCAAGTCTGAGGCTGGAGGCGGAATGCCAAGGAAGCTCTGAAAGGCCGCTGTCAGTCTAATTATGAGAATTTGATGAACAGACTTGTGCCTTCTATCAGTTTATGGTGTGTGGCCGGATAACGGAAGACACGGCGTGCCTTGGGTGGCCGATTTTATCAATGTTCTCCCCTCCAAACCAAGTCGAATCTTTACATCTTTCTCAGTCATCTGATGCCAAATTCAATCCATCACCTTTCATCAGAGAATGGAGTTCGTCTCGAACCCGGAGGAGAATGAGGGACCCACGGTGTTAGCCGCAACACTAACAGTAACTTCTGTGGCATTGATTATCGTGGCAGCTCGCCTTTGGGTGCGCCTTGGCATGATTCATAGCTTCGGATTCGATGTAAGTTTGCAATCTTTGGGCTTACGTGATATCTATTCCTACAAAAAGTAGGCATTAGCCTTGGTTCGCTGACAATGATCTCAAAGGACGGGTTCATGACATCCGCGATGGTCATCGCAATTGCTGGTCAAGGAGTCCTGATCGTGCAGGTCCTTCACGGAGTTGGCCGCCACGTAGGAGACATTGATTTCGTCAAAGACTACCCGGTAGCGATGCAAATGGCATTCGTCTCCCAGCCCCTTTTCCTAGCTGCTATCTGTTTAGTCAAGCTTGCTGTTGGGTCGTCGCTACATCGAATCGCCTCCAAAAAGCTTTACAAGAACCTTATCACTGGGGTCATGGTCTTCATGACCGCTTACACGATTGCCTGTGTTTTCGTTAGTAACTATCGCGTACCTTTAGAGGATTGTCGAAGGTCTTATTGCTAACAAGACGTATTCGTCACAGACCATTATCTTCCAGTGCACGGATGTACGCGCATTCTGGGACTTCAACGTCAAGGCAACCTGCTGGGATGTCGATACGATCAAGGGCCTCTCCTATGCAAACTCTTCGATGAACATCCTCACCGACCTTCTCTTTGGAATCGCTATTCCGGCGCCCATGCTTTGGGGGCTCAACGTCCCGCGAAGGGTTCGAATATCTCTCATGATGGTCCTCGGTCTGGGAGTCTTTGCATGTGCAGCAGCTTGCGCCAAAGTCTACTACATCGTCACAAGTTATGGGAGGGCCTTTGATCCAACCTGGGACTCGCGGGATATTCAGATGTGGACCGTCATCGAGGCTAATGTCGGAATAATAGCTGGAAGTCTGCCAACTCTACGACCCATTTTCAAGGACTTCCTAGGTAGTATCTATGGGAAGGGGTCCAAGGCGCCGACAGCGGGAGCCTACTACGGCCGTGGTACGCTGCGCAGCGGCAGTAACTGGCAGACTCTGTCAAACACCCAATGGCCAGTCAAGCCGGGCGAAGAGAGAGGCGAGAAGTTTCCCAGGAACCACATGGATAGAACAGGGAACAATTACGAGCTGGAGACATACGCCACTCGGCCTGTGGGAACCACGACCGTCGCGGCTGGGACCGGGGGCGATGACAGTGATACGAGTGAGGACAAGGTCGAGCTGCGGGACAGCCTGACCGATGGGCGGGGTATTAAGAAGACTACTGTAACTACAGTCATGTACTCTAGCTCTCCATAAACAGGAATTGTGGACAGGGTGATCTGTCTCTTCTGATTATCGTGCCAATGATTTTGTTGGCACAAATGTCAATTTAGTCGTCGCCTTTGCCCTCGCTCATTACAGCAGGAAGTCCATATTCCGCAAAGCGTGTCTCTTGAGCTGTTGGAAATCTCGGCTCTTCAAACGCCACAATGTTCCTGACTGTAACCCCATGCCGGCTAATGGATACAAGAAGGATTCTTCACTTCATTCGCTTCTGCATCTTTTTACCCATTCGGAAATGTGGTCCGAGACCAGGCAGTCTCATTGGTCGGGGGACAAATGCTGTGTGGCCTGGTAAGAAAATTGAGAAGTATCAAACCCGGTATGAAAATGCACCAGTGTGGCGAGGCCGGAAGTAATCCTTGCGCGCAGGAAGTTGTTGTTCGCGAAGTGTGTTGGACAGAAGCACCTCAACCATGCGGACCTTGAACCGCGGATGCGACTGATACCTGGAGGCTCGGATTACGTCCACTTTTCAGAGCCCTGGTTACTTTTTGGGTCCGAAATTCAAACGGTGTCCCCTTATCGATAAACTTTACAAGACGAGAGATCCTTGATCATATGCAATCGCAATTTCGCAGGCGTTGTATCCGATCGTAATGGGCCTGACAATCCGCAAGGACCACACCTAATCTCACCCCCCGCTCCGGCCGACTTAATAGAACTCAAGAATAATGTCCACAGTTCTGCATGGTCTGACAAAGTCAATGAGTGCGCAAGTGTCGACACTGAACGGCACAGAAAATCTTGCATTCAGATAAGCCATATGAAGCGACCATAGAAATTGAACTTTGGTCATCAATGAGAAGGTGTCTGAAATAATCGGACAACGAGATTCGATTTCAGCTCCATCACACAGCCAATCATTCACGAACCCACTTATTCACCAGCTCCTCCGTGATGGGTCATAGCCATCCTAGCATCTCGCTTGAAGCAATCGCTTTGTCTACCGACATCGGCTTTCTCTTTCCTCCGGTTCTTTCATTTCGAACTATTGATTCGTGGACGTCGTGAGCTTCATAGTTGGTTTCGCTCTCATCACGATAGGTTTTACCAAATCCAGGCGAGCGCGAATATGCGAGATGTGGATTTCAGATGCTAAGACTGATGCTCATGCTCCAAAGTGAAGTCTCATACGATCTGAGACCTTTACCTAAGGTACTAGTCGAAAGTCTACTTGAAGAACTCAATCACTTGGTCCCGACCTGAACCTTGAAACTCTCACCACGACACCGAAGCTCGCCGGTCCGACCCCGTGCAAGGAAGCTTCCTTCGTATCGTAGAATATCCACACCGCACCAAGGATCAAATGCAGAGCGGCGTGGAAAAGTGATCTGACCATGGCCAGCCCAGATCTCGCAAAACTTCCAGTCCATGATTGTTGGAATCAACTCTTGGATCGCTGGCGATGTTCCCTCACACGGCTGTGGAATACTACGAAGATTGAGCCCCCATTTGTCTGCAGCAGGCAAACTGGGAATCCGATGATCGGGTATGAATTCACACTCGAAAAGAGTTCGTCCTGCCGGCCTCTGCGCATTTGCCAAAACCAGCCGGGTACCGTTTGCCGTCTGAATATCGGCCTTGCCAAAGACTTTGGGAAAGCCGTACTGCTCACGTCCTGCGAATATAGCTGCCTCGTTGTCGAGAATCAAAATGAGACTGTACATGAACTTCTCGCCCTTATAAGTCACCTCGACTTGATGGACGAACTCCTTGTACGCCCCCACAGGGCTCATTCCGTAGTCCAGTACTGTGCTTGACATGAGAGGCTCATCCTCGAGTTCTAGCACGTTTGGGACCAGATGGCGAACTTGAGATGCGGCGACACGATAGGTGAAGCCCAGCATCACATCGATTGCGAAGCTGTATGAGTCTGGTGGTTTCGGGTATGGGGGTGAAAAAATGGGGACCGAGTCCGCTTCGAAAGATAGCGTACCAAAAGGCATTTTTGCTGATCGTCAACCTTAATTGTGTGAGGTGATAGGTATTGCTTTGCTGCAATTATTAACATCAAAGCCAGTGGGCAACGATAACATAAAGCTGTTCTCGACTTTCTTTCTGTTTAGAAGTTTGCGCTTATTCATGTCTCTAATCGGTGTCCATGGCGTGTCCGAGAAGACCGCCTCGAACCCTATAGATGCTGCCTGATGATGCTGTTCAGCATGCTTACTCGCTGGCAAGAGTCAGACTTTACGTTATCACCATAGACTGGAAGACGTTAAACTAAGTGGGCATCGCCCGAACCACGTTGATCAAGTGGGCATTGTCCGACATGCCTGTGCCTCGGTCGCGGCATCCGGATGTCCACGAAAGGCCGTTGGCAACCGCAGTTGCGCCGGCCGAGCTTTCGGTGTCAGCTTCGGGACCCGATTCCGCTGGAGCAGTATCGACTCCTCGCTGTAGGACGACAGCCGTTGGCTCAACCGTAGCCTAGATTTGGCTGTCGTCGCATCTAATGTTGCATGATTTGTCACACGTGCCACCCCGGGGAGTAATCAGGGTCACTCCGGCGGGATTCGGCCTGGTAATATTCAAAATGCGGGGTGAAGCCCCGCCCTGTAAGCATAAAGTCTCGGCATAAGTCGTCGTTCACCTCTGCCCCCAGGTTTCTAGAGCGTCAACTTGAATAAGCCTGGACAACAAGTCTATCAAAATGCAAGCCTTTCAGTACGTGGAGAAAGGCGGCGGCCTACAACTCCGAAATCTACCGATTCCTCAGCCTGGCCCCGGCTGGGTTCAGCTACAAGTCAAAGCAGCCGGTCTGTGCCATTCAGACTGCCACATATTGAAGGGCATCGATGGGGTTGTTCAGCGGCCCATTACTCTCGGCCACGAAGTCTCTGGGATAATTACAGCACTCGGCCCTGATGTGAAAGAATTCAAAACCGGCGACCGTGTTACCGTGGGACTTTTCTCATATCCGATCAAGCTTCGGGACTGGACAATGGCTATTGGTCTTGGATTCGACGGTGGTTACGGAGAATTCGTGCTGGCACCTGTGGCAAGATTAGTCCACATCCCGGATAGCCTCCCATTTTCTCAAGCTGCGGTGGCGACTGATGCGATGGCAACATCCTACCATGCTGTGGTAGTCGAAGCCGCTGCGAAGCCTGGTATGACGATCGGCGTGATTGGTATCGGTGGCCTTGGGATGTCAGGTCTCGGGTTTGGAGTCCTCAAAGGGGCCAAGGTGTACGGCATCGACATATCCGAGTCAAAGTTCAAAGAGGCAAAGAGACTGGGTGCTAGCGGGTGTTTCAAGAGCCTGGAAGATGCTCAGGATGTGGAGTTTGATGCCATCGTTGATTTCGCTGGCACAGGGGCAACGACGAAGCAGGCCATTGAAAGGGTGAGTGAAGGGGGCAAAGTCGTCGTCGTTGGACTGGCAGGTTCCGAGATCACAATCCCTAGCTATGCTTTGATTGGTCGTAGTGTAAGTCTGATTGGATCGTTTGGAGCGAGTGAACAGGACTTGAGAGATGTCTTCAACCTGTTGGCAAACAAGTCGATTGAGCCAGAGTTGACAGAGATTCAATTTGCGGAGATTCCGGCGGGGCTTGACGCCCTAGATAGAGGCGAGACACAGGGAAGATTGTGGTCAGACCCGAGTAAGGCTAAGACTAGCTCAAGTAAATTGTAACGAACAACGGGACCACAGCTGATTATTGTGGTAACGATGTATGGAGAATGAATGCAAGAAGAAACTCGATTTATTTGCTCTTATGGTTCTCACTCCGTGCTCAGTGATCTCTATCAAACTATCAGAGGGGCTTCGTCAGAAGTAGCAAGTCTAGCATTTGAATAGGGTCTAGCTATGTACACATTCAATCAGTCTTCATTGATTGACTCAGCTACCCAGACTGGGACGATGTGTAATGCGTGATCTTCCGCCTCCATGGCCACCACTCTTTCACTCGTCCAAGAAAACAAGACACTTGAGCTCGATGCTCGCTCGTTCCGCCTCGTTCATAAATCTAGAATCCTCAAAAGAACTATGGAATACAGCCATTCTCGACTCGAAATTCTCCAATGATGCACTGTCCCATTGAAGAAAAAGGACAGGCTCATCTGGCTGCTGATGATCCAGAAACACCCAATCATGGTTCTCGCTGTAGGAAGCCGTATCCAGCCAGAAGTCTTGAGCGTCTTTACCAAAGACCTTGAATTTCCCTTCAGGTCGTGAGAAGATCTGTGCATGTCGTTCCTGAGATCTAATGCTTTTGGGCACTAGAAAGGCAATCGGGTCACGTTCGATCGTCTTCAGAGGCCTCCATACGTTGACCATGAGAACCCGACCCTTGGGAGGCACAGATTTCGGCGGCGGATCCATCTTGGGAATAGTATCTTGCAGAAGTTCAAGGCCACTTCGAACAGTCAAGTCGCCGTGGATAGAGTAGACCGGCGTGGTGTCTTTCCTGATTCCGCTTGTATCAGAGTGTCGAATTCTTGAGACAGTGGTGAATATCCTCTTGGCGTTGAAACTGTTTATAAATTCTATTAGTCATTCGCCTAACCACAAAGTTTACTTAACATAGGTAAGGAAAAGTCATCTTACTGTTTCTTGAGAAGCTCTTGGGTGTCTCGAAGTATCACCTCGCGAACCTCATCCTCGTCAGACCAGTCTTTAATATCAACCTCATGCCTCAAGAACTGCAAGCCATCACTCGCGGTAGTGAACTGATCCATCTCAGAGCGAATGTTACGAACGAAAACTTCGCGCTTATCTCTGTAATTCGCTGCATCTGAATAAAGATTGGTTGACGTGTTGAGAAACTCTGGTGTTGGCGGCGGCTTCCTGTAAACAAGATGCGTCCCGACTCCTGGAAAATCGAAGGCTGGAGACATCTTTTGAGGCGATGAGATTAGCAGAAAGTATTTTGCAAAGGGCGGACCTTGAATGCAGGACTCATCATTCGGGTTGAGAGAGGAAGTCTTGCTTCTTATGTGACTGATAGAAATTACTTCCCTGGGGTCTTCTTTCTGCAGCCATTCAACAATGAGCTATATTTAGCGCCCTGCAATCATCATACGAATCCCGCGCTCAAAGCTGACTGATGCAGTGATATGCGGTGGATGTTGCCGCTGACCAACAGTAATGGTAGCAGAGAAAGAAGTTCAAGGTAGCATGAATGGAACGCTGCATGAAGTGCCTATGGGATTGAGTACGTGAGTGATTCGTCCTCACGAGCATAATCACCACACAAGTCTCAAGACTACCAGTGGGATCGCCTTCTGGTAGACCCAAAGGGAAGGTCAGCGAGGGTGCCTCCCTCCAGCCAACCACGCCAAGAATTTATGCGAGTTGATACCAAGAGGGAGGAGAGGCGACAAAACAATACATTGTCTTCTTTCGTAACGTACCATGCCATCGAGGGAATGAAACAACATCGGAAATCTTTACCCATCTTCCAAGTGAAGCGACACTCATTGTGGTGTGGACTGAGTCTTTGCTCAGACATGACAGCTGAGCTAGCTTCAGGATTGACAAGTAAGTTTCTGCACAACTGGGCAGCCGTTACTACAACACCATTTCCACCCATCACTCTATCTCATCATCGTCTCCATGGAAGAACCTGAGAATAGCCGCTGCGACCAGGTCACCATCGTGTTCCCAATGCGCAGTCTCCGCCGCCTGGTCCGCATGTCCCATATCCTGAATACCGCCACTGTCAATCCTCATCTGGATCTGCCTTTTTACCATATCTTCATCAAACGCCAAATGCGCCTGTGATGTGAAGAGCCGACCCTTGATGTAGATGCCCTGCACCTTGGTGTGCTCACTGTGACCCCACACATCCACCTTGTCACTCGGCTTCAACAGGCCCTTGGAGCTCTCGGTGGTAGGTGGCGCAACTACTTGGTCTTGGTGCATTTGGTGAAGGTGCACATGATCGTCTTCTGTCTTAAATAATTGCTGACCCACCGGCGAAAGGTCGATCCGGCAGTGGCCTAACTCCCAGTCCTCCGAGGGCGCTGGTGCGACTTCGGCGCCGAGCATCCGGTTGAGAAGCTGGTGGCCGAAGCACACGCCGCTCAAGTGGAGATCCGGCCGGCGCTCCCAAAGTTCTGTTGTCCGGAGTCAGTACCGCTGGTTGCGGGTGTCTGTAAAGGGTAGTGGCTTGAGTGATGACGAACCTTGTAAAACTCCGAGGAGTTTGAGAATCCAGGGATTATCTCCGTGTGCATCATACATGCTTCCGGTGATCAAGACACCTTGATAGCTGTCGAAATCTTCAAATGATGGGACTGTACCTCCCTTTTCCTCTACCACGAACTTCTGATCTGTATCGACTCCCAGTGGAGGGTCGTGTTCAGCGCCGGCATGCTGGAAGTGTATATGCAGAATTTCTCCAAAGCTACCCTTTGCTGCATGGGTGTCAGGATGGGGGTTGTCCGTCTCCAGCACAATTATGCGGACTACTGGCGCGTCGGGAGCAGGGTACTTTTTTGACATCTTGAATTTGTTTCACCCAAGGGGCTTGCGGTAGAGTAATAGTAACAAGGGTGTTGAACTGAGGCTGTTTTGATCACTCAATGGGCAACTTTGGGGTATCGATGAAGTAAGAAGGCTGCAGGTAATTTACAGGCGCAGCGCAGTGGCTCACATATTACTTAAGGGCGACGCTCATCGCCCCAAGACTCCTTCTATGGTGACGCGTTGTAATGTCGAGTAACTAACTACATAGGCCAAGGGAAACATTCCTTAGCATTCTGCCGTTGCGGCCGGGTCATCTGAATACAAAATTGACGTCAACAATTTGCGCGCGACTGTGTTCTGTAGGGCTGAGGTCAATGGATTCTTCGATGACGGCAAGTTTTCTGCATTTGAATTTTCATAACATAATTCCCGTCCTCAGTCCACTACACCGGCGGCTCGGCGGGTTCCACAGGTGTGGAACTACTGCTGTTTGGCCCAAGTTCAAGAAAGCTAAATCAAGTATTCTGGGCTTGTGCCACCTCCCAAGCCATGGTGAAGCTTGCGCGGAAGAAAGCTGGGCTGGGTAACTCGGGAAGGTCAGTCTCGGCCAGTGCGAAGACTATATGATGAGAAAAAGCTTCTCAGCAAGTCTGCATTCAACGTTTGGCTCTTTTCCATGGTGCTCAAGAAGCCGGGAGAGGGATCTCGGGAGATAAAGAGAGTCGCCAGGGCCAACTGCCCAGACCCGGACTCGGAAGTCCACCCCAATGTTCCCAGTAATAGCTCGCCCCAACCGTGGGAACAATGGGGAAATGCCCCGAAAATATAGCATCACAATGGATCAAAAAGCCCACAGTCAAACTTTCGCGCAATATCTGCACTGACGTTGCAAGGGCAATGGGGATTTACAACTCGGAGATAATGCTCCTATATTTATATGATTCAGTCAATGGTTCCGCAACATTCCGTGAGACCGAAATTGTTCTTTGAAGCATGGGATTCGAGAACAACAAAGAGGACTCATGGAGCCTGGGAATTCGGCGCAGAGCATTGCAGCGAACTATTTGGATTGTGATGGATGCAACCAGTCCCCCCCTTGATGCGGTACAATAGCAACAAGACGCAGACTACCTTGAGCACAGGAAGGAGTGCCTCGCAAGGGAGATCTTTCTCAAAGAAGCACCGCATGATTCAGCGTTTTCTTTCGCGATTCTGCCGAAAGGCACTAGAAGTTGTCTCGTCAGAGGAAGGCGCCTAAGCGACATAAAGCAGGTTACGAATGACAACAACTAGGGAGCGCAGATGCCTTCAGAGGACCAAGAGTACCATTTCGTACATAAGAAGACTCGAGTATGCCGGCTTACGACATCTTCTCGACGACTTGATCGAGACAGTCTCGAACGCTCCACTGTTTGGCACCTTACTTGAGAAACATTCCAGCTCAACCATCTAACGAGTCTGATAAAATGGACAGAGAAACCTTGCAAAAGCTTCGCAACATGCACTTCGGCGGAGGGTCTGGTGGAGGTCTCGGCGGGGCCAGTAGTGGAGGGAGCCAAGGAGCTCCCTCTGTCGTCGGTTCGGTTGACGAATCTCTTGATATCGGCGAAGGCAACGATGCATTCACTGGCAACCGATGGGACTCGGTCCCGTCGGCCCCAGCCGGCCGCCCTCTCATCGGCGCTCCGCACCAAATCCCGCCCCAGAGTCTCCAGCAATCACGGCCACCGTCCGGATACCCACCTCAACAACCCGTCCCGCCGTACATGCCGGTCGGACAAGAGCCGGTCGATCGCCTCGTACCCTCGGATGCAGCCGCCATGGCGGACAAGCGCGAAGAAATTCGCAAAGTTTTCTGGCCGGAAATCAAGTCTTGGATGACCTCCGACACGGCCCTCCAACAGTTTGCTGCTCCCTGCCCCAAATGCTCAACATCAATGACCACCACGCCCGGCCAGAACTCGAACCGCGCCATGGTTCTCGTTTGCGGTCACATCTTGTGCGAAGCATGCATCAAACAAATTGCAAATCTTTGCAACCTCGGTCAACCAAAGTGCCCCTACTGCCCGGGCCTCATCGGCACTTACTCGCAGTGCGCTCAAAGCTGTCTGGATGTGGGCATGATGGGCCGGCCTTTGCCCAGGAGCATGTCAGAATTGGACAAGTTCCCGCTCACCACCCCCGAGGGTGCCTCCCGTCCTTCGTGTTGCTTCACGTGCCGCGCTCTCCGCGTCGAGAGAGCGACCAACTCGCTAATGAGAGCCATACTCAGCGAGACCAGGTCCCGTGCGGTTTGGGCTCCCAGATACGATCACAAAGCTGATGGGAAAGATTACAGTGACTACAAGCGGGTACCAGCGCTTGACAACATTATGAGGCAGATCAGAGACATTGCGCATAGCGATTATATCTATCAAAAGTATACTTGGCTGACGCCGACTGCTGAGCAGAAGAGGCAGGAAGCTTGGGTGGAGATGCTGGACACGGGACGCCATGTCTCTACGAGACATATTTAGCTGCAGAGGCCTCAGACTGTCCAGTTTCTGGCGAGGGTCGGATCTGGGTGGCGAACCGAAAGGAATGAGTCTACGGGAGCAGGAGAAAAGCGCAGGATTGGATCAGCAGCTGCACACAATGACAAGTTTAGGCTTTACCGAGATGGTTATGTTCTGGCTGACTATCACTGGACTTGAGCTCTCCTTTAGCCCTAGCCGAGTTTGATGTACCCCGAAATTGCATTCTGAAGGTGTCAAACTCGGATCCCATTTCCGACCGTTCTGAAAATCAATGGCGCCAAACCACAGAGTTCTTGGCGTATCGAAAAGCTTCAATATGTAGATCTGGATAATGTCTTGGCCGTACAGGATTATGCAGGTGCAGGAGACAACCGCAAGGCACAGTCGCTCATCTGTTCCACGGTTATAAGAATAAAACCCGAGAATCCGTGTCGAATGTAGCCGTGGTTGTTGTTCTTCCCCTCCAAGCTAGTCGCCGTGAAACACTTGCGGAGGCAGTGCCCAGGCCAATGGTAAATCTCCGAGTCTTTCTTTAGACAGGCGGAACGTCACTGAAGATCGTTAGAGACGTCGGGACCGGTTTAATCTCCTAGGTTAGCATTGCGTCTCCGTATCATCATAGCTTATCGACGTATTGCATTGACTTCTTGTGAAAAAATCGGCTGGTAGGTTCTCCGACTACCGGTAGGTACTGTACGGAGTATTTACGGACAGTCACTTATGTACAGTCAACATTGACAACGACTCGCTAGGTGACTGGCGTTTGAACTCTATTACATCCACAATTGAGGGCTTCAGATCTGGTTCTTACAGGACGTAACAGTGTTGACATGAGTACTCCTTCGTGGCATGATGTGGCAATTATCCAACAGATCAGCATCTTCAAGGCAGCATGCCGCTCACATGCGACTCTACATGTGCACGCAATCACCGTTGGGATCGCGGTTGTTTTATCGTGACGAGTCAGCTGGACATCTGCAAGACTCAAGGGGCTGCCCGCAGACAGAAATTTTCTGACGCAAGGTTTCACACTCCAGTGTGTTTCCGTCGGTGGCACGCGCCGTTGCAAGGAAGTGCTGTGGAACGGCTCAACCTAGCCTATTCAGACACGATCAGCGACCAGTCTGTAGTGGTTAGCGGTTAGTCAATGCATCAGAGTGTCAAGTTCGACATGGGCCTCTAGTTCACCCAACCATTCAAAGAGTCTTTCTCGACGCGCGTGAGATCACTCTGGAATTTATTCTACCAAGAGCTGTCAATGTCAGATCGTCATTGCAAGCTGCTCTACTTCGGAGAAGAATGATTCAATCCGAGTATTGTTTGACTCCGTTGACTCGGATCGGTGTAGGAGTAGGTTTGGGTCCCAGCTTCGAATCAATGTCGCCCGGTCCAATCAGCATCCACGTCGGGGAAGCGGTCTTGAGTCTGGAATGGCATATCCTCGTATGCGACGTTCTCCGGGCGGGTGGGTAGTGTATGCCGTTACGGTTGTAAGAATGGGATCTCTTGGAAGTCCTGGGCGCAGCCTTGGTATCCCGATCGCTGGCCGGCCAATTGTCTTGGGAAACGCCCGGTCCTTGGCCATCGGCAAGCAGACGTCTTGGCGACCATCGTAGGTATTCATGTGCAGACTATGGCTCTTCTAAGTAATTCACTGATATCTCTTGTCAGAGCTGCGAATGGTAAAACGGCCTTGCAGCTGCTAGCCTGTGGCAGGTCGCAGATCGCATCCTCGGTAGACGACCCCTCATGCCCCAACGTCAAACATCAGCTTCATCTATCTTTACTTCGCAACACCATGGGCAACAGAGAAGAAATTGCAGCGCTCCCATAGAAAGAAGCTGCTTCTTGAGAAAGCCAGGGCCGCATCCAGCCCAGTTGCCAAGACTCTATATGGTTTCGGGGAGCCCTCGTTGTTGGAGGTCTTGGGACTTGGACCGTTTCACCTCCGCTCAGACGCACTTCTCCACCACATCCCGCGTAACCACCACCATCACCATACCATCGATGGAAACCACATGGCCCCCCTGGAATCAACCCGCGGCTCTGCTGCCCTTCTCCTCAAATCCCTCCTCGAATCCCAAGCGGAAACCCCCCTCCTCAAGGTCCGTGTGCTTGTTAGTCCCTGGAGCTTAGAACGCCCAAGAACCTATCATCTCTTGTCCAAGGCACCTGGAAGAGCTTCTATTTTTGACAGAGCCGCTTGGCCTTGGCAGCGGCAGGTCTTGACACGCATGACGGCGCCGCAACCTCGAATGGCATGGTCTCCGCGCCTCTCTTGTCCCATCCTCCACCTTCCAACTTCTCACCTTTGACACTCTCTTACTGGTTGTGGTTCTGGATCTGGTCGTGGTTCTCCATGCCGGGTATTTGAACCTCTTCTTGGCGCTCCGTGGGGATTTCATTCATTACGCTCTCTCCTCCCACCTTGCCTTGCCACTCGTTGACGTGTGTGCTATTACCTGATTTCCGTCATCTCTCTTTATTTCCTCCTCACTTCAGCTGTGCTGTTTGTTCTGCTTCTTCGATTCTCCTCCACCAAAGGAAACCACTTCTTTTCCAGTACTACCTAATAATTCCTCTTGAGGAGAGAGACACTTACCGGCTGCGCCGACACACGATACCCAATCTTTTCAGTTCAACTTTCCAATCTTTCGCCATGCAGATCACCAGCACCCTCATGACCCTCGCCGTCCTGGCCGTGGGTATCAACGCCGCCCCCGCACCCCTGAACATCAACCTCGGCGCATACTCCCCTGCGTTGGTAGTCGGTGATGGTGCGCTCACATTCGGAGGCGAGGCGGAGGCTGGAAAGGGTAAGGGAGGCGCCGCCGGAGGCGAAGGCGCAGCAGCTGCTGCCGCCGCCGCCGCCGGCGTTGGCGCCCCCGGAGCCGCTCAACAAGGCATTGTCGCAGGCCGAGATATCACAAAGAGAGTGGAGAAGCGCCAGAGTGGCTTCGATCGTGCCCTCACGTTTGCCGAGGCCGCGCTCACAAAGGGTCCCAAGATCCAACTCGGAAACGGCGAGGGCGGTGCCGGCGTCGGTATCATCGTTGACAACAACCCCACCGCTGCTGCTCAACCAAACCGTGCCGGTGGAGCTGAGAGGAGGAAATAGGTGGGACAAATGTTTGTTTTGCTTTCCGCGAGGGGAGGAGAGCCGTTGCGTAATCTTGCTAAAGTCCGATCGAAGTAAAAGTAAGTTTGATGAATCTTTCTCTGATGAAACGAAATAGAACGAATGGCTGACTCAACCTCCTTTCAGATACTGCCATTGATACTCTGTCAGAGAAGTTGAAGTTCGCTCGCCTGGCCCCCGTTGATCGAACGCAATTCTGTTCTTCAGTCTTTGAATGAATTTCTGCGGACTTATAAAACCGGCAATCCGCGCGCGCACACGCGCTTCTTGGCACTTTGGCATGATGATTTTCTCACTTATTCTCGTTCGTGTACTTTTGGGGGCATGTAATATTTTTCAGGCGTGGTGTAACTTTGGGGGACATGAAAAAGAGATTTAAAATGACGCCTTGAGTTCGCGGGTGCAAAGGATAGATCGAGCACGATCAAGGACGTGACGACACCTGGAAATAGTAGCGATGAGGTCCGGCATCGCGTCACCCGTTGAGGTAGCAATTCACTTTGTCGGGATTTGTTCAAATAATTGCCGTGTCCTTCCGGTCTTATCTTTGTGAGAACGATGACGGACTCTTGTCCAAGTTGGCCGATGCAATGACTGCGTTAGTGTCTGCGTAGGTAGATGTTAGTCAAGGTTGAGAATTGGGGGCCAGATTCGCACACGCGAAGAAGGTCCGGCAACTAAGATGCCGCCGTGGTTGATATATACCGTGTCTCACTCGAACTAACCACATGAGCACACCAGTCAAGGGTCTCACCCACACAGATCCAACTAGACGGGCCGGCCCCCGTGTGGGTGTGTATACGATGTCTGACTGTGCGGTACTTGCTAATGGCTGTCCGCAACTCAAGAACATTGGTTCGGTTGATCAAAACTCCTGCACCTTAGCCCGACCAACTCAGCTTATTGGTGGACCTGGCCTCTCACCCCCATTTATCGCAAGTGTTGACTGGCAGAATCATGTGCGCGTTTTGCATGTTCATGGCACCACGCTGTCGGTCCTCACTGGCCAGCCTCAATGGCTTGCAGCCTGCCTGCAGGTCTTTGGATGTGTCAGGCGCAGCCGTACGATATCAACAAGTCTGGGCAGAGAGGTGTCAAAACAAGGTTAGTCGCGTCTCGAGTGTCTTATCCGATGTGTCTGGAGGGGTGTGGTGTTGCCTGTGGCACTGCAGCAGCTCGTTCGTAGGAATTGCGTCTATGCCTAGTCTTGGCCTTGCGATGGAAGCATGCGCTGGATGCTACTTGGCACCCGTGAGAAGTTGTAAGATGGTAAGCAACTTTCTCTGCAAACCACAGCCTGCTTCTAGATTCCTGGATAAAAACGACACGTCTTGCACTTTCTTTCCTTTTTCTTTCGTACTGTGGCTTCTTCGGTCTTTCGACACTCATTCAAGTGGTTCATCGTTTACCTCCCTATCTAATTACTAAACGGTACCAACTTTTCTTAACCAGTGAGACCTCCTCTTCTTGGCTGGACATAACGAATAAGACGCTTACCAACCAACCTGATGAGATCCCGTCAGCAATGCATACCTCTCCCACTCCGATCTCGCTGCAACCCCGCGAAACCCCTCTTCCCGTCGCTCCCCGACAGGAAGAGACAGGCTTTCATGTCATAACTCAGACGATCTATCGACCAAGTTCAACTTTCGTCACATACGTTACACTAGGGAGCGGGCCACCGACATCATACTCCGATGGTAACCCGGCCGATCCGCCCCCGGCCGCCGCTCCGACCACGGACCCACCACCTCCGGACCGGTCAAGCGGATCCCTTTCAAGCGCACAGATAGGAGGAATCCTGGGTGGCATCGTGGCCTTCGTCGCCATTGTTCTCATCGCTTGGTTCTGCATTTCTCAGAATAAGAGAAGACCAGGACCGCCACCGGACTGGGACTCTTTGTACGACTATGACTCTTCCTCCGAAAGCGGGGTTACCGGGTCCCGCGGGCCTAGGACACCGAGGATACCTCCGCAGATCTGGGGGCCTGGGGGCCGACGAAGGTATCCCGGCCCGATGCCACAAGCACCACCACCCCAACCTTTCCACATTAATCGTTACGACGCATGGAAAGTCAAGACCAATGGACCATTTCGCCGTCAGCAACCCCCGCCGCCTCAGCGCTATCGGACACGGGTCTTTCAATAAGTTAACTCTGATTAAAGTCTGGTCTCGGATGCGGCCTATCGTCGATACCGTCATGTTGCGATTCTGAAACATTCCCTTTACTCTTTGAACATACACACATACATGGAGGAAGATATTGGACGTCTATGGCGCGAGTGGAAGTGATTCGCGAGGACAACATCATGTAGTCGGATCTTGAGGACAAAAGCAGGACATCAGGGATATGATCAAGGACGACTGGTTGGCTTTCATACATGCAACATTTGATACCCCCCACTACCCCTTCTCTCACTAGCAGCGGATCCCCTTTGTATGACTTCTTTATGGGTCGTTTGATTTCGAAGCCCCTTAATAAGTCAAGCTTGGCTACATTGCATGGTCGAATTGAGTTTGAAGAGCTTTCCCTTAGATGTACCTTCTCGACGATGAAGCAGCACAGCGATCATGATCGTGAGAATATCGAGGTTATCATTCTTTAGATTTGCCTTGGAAGCCAGCGACGAAAATTATAACGAGAGTCAAACTTACCATGATCACTATGATCTGTCGCTTCGGGTCTCAAATCGCGCTGCCCTACATCGATGTACACAGTAATTACCACCAACAGCCTGAATGGCGCCGTACTTCTGCGAGTGCCGCGGGGCCTCATTGCCTAGTCTGCGGGTAGATGGTTTGAAACCAAGCTCCCGTTCGCAGAATTCCTGAAGATGAGGGTCTCGAGAGCCCAGTGATTCAGCAAACATCATCTACCTGTGTGATCTCATAGTATGTCAACGCCAAGACCGGAAATGCGAAGCAAATTACACCCACCGGCTCGCTAATTGTCTCGCCAAGTTGTCTCTGATAATTTCTCCGCATCCCTCTTTACCCCGCGCTCACAAATGGGTACAGTATGCGGAGAAGCGCAGGAAGGATTCAGCCGCAAGGGGCTCTTCAGGTTGAAGGGAAAGCTCTTTGGGGAAGAATCAGCGTATTTGCTCGCACCCCAGTCCGCAAAATCTTCTACCGACCGGCCGAGGGACCTTACATGAACCCCACAAATCTTCCACGTATTGTTGCATTCAATCTGGGAATTATGATGATATGATCCGCCGCCGGTGACATTTCATTAAACTTAAGCTCTTGGGATTTTGAGTATTTGAGCACGGATGGTTCGGGGACTGGGACTTAAGTAGTGGTGCGTTCACGTCCCTAACACCACTCTGTCATTCCCGTGTGCGTGCAAGTTTGTCAAGATGCGAACCACCTCTTTGGCTCTATGGGCTACCGCCCTTGGCCTGTTGTCGATTGCTTCCGCCCAAGATGAGCTTCCCAAGCGCCCTAAGGTTGAGCCTGCTCCGTTCAACACCGGAAAGGCCATGCCATTTTCGCCTCCCAGAGACAAAGACCGCTATTGCTACGTTAAGCCGAGCTGCACCGAAGGCAAGGACGACGCGCCGAAGATCCTCAAAGCCTTCAAGGAATGCAACGACGGCGGCACGGTGGTGTTCGACAAGACCTACCTCATCAGCTCGCCGTTGGATCTCACCTTCTTGAAGCACATTGACGTAGTCATTACCGGCGACATCCAGTTCAATGATGACCCCCTCTACTGGGCCGACAACAGTTTCAAATTCGCTTTCCAGAACCAGTCAGTCTTTTGGAAGTTTGGCGGCGAGGATATCAACATCTATGGTGATCTTGGGAACGATAAATCTGTCATTAATGGTCGCGGTCAGGCATACTGGGAGGCCATTCAGACCAACAGTAGTGTAAGAGCGCCAGGTCATGCTACTTTTCGAGTGTGCTAAACAGAACACAATAGCTCTTGAGGCCCATGTTGTTCTCTTTCGACGGAGCGAAGGGAGCGACAATGTCACACCTTCGGATGCGCAACCCTCCCAACGTAAGTTGTGACCATCACATCCATATAGTCACAGGCTAACAACACCAGTGGTTCAACTTGATCGCGAACAGTACCGACGTTATCATCAGTGATATGGATCTCAAAGCCGAGGTATGTCTGTACATTTCTTTAGCCCTAGCTCAGCGCGGCGCAAAAGCTGACACAATAATTGGATCAGAGTCAAAATGGTGTTAAGATTGCCAACTCAGATGGTTGGGATACTTATCGATCCGATCGCATTGTGATTCAGAATTCAGTCATTATCAACACAGACGGTGAGCTCGGCCACGGATGGTCTGGTTGCTTGCAGCCTAATTATCGAAACTCCCGCCTATGTTTCGTGAACTGATCTCGATGGCTTATGCAGACTGTGTGTCATTCAAACCGAACAGCACCAATGTTGTCGTCCAGAACCTGGATTGCACTGGCTCACACGGCATGAGTGTTGGCTCCCTGGGCCAGTACAAGGGCGAAACCGATATCGTCGAGAACCTCTACATCTATAACACGACCATGGCCAACGCTAGCGATGCCGCTCGCATCAAAGTCTGGCCTGGTATTGAAACTGCTTTCCAGACACTCCTGAATGGTGGAGGTGGTCTCGGGCGTGTCAGAAACGTCACGTATGACCTCTTCAAGAATGTCAACAACGATCGGGCCATTACGATCACGCAATGCTACGGCCAAAAGAACCAAACACTCTGCGAAGAGTTCCCGGTAGGTCCCTTATCTCTCTCTGGTCTCTTTGTGCAGTTGAGTGCTGATCATGGTGATTCCAGGCCAATCTTACAATTTCCGACATCACCCTCAAGAACATCTATGGCACGGTTTCAACCAAGCTAGACCCGCAAGCCGGAAGCCTTGTGTGCAGTGCCGCAGACGTAAGCTTTTTTCTATTGCTATCAGAGGGTGTTGATTATCCGGACACATCACTGACATAAGTTTTATGATATAGCGTTGCAGCAACATCCGCGCCGAGAACGTTACAGTCACGGTGCCGAGTGGGAAGCCACCTGTGTACGAATGCAAGAACCTGGACAAGAACTTGCTCCAGATCAACTGCACGTCCGGAACAGATGGAGATCGTGATACCACCAACGGATAGATGGAGTAGACTTTTCCACAATTACTACAACTGCGGGTTGAGCTTGTGACAACTTCTCACATTCTTGAACACACCTTAGCCAAGTCGTATTTCATCGATCAGATCATTCAGAAATAACAACGCTCTATCTTCTCGAAAGTATGGTTTATCACCAACTTGATCTCAGCGAATCTTACCAAGTGTAATTAGCGGCGTCGTAACCCCTATCCTCAGTCTGAGTCTCATCGCCATGCCAGCGGCGATCAAAGCCCCCGTAACTCACGCCGTCCTCGCTGTGATCCTCATCACTATCCGAGCGGTTACCATAGCCTGGGGTAATGTCGAACTCTTCTTCCTCGTCCACTCCAGCGCGATTCCACCAGTGAGTTTCATCCAGCTCTGTCTCAATCTTAGCGATACTTGCCCGTACTCTGTGAGCCACATCCTCCTTGAGAAAATACAGCCATGATTCCATTTCGGCGAAAATCTCTTTGTGAATCATGCCAGGGACGTCGATCGGTCTCATTCCGTCGCCCAAGCTCAACTTTGCTTTGGTTTCAAACTCATCTTTTACTTGACAGAACCAATCTATCATGTGTTGAGGGGCACCGCCGCGGGGAAATGGCTCGGCAATGTGCTCACCTTGGAGGATTCGGCTCCCGAAATCAGTCTCGGCCTGACAATCGTTGCAAATGGTCTGCTCCATAGGCTGCTCGCTGTAGGTTTTGGTCTTCAGATTCGAGACGTAAGAATCGCGACAAAGGATCGAGAACATGAAGGCTCCCTTGCATTCGGTGCATTGGAGCAACCTTCTGCACACTGGGCAGTCCTTGGGCTCATCGCGTTTTGCCCGCGATCTGAACCACGATTTGAGACATTCTTCTCCAATCATGTGGCCACAAGCAAGGATGACGGGGAGTTCCCATCCGACTTTCCAAGATGTACTTTCGTCTGCGCAATCCTCATGACAGATGGAACAAGGGATGCAACATTTGATGCTCGGGTCATGAAGTGATCTGGCATAGACGTCGCGAATATCCGGCCAGTAAGACGATGTGACAGTTTCCAGCTTCTTGGGGCGACAGCTGTTTCGGTAGTACATATGGCAACCGGTCGCAGATTCCCACGGGCTTTGTATAAACGTTGGCGACTGAACGTAGCTGCACCTACGCCTCTTAACACTTTCATTGTCAGTTCCATCTTCAGACCGTGAGGAGCGTTTGGTACATGTTGAGTTTGTCATCAGAGCTGGCGTCTCTCCCGATTCGCTTGCCAGTGATCCACTTCCAGAAGCAGACCGGTCAGCGATGTAAACAGGACCAGAAGAGGCCTCTTGAGTTTGGTTGATGTCGGGGGAAATTGGCACCTCTCTTTCGAGTGAGCTTGTGTCCACCAAATTTCCGGACACATCCCTCATCCAGCAAAGAATGTCAGTCGGGTCGTAAGTAGGCGAGGCCATTGTCGACAAGCGATGTGATAAGTAAGGCACGTGAGCTATATAAATGAGATGCCGAAGAAGAGATCCAGTCTCGCAGAGTAGAGATGTTCAAAAGTTGTAGTAGGCAAAAAGGTATTCTTGTAAGGAAGATACGGGCTAGAGTTGTACGTCAGGGCTGAAGAAAAGTTGGTGATGTCGTCGATGATCAGGCTGTTGATGATTATAGGTGATGCAAACACTCGGTTGGGACATCTTGTTAAATAAAATTTCTGAAGCCAGATAGTCATCTATACAATGGTTCTAATGTCATTCACAGCGAAAGAAGCCTCTGAACAATGATGCTTTAGCCGTTCAATGATTTCAATGGCTCGAGTCTTACCAAAATAGCTGATGAAAGCACCGTTTCTCAATGGACTTGGAAGACAGATGGAGTTTAACAAAGCCTTAATTCTTAAGAGATACGGAAACAAAAAATACAATGTTACGTGCCTCAATGGGGCCGCGGCTGTGTCTCAAATCAACGGGGAGAACAAAGAAGTTCGAAGGATTAGGGATCACAATTGCAGAGCGTAGGAAATAATTCAACCAAATTTGAGCATTACATTGCTGAAGATGACTTTGCAACTTTCCCAACTCACTTTTAATAACTGCTATCATCTGGCGGAAATCTCATTGTTGTTGTGCCTGCCTCATCTATGATTCGATATAAGCCTCACCAACGCAGATGCTACAAAATGGCCAAGTACACTGGTAAATGAGCTCGCAGAGAATCTTGGTCCAGATATTGAGACCGAAGGAGTTTGCAAGTAACGTCACTTCTGAAGAAAGCATGGACAAACGGTTACGTACCTAATGTCGGACAGCGACTTAACAACGCCGACGTGCATTTGCTACTGCTCGGACATGAGTTAATCTATAGCGTTGATGGATCACGACGGAAGCTCAACCTATTGGCAATCGGACCTCCCCCATCACATTTCCTCCCTAGCTGATAATCCTGGTCGCCAACGTGAGCTTTGTTGGGTCCGTATCCGCAACACTCTGCGATCTCGGTGCGTAATTCGCGCGGATTTGAATAATGTTAACCTTGTTTTAGTTACTCAAGTGGGTCCTGGAAAGCTGGGCGACAATATTACAGGCCAAATGCATCTTATCAGATCATCTGATGAATACCGAGCTGGAACCAATCCCTTGTATGTTGTTTTGCTACAGTGAGATCACGCCTCTTACTCCTAATGACAAGTAGTCAAGGATCCAAAGATCGTTTAAATCTACGCCCGCGATCGGTCATGCAATCTCTCCATTCAAAGGTCTCGGGCGAGAACAACGTGTTCCTGCCAAGATCCAACATCCCGCCGGACGGCATGACCTTCCCAATAGAGCGTTACATCGGCGGCCAAGATAACACCATTCATACTGCAAAGCTCTCCATCCCGGAGACCGGCAATCTAGACTTGCAGAAGATGGGACCCTCTTTGGATTTGCAAGTTCGTATTGCGCATCTCATCATCGAGCAGATGGCAGACCGCCGGCCGAAGTTCATGTTATTCGGCAGTCAGCGCATCTTAAAAGCTCTCCCCTGGCCCAAGTAGAGAAGAAAGTCGTCTTCTCAGCCATCCAGCCGCTAGTATAGGTAGCTTCTGGGTTGAAGTCAAGATGGCGTTCGGCACATTCGGATCACTCTTCCTTTCCCTCCTTTTAAGCACCTCGGTTCTTTCCGCAGATGTTCCTGCAGCGGCTCTAGGTGACAAGAAGCCATTCTCACCCCTGGCTCGACGTTTTGCTGTTCAATTCTCCACCTCTGGCTCAGCCAAGTTCAGAAAGCGAGATGGAAGCCCAGCAAGTCGCACTCTTGCCCTCTTCTCCCACCCTGCCGGCTAACAGACATAAAGGACACGGAAGGCTTCTTTGAGAGCCTGCAACTCACTAACAACACGGCCAAACCAGCGTTAAACTTCACCTCGGACATCTTTCATGGCGCCTCATTTGACCTCCTCAACCACACTGCCATCTCCCTGCAGCAGATCGAGAGTCTCCCCGAGGTTGAGAAGCTATGGCCCGTCTCAGTCGTGTCGGCGGTCAAGCCCAATGCCTCCGACATCATGTCCGAGCCGCTGCCGAAGTGGGACCCTCACACGCTCACCAACGTTGACAAGGTCCACAGACTGGGCCATCGCGGCCAGGATGTTGTCGTCGCTATCGTTGACACGGGCATCGACTATCTTCATCCAAACCTCGGTGGTGGATTCGGTGCGGGTTTCAAGGTCGAAGGCGGGTATGACCTCGTTGGTGACGACTATGAGATTGGGAGTGAGTATGTGCCTGATTCTGATCCCATGGACTGCGCCGGCCACGGAACCCACGTTGCCGGCATCGTTGCGAGCTCTCATGAGGGCTTGCCTGGCGTCGCACCTGATGCCCGCTTGAGGATCTACAAGGTCTTTGGATGCGGCGGTAGCAGTATGGAGGACGTCATCGCCCAAGGCTTCATTCAGGCCTACGAGGAGGGCGCCGATATCATATCTGCCTCTCTTGGATCGAATGCTGGTTTCCCCGAAAACATCCTTGCGGTGGTTGCCTCCAACATCCAAGCTAAGGGAGTATTTGTTACGGTTGCCGCCGGTAACAGTGGTGAGATGGGTATGCTGCATCTTCTATCCTATGATTCTTGCTCGACTGACTTGTGATAAAGGACCATTCTATACTAGTAGTGCTGCGAATGGCTTCGGTGTAACGGCTGTGGGCAGCGTCGAACATACCCAGACGGCTGCCTTTACGGTAGTTGCTAGATCAAGCAACAATGAGACACGCGAGATCGTAAGTTACACCCAGGAAAGCCTTTCCCTCATCCTACTGACGATATTGTAGCTTTATGTCAGCTCCGACACTGCGCAGTGGACACTCAACGGCACAACGCCCGCCCACTTCCTCAACCAGAACTACACCGGGCTTGACTCGTGCGATATCTGGGAGTTCCCCGGTGTTTCGTCAGATAGTGTTCTCATTTTGCCGTTAGTATTGCCACGTTCCAAGCAGGGAACATGCCCGTAGCTAACAGTAACGGTTATAGCCGAAGCACCTGCATCTGCGAGTGCTGGCAAGTCCTCGACTCCAACCTCTTCGGAACGAGCGTTAAGTGGGTATTCTACTACAACTTTGAGGATGCTGCCTGGGAGATTCCCAACCGAAGCGTCTACAACCCCGAGGAGCAGCCCCTTGGATGTAAGTCATTCCCATAACCTATCGTCCCCTGCCTTGCAACACGATCATGACGTACTGATATTGAGAATTAGTTGGACTCATCAGTCAAGAGGATGGCAAGTGGCTCGTTAAGCAAAACGAGCGAGGTCACAAGGTGGACTTTGAGTTTGTGGCCAATGGTGGCAGGGCAGTCGGCATTCCCGGCGCCAACTCCGAGTCCATTGCAGGTGCTATTGACTACTTCTCGTCCTGGGGCTTGACAGTTGACGGCCGTCTCAAGCCCGAGATTTCAGCTCCTGGTAAGTTATTCTCGTTCCAACATCTAGGCGTCTAAATCTCTCGTCTTTCACTGACTCCACATATCAGGTGGTTCCATTCTCTCCACGTATCTAACATCCGAGGGTGGGTGGGCTGTCCTCTCTGGAACCAGCATGGCCACTCCATACGTAAGTTGTTGATTGAAGGCTAGCTCAATTCGTTCTAACACAACTCCAAGATTGCCGGCGTCGCCGCTCTCTACTTCTCAGCGAACGGAGGCCGCTCCAGCATCGCCGACAACGCCGGTGACTCGGCCCACCACCTCATCACCTCCAGCGGCAAGCCTGTCGCTCATCATGATGGAAGCGGCTCTCTAGCGTAAGTCTCTCTATCTCAACATTTCTAGATTCACCGAAACTGACGAGCTGTTAGCCCTATTCCTATGCAAGGTGCCGGCATTGTCGACGCCTTCAAGGTTATAACCTACGAGACATCCATCGCTCCGGCCGTCATCAATCTCAACGATACAGACCACTTCCAAGGCACACACGAGATCAAGATTGAAAACAGAGGAAACAAGACGGTGACGTACAACATTATTCACGAAGCCGGCTCCACCATCTCCACCAAGCCCGCTTCGGATCCCGTGGTCGCGTTCCCCCCGGTCCCGTACTCCTCGAACGAGGGTGAGCTGGCCACAGTCAAGTTCTCGGCGACTGCACTTGATGTAGCTCCTGGTACGACTGGAGTTTTGACGGTGACTTTCATTGAACCTGCCGGTATTGATGCGAAACTTTTCCCGATCTATGGCGGATACATCAACATTATCGGCTCTAACGATGAGTCCTTGCGGGTGACTTACGCTGGTAATTAGATAATGCTAGCTGAGTGATAGCGCAGGGAGTCACTGACTTTTTACAGGTATCAAGGGCAGCGTCTACGGCAGCAACATCTGGGCCGATGAATGGATCGACCCCGTCATTCAAACCCCTGACTTTGCGCTGATCCAAGAGAACGATACCTTCAAAATGACGATCGAAGACACCTTTACTATTGATTTTGACATTCTCTGGCCTACTCGCGAGTTCAGCTTCGATGTATGTACCCCCGTTTCTCAAATCACAACCAAGTACTTCATCTGCAAGCAGCTAACGCCTTCAAGCTCGTTGAACCCTCTTGGGAGCCCACAGACTGGTCATATCCCTTTGTCCCAGGCCAGAACAAATATATTGGCTCCCTTCAGCATTACAACCTCATCTCGGACGCCTACTTTGATGCCCCCGTTCAGCAGTACCCGCGTCTGCCCTCGAGCACCTGGTGGCCGAGCGGAAATTTCTCGCACGGCGGTGCGATCGAGAGCGGCGAGTACAAGATCCTGTCGAGGGCGCTCCGGACGTATGGGGATTATCACAACGTTAGCGACTGGCAGATCAGGGTCTCGCCCAAGATCATCGTCGACAAGAATAAGGCTTGAGGCTCACACATACAAGCGCGCAACATAAGTTAGGGAGTACTCCAGACTGTAATTATAGAAGAACACGAATACTGAGTCAAGTCGGAGTCAAGCATAAGCCGTGATAGATGATCCGGTAAGGACGCGATTAAACGATTGCTCATCCAAGACTAATACATCCACCTCCAAATGGCGAAACTCCCAAGCACAACCCCACTCCCCAAATGCGTCAACGCCTTTCCCCCATCTCCTCGTCCTCCCTTCCCGCCCATCGTCCTAACGATCCACCAATCCATGATTCCAACAAGCGAAGTAATAGCCAACAACGCAGTGACCGCGTCTTCATTGCCGCTTCCCTCCTGATACGTCTCGAGCCCGAGGAACAGCAACCCCGTAGCTAGATCGCGTGCTGATTTGGCATAGCTAAAAGCCTCGGCTTCTGCGGAGAGGGGTCGGGCGATGCCGAAGGCGTCGTAGATTGCTAGGGGCCGGACGAAGCCTAGAAGGCCTATGAAAGTGAGGCCTGTGCCGAGGACGTAGCTCGGGTAGGGAGAGAAGGGGGAGGCAATGTTCATGGACATTTTTTTTAGAGTCGGTTGTGTGTATCTTTTACTGAGGTCGCTGAGTGACAAGTTTAGTAATTCGTTTCTTATTACAGTTGACCTTTGGCGTGCAGAAGAGGAGTATTAATCATGGATGGGGAGCTCTCTCTCCGACTGCGATCTCAGAGGGAGGGGCAGCTTAAGTATTTCAAACAGCGTTCATCTGAACACGCAAGCTAGGTCATTCGGAGCCCCAGGTTGAGCTCAGGGTAAAGGACTCGAGCTCCAAGCATCATGCGGCAGTCCGATGCGAGCGGGGTGGTATTAAAGCAGATCTCCGAACACTCGAGGCCAGTCTCTCCCGCCTGTGATGGCCGTAATGCGACGCAACATTCTTTCATAGACCGACTTACGTATAGCGTACTATATCCTCAGGGTTTTAATGCTCAAGAGCAAGCGCATAAGAGTCTCAAGAGTACTACATCGAAGTTAATGTAACTCTCGACTGATTCTGCGGAGCGCTGTCGTCCGATAATTTTACCTTCTCATCGCATGACACGAAGCTTTGAACCAAATGACGACTGCAACCAAAAGGTCGTCGATGGTCAGCGACCAATGTCCGAAAGCTGCAAGGGCGCATCACCGCATCTCGCCCCGACCTCCCCTAGACCATACACCGAAAACAGACCCACTTCCGGGCCCGGTCCCGGGCGACTCCGGGGACCCCACCAGGGACCAAGGTACTTAGGCTTATTTCTTTAGCGCAGACCAAGCAGGAAGGAGCTAAGCAAATCCCATCGCCCCCTGTCTAGCATCCCGATCCTTCGCATCAACACGATCAGCCATCACACAAGTTTTCTTCGCGATGGCTTCTTTCCTCCGTCATCCACACTTGCACTTGCTGCCGTCGCCAGCACCAAGGGAGCGCTCGCCTCCCGTCCACTCGCTCACCGCCTGGTACATGTGAGCGACTACCGGCTTTCGCACTCGACCTCCACGATCGCGATCACGATAACTTATCGCCACCACCACAGCCATGGCCCTTCCCATCACCCTCCTTGCGCTCCTCACGACGCTCCTCACAACAGCGCACGCCTTGAACGTCACCGTTCCCTCCGAGATCAAAGCCGGCGTCGAGACGGAAATCGAAATTGGCTTCGACTACTGGAAACAGCGGTTCGTTTACGAGACCCTCCCCGGGCCAGTGTTTGACGAGATCGTGGCGGTATGCCGCAATCCGGTAGACGAGGACGTCGGCTGCGGCCATGACATGCTGTACGAGCACTACCAGCTGTTCCTGTACACTGAGGAATGGATGTACACCTGTAAGAGGCCCTTTCTTCCTACCTCGGTGTCCTTGCGCCTTGCGCAGTACCCCATAAAGAGCGTTACTGACGACCGGTCGACTGGCAGGCTACCTAAGCGACTTCATCCCAATGGGCACAGCCAACCCCAAAATCACCATTCCCAAAGACCTCGGCCCCTCCGAATCCTACAAAATCACAGCCATGGCCTTCAACGGCTCCAAAATCCAAACAAACTACTACGGCGTCGAATCCTCCCCAGACTTCACCCTCACAAACACAGATATCAAAGACTGGACGGCATGGGAATCCTACGGCGGCTGGCTGAAGCCGTGGCACTCCCTCCCCTGCTCCTCGTACGGCTGCTACCGCACCTGCGGCCTCAAATTCGCAGACGAGCACGGCAACAAGAAGCAAGGCACGGGCGCGGGGCTCTTCAACTGCCTCAACGAGTGTCCCGGTATCCTCGCGGACTGGAACGACCCGGATTCGCAGTGGTCGTGGTATAAAGCGTTCGACGGGCACGATTGGTCCGGCGAATCGACGGCCGTGACGACGAGCACGCCGAGCGCGGTGCCTAGTACTACGGGATACGGGTATCAGACGATGGATAAGCAGGAGACGACGTTGTACGGCACGCCGACGGCGCCGACAGTGTATTCGTGGGAGAGTCTCTTGACGGCGAGGCCGACTGCGACAAGACAGGCTTCGGCGGGGAGGAGGACTGCGAAACCTCCGGTGGCGGTGCCGAAGAAGACGAGCTACGCGGGACTCATGGCGACGATGATTTTGACGTGCCTCGTTGCTTTTGGCGTTGGTTCTGTGCTTGGATGGATCTGGCCGGATGCATTGAGGCAAGATGGATGAACGTGGTTGTTCATGTGAAGTGCAGAGCAACGTGACTTAGTCATGGGATGATAGTTGAAGATGAAAAAATAACACTACCTAAATGTCATGGCCAGCTACAAGATCAATTGAGCTATGCCTCGTTCCCGCCTTTCCATTGCTTCAGGTTCGGGCTTCTCTGCGTCGAAGCTCAAAGGCCGAGCGGATCCTCTTAGCTAATAATAAAAGCCACCAGATAACACCGCCTGCACCCCGCACAAGCTCGACGCATCAGCTGGGTGCTCCAAGGAACGCCCGGACGCGCGCTTTGCTGCGGGGAATTCCTGTGCTGTGAGACGGGGAGTTGAGAATCGGGATTCGTAGCCCATTGTTTACCTCGAAACGTCTTGTTCGGGGCTGGGAAGCGGTAATTCTCGGGCCAGAGCGGTGTTTGACACATAAGTCCCCAAGTGCCTTTATGTGAGTCAGTTGGGACATTTGGCTCTGACATCCCATCTTGATGAGAGATGTACCTACATGCCGTATCATTCAGCTCATCTCATGGACGGCATCACTCAGGGATGAAGCTTGCCTGCTCCCATATGTCATCTCAACGGCTGTCTCCTCTTATCAAGCTCTCGCTCCTGCTCCTCAACCCTTGTACCTACATGTCCCTCCACGGCGCCCTGTGCTCCCTTCTCTCGGGACTAAAGCGATGAGTGACAAGTGGTGTTGGACACCCTGCAGTGAGCCGACAACAAGCGCCCTATGAAACCGGGCCCTGAGCCGATTGCGGGGTTAGCCCAAGGGGGCCTCAAGGGCGTGATGCTCCCTTTTCTGGGGAACAAGCTTGGGCCGGCCGTCGGTCTGTGGAATGATCCCAGTTCCGGGCGTATAAACTCGTCTTTGTCGCCCGTCACGGGGAACTCAATCCCGACTGACTTCAGTCAAACTACCCCCATCAGGCTTCACCTCAGAGGACGAAGTCTATACAGAGTCTCCAGAATTGTGCAACTTCTCCGCCGCGGCGCGTCATCGGTCAAACCCCGTATCCCCTACACCGGTGATCGGTCGAGTCGTTCATCCACAGCTTGCTTCAAGTGTGCCACACAAGCTCGACGACTCCTACTAAGGTAGACTGTTCAGTACTGACGCAGTTGCCAAGCGAGATTCTTCCCCTCCCTCAAAGGTGTTTGATAACACTGTGAAGTAGTCAATCACACACACTCTTACACACACACACACACACACACACACACACATCCACCTCACTTGTTGATACCTACCCCGCCCCCCCTCCAATACACACTGCTGGCCGGCTAGTTGGCCTGTTATTGCCGTTCTTCACCATGCCTTTCAGACAATTGCCGGTGCCAATGGCACGTTGCTTGCGCAGCTTCGGCCCTGCAGGTGGGCGCCCAGGGAAATTAGTCCGCTTCAACCAGACATTGGCGCCCAGCATAGCCGTTGTCGGCGGCCCTGCTCGTCAACTTGCCGGTTTCTCATCCGCTGCCCCACTGCATCGAAGTGGGGGATCAACATCACCACCATCGTCCCATGCTGGTGCTGGTATAAAGCCAACCGCCTCTCGGCCCCTTGTCGAGGATGAGTTCAAGGCCACCATCGAACAAGCCAGGAACCTTTCTTCGAAATCAACCGAGATGTATACCGCGTCTTTCGCCTTCTTCGAGGCGCTATGGGACGCCGGCGTCACCCACTGCTTCGTGAACCTGGGCTCTGACCATCCCAGTATCATCGAAGCCATGGTCAAGGGTCAGAGGGAGCGAAAGGGAAACTTTCCCAGAATCATCACGTGTCCCAATGAAGTAATGAGATCCGTCTTTTCCGCGTGCGTCCACTTGGGCATGTGCTAATGAGGTATCTAGATGGTCGCCATGTCCATGGCCGACGGCTACGCTCGCCTAACTGGAAAGCCGCAATGTGTTATTGTCCACGTCGACGTCGGAACGCAAGGTCTAGGCGCTGCTGTTCACAACTCGTCATGCGGCCGCGCGCCCGTTTTGGTGTTTGCCGGTCTGTCTCCCTTCACTATCGAAGGCGAGATGAGGGGCAGCAGGACAGAGTACATCCACTGGATTCAGGATGTCCCTGATCAAAAGCAAATCGTTTCGCAATACTGCCGGTACTCTGGCGAGCTCAAGACAGCAACCAATGTCAAGCAGATGGTTAATCGCGCCCTTCAGTTCTCCAAGTCAGACCCTCAGGGGCCCGTGTATCTTTGCGGTGCTAGAGAGGTGATGGAGGCTGAGGTCGAACCGTATAGCATTCGTCAAGAGGACTGGGACCCCGTCGAGCTCGGAGGTCTTCCCAAGAACGCCGTCAACAAGATTGCCGAGGCATTGGCCGGTGCAAAGGAGCCACTCATTGTCACTGGATTTGGCGGCAGAGACCACCAATTCCCTGGCGCTCTCGTTGAACTCGCAAACACCGTCAAGGGCCTGCGCGTTGTTGACACGGGTGGTAGCGACATGTGCTTCCCTGCAGACCACCCTGGCTGGCTGGGTCTTCGATTTGGTATTGAGGACGCGGTAAACACTGCCGATGTCATTGTCGTTCTTGACTGCGACGTTCCGTGGATCAACACTCTGTGCCACCCCAAGAAGGACGCCAAGATTTTCCATATTGATGTTGACCCGCTCAAGCAGCAAATGCCCGTCTTCTACATCGCCGCCCAGTCGAGATACCGAGCGAGCAGCCTGGTGTCAATTGAACAGATTACTGCACACCTAAAGGGTCAGTATGCTGCTCAACTTGAGTCTGCGGAAGCCAAGGAGCGCGAGGCAAAGGTTAAAGAGTCTCACAAGCAGCTTCTTGCCAAGATCGAGGAAAAGGCGCAGCCCAAGGCGGATGGCGAGTTCGGCACTGGCCACCTTACCCGGTCACTGAAGAAGCTGTGCCCAGAGGACACCATCTGGGCCATTGAGGCTGTGACAAACACGATTTTCGTCCACGACAATCTTCAGCCCACACTGCCCGGATCTTGGATCAACTGCGGTGGAGGTGGCCTTGGATGGTCTGGCGGTGGCGCTCTCGGTATCAAGCTGGCAACCGACTTTGAGAACGGCGGCAACAACAAGGGCAAGTTTGTTGTGCAAATTGTTGGCGACGGCACATTCCTTTTCTCCGTGCCAGGCAGCGTCTACTGGATCGCCAAGCGATACAATATCCCTATTCTGACGATTATTTTGAATAACAAGGGTAAGTGGTTGACGAATTCTTCTGGCGAGTTTGGAACAAAACCTGACGTGACGATAGGATGGAACGCCCCCAGGCGGTCACTTCTTCTGGTGCACCCTGATGGTGAAGGTTCCAGGGCGACCAACGAAGAGATCAACATCTCATTCGACCCGGCACCCGATTATGCCGGTATCGCCAAGGCGGCAGCGGGCGGAGACTTGTTTGCTGCCCGTGTAGACAACGCGGCGGATCTTGATGGGGTGCTGAAGAAGGCTATTGAGACGGTGCAAGGCGGCCAGCCCGCTGTTCTGGATATCAAAGTGGCCCTAGGTTCATAGATATGGCGTTGACGAAGTAAAACGGGACGGCGAAGGTAGAGGACCGGTATAAGCGGATGGTATAAGGCATCTTCGCCAGGCTGGTAGAGCGTGGCCTGGTAGATTTAACACTTGTTTTCGCAGACGTAGATGGACCGTCGCGGGGCTCACCCGGCAGAATAGAGAGTGACCGGGCATCATTTGAATTTTGATTGGAATACGATAGCGCTCGGAACATCGCCGGGCGAGGATGGGTGACCCCCGGGTGGAAGTAAAACTCTCGAGGTGTTGCAAGAAATCAATCGAGGGCAGTGACTTGTCGTCCAGCTTCGGGATGGGATCACATTCGCTGGGTAGCTTCCGACGTTAGTAGCCACACAGACGTAGGGTACTGTTGAGATGGGATTGTTGAATGCGAGAGCTGTTCGTTATCATTGCTGTAATGATCTGCGGGCAATGGTGAATGAGGCCAAAGAAGCCTTAGCAGCTGCGCGACCTACAAGTAGACCTCCCCTAACCCAGCGGGTAGATCTCCCCGAGAAGCCGGCCAGAATCATGGCTAGTCGGTGTGGTGTGTAATGTACACGACGGGCCTGACTGGTCGTGGAAGATAATGAGGGATGGATGGGTGGGTTTTGCGGCACAAGCCTGGGGGTAGGTGAGTATTCGATGCCATGTTCGTCGACTGAGTCGGGAGAAGGAAGTGGTGTGGTGTGTAGCGGAGACCTCGATGTGTTTGCCACCGATGGGTCGTTTGAACAAGGACACATTGGATGTTCGTATCATTATCGTCAGTTTGCCGTCACATCGAATCTGCAGCGGCGTGGGAAGATGCAGAAATAATCACTGGCAATTCAAGATACATGATTGAAAAGCTCCACCAGCCAGTCAAGCTCGGTGTGGATAGAAAGCCTAGAAGATCTGGAAGAGCGTCCCATCAGCTTTGGAGAGCCTGCAGTGATGCCTGCCTCAATTATCTGGGGGCTCGTGCATCAAATCTGGTCATTTGACAAGCAAAAAAGGGACCCCTAAAACTCCACTTTGAGCCACCATCGGCGCCTGCCTCCAAAATAAAACGGGGGAGTGGGGGCACAGCACCGGCCAGGCCAATGTCTGTGCTGCTCTTAGCTCTGTCGAACCCCTGCTCAAATTCACCACGACACTGCACGGATGGCAAGTGCCCGCAGAGGGGATTTGGAGGAAGCACATTTCAGGTTTGCGACAGGACTGAGAACGAGGAAGGAACCACCGCAGGGCAAGGCAAGGCAGGAAAGGGCGAGCAGACGCAACCTGCAAGACAACACCATACAGGTACCGTATGTGTGTCTCCTATCAAATACCGCAAATTAACCAAAGGTAAGGTAGCCGCAGGCATTGTGCCTGGGTGAATAAAATTCCGTTGATATCGGGGCAACCCATCTGCTATCGGGCCTTAACGGGCACCTAATCGCATCTTAGTGATGTCCCGTCGCCAGGGAGCCCCTCACTTATTACACGAGAATTTGAACCGTCACCGCGGGAGCCGAGCTATTTCTGCAGCCGTCCTGCCCGATGCGAGGCGATGTAAACCCAAATTGGAGGGCGCGGCTGCCATATTGTTCGTCTGTGTAAGAGTGTGCGAGCAAAATGTGTCAAGTCCAAGTCAGCAGGTGTTGTTTCTGTGGTCCTTCTCGAGATCCATGTATGGATGGATGGACGGATGGATGAGATGATGACTGTGCACGTAAACACCTTCCGTGAGGTACCTACCATAAGGTACCTACCTGCCTACTACCGGTACGTAGTTTGAGAACTGGAGGGAAGGTGTAAGCATCACTTCAAAATAGGAAGGAAAACAGAAAGCTCGAGGAAGGCACCAAGGATGGCAAGAACAAGGATGGGGGAAGAAGCAATACGGGCAAACGGGCAGCAAGGAAGGGACTACCTCTACGGGGTACATACTTTCATCCAGTTCCATCCTCGGCCTGTGGAACCTGCGTGCCCACCCCTCCACCTCCACCTCCACGTCCGCCTTCCCAAAATCCCGGCCTCCTTCCGAAGAGTGAAATTTCTCCAAAAATTCAACCGCTCATTAAAATGTCCCGGTCTCCCATCCCGACCCGGTGCACTCGACGACATTACATGCAGATGCAGACGCAGACCACGACCGCCGCATAACCAGGGACGTCCACGACGATCTAGGATCAGCAAATTCGTCAATACACATTCGATAGGTACCCATCTGGCTAAGGCAGCGCACTAGCCCTTCCGTTATCATCCCATTCTTCTTAATATTTGGCCATCCTCTTCGCCACCTCGGCTCACCTCGTGTCGTGGTTCCTGCATATCTCCTCTCTCGCCCCATCAACAAGTCAGCCAGCCACCACCAGCTTGGAGTACTTGTCGACTCATCAAGTGGTCATCCACTGATACCGCAATTTTTTGGCCCGTCAAAACACTACAACATTTCTCCCGCCGGTCTATTCAGCCCGTCTATCCGCCGCTATCTGCTCGAGTAGACAAACTACCTACACGGTCGTCTCCCCAGAGAATAGTACGACCTTCTATCCCCTGTGCGGCACTACCAACGCTTCCCTGCTTGTACACTTTGCACCGGCGACGTCCGCCGCATCGCACCAGCTCCAAATCCCCTCAGGCAAACGCCACCCATAGTCTGCTGTTCTACGGCCTGCCCAGCCTTTTGCTTTTCTCGCAGGTGGCACCCAATCTGTTCTCAGCGCATCGCTACGCCTGCAGCTCCAAGCCGCCCTCTTCCCCGGCCCTCATCGTTGTCTTGTCTGCCGCCTACCTGCAGTTGCAGTGTGTTTGGCCATTAATACAGCACTTTGCAGCGTCCTCGACTTCAGACGATCGCCGATCCCCCCACCGCAACGGGGATGCCGTGTCTTTTGCGCTCTCTTCGCCTACCGCATGCCTGCAGTTCCCCGCACTAGCTTCGAGATCAGCAAAAAGATTGTGCACTGTCACAAGCACCTTTACCAGTAATTCAACCTTGTCGGTCCAGACCACCACCACGAACCACCGATACCACCACCAACGATATTGCTCCGAGCGAGACATTGCCAACCGAACCACTTGCTTTGCTCTAACCCCCCAAACGAGACGTGCAGCCGCACCGCATTAATGTTGACCGACCTTTTCGAGCCCCTCTTGACCACCAAGAGCCACCTTTGGTGAAATATCGCCTTACGCCGTTAATCAGCTTGCCCCTCCGCTCGCCCTTTCATCTTTCGCGACCGAACGACGATAATCCCATCTTACTAGTCGAACCACGATCCCACGCCAAGTTCCATCTTTTGTTCCAAGGACCAAGTCTGTTAGCTTGTCTTAGAACGGCTTGAAACTACGCCATTCGGGCCAGGCCATTTGGGGGTCACCTGCAAAAGAGGCTCCCCGCGACATATCCCGACCCCCGCAAGCCGAATCTGGCCGAGGGAACTGCAACTGTGCAAAGATAGTAGTTTGGGCCATGAAAGTTGTGTGAAAAAGCTCAACGGTACACACATTACACGGCCTTCGTCGGGGCTTTTGCTTACGATTGTTTGTTTTCTCGAAGCGTTAGATGCTCGCCGTTGCCCACGCCGAACACACCGAGACGCTACTCTCGTACCCTAACCCGACGTCATTGTCGCCTTATAGCCATCCCCGGTGTGTCCTCCAGGACCAACACCAAGACACCGCAGGGATGACTCCGAAGCCTGATGAGGAGGGCCTACCTCTGCAGCAGACAGACTCGAACGCGAGCGCCGTCCCCGACCTTCCGCCGCCGCCGAACCCTTCGTCCGATCCGCGATTGAGCGTTGCCGACTGCGATAGCCCACCGAATGTCCCCGAAAACACCGATGTCTTCAAGTTATCACCTAGGGCAGCGATGAAGCTCTTGAGTGGTGGAATTGAGGCTCTTGTGAAGATAACAGGCGATATTCCTCCGACACCACCACCCACAAGCCCGACACTACCCAATATGAGAGGAATGGCGGCAGAGAAGGAGCTCATTCGCACAAGCTCACAAAAGAACTTGGCTCGCATGCGCAAGGAGGCTGAGGCTGCAGCCGCAGCTTCAGCGTCCTCGCCTCGTCGACCACCGATAATGTCCCAGATGAGCGGCTCGAGTAGCTCGACACCACAGTTAATAGACGGTGTCCATCTGAGGCAGACACAGTCACCGACACCACCACCGCCACCGAAAGCACCCGAACCACATATAATAATTGGGGAGAACTCGCAGCCGATTAATCTTCAGCATAGTGCAATCACGCGCAAGTTCTACTCTAAGAAACCGCCGCCCATTGGTATCGACGAATATCTAGCGCGAATCCACCAATGGTGCCCGATGAGCACTGCCGTGTACCTTGCTACTAGCCTGTATATCCACCGCTTAGCCGTTGACGAACGAGCGATTCCTGTGACGCGGCGAAATGCGCATCGACTGGTTCTAGCGGGACTTCGAGTGGCAATGAAGGCGTTGGAAGACCTCAGCTATCCGCACAGCAAGATTGCCAAAGTTGGAGGCGTTAGCGACGTCGAGTTGGCGCGCCTGGAGATTAGTTTTTGCTTCCTGGCGAACTTTGAGCTGGTGGTCAGAGAAGATACGTTGAAGAAACACTGGGAGGTTCTGAAGCAGGAGCAGCCATTGAGGCTCATACATCCCAGTATACCGAATTTGTCATTGAACAGAAAGCCTAGAGAGTCGGCGCACTCCGGACAGGAAAACCAATGGAAATGAGGAGGGCATAATGAGAAGACCTAAGGGCAATGGGATAGGTCACTGTGTTTGCAGCATGGCTGTGGCATTTGAAGGAGCGAGAGCGCATCATCACATTGCATTGCAACGGTGTACTTCTGGGTATGTTACGTCTGATACCGATTCTCTTCATGGTACAAAGTACACACTTAATGGAGCGGGGCTATCCCCTTGGTGTTGAATATAACTTTTGAGGCTCCTTTTGCTTAAGTTGAAGAAGACGATCGTGTTGGGCGCTGGCGTAATTTTTAACAGTCTCTTGGCAATTGACTTTGGTGACAAGTTCATGGTCTCCTAATACGAATACCACGCGACAACATGAACATCAATTTCCGTCTCAACAGCTGTTCTTCCTGGATAGAGGTAAAGACCTAAGATGCGATGACATGTGCCTAAACCCAATGGTAAGAGATCGCGTGTGAAAAGCGGCTTATCGATAAATGGCGATCAAATGGAAGCTTATCGATTACCAAGTACCGGTACTGGTGTCGCGTTGCGCTTGGCAGGAACACAAGTCTGCAAGGTGGATGGGGTGTGCCTGCTCAGAGTCGCATGTTGCCTGTAGAAAAGGAAGGAAATCCCCCCCCCAAGGCCTGCTTCTAACGGGTGCAGAACGAATGGACCATTGGGAGCCGTGCGCACGGAGGAGGCAGCTGCAGCCAGCTTGGTTCCCTACCTTCCCTTACCTTCCTTGAAGCTCAGAGCTCCGCCGCGTCGCCGGTGCCCCCCCGACCTGGAACCTGGACAGACTTTCTCTTCCCAACTCCCGCTTGTCGTTAATTCAATTTCAATTCAATCTAGACATTGACGCTCACCACGTTCTTTTACGCCTCTCTTTACGCGCCCGATCTGTTCCAAACGTCTACGCGACCAATTGACCGATTCCTGACGCGACAAACCGTGCTGCCCGACGCAGTCTAATCGAATCACTCTTTCAAGTAAAACCAGACACACGAGCCAGACCGCGCAATCGCGACCGAACCAGTTACAATGGCCGAAGAATTCAACAACGACGTTGAGATTGTTGAGGACGCTCCCGCCAATCCTGGCGCCGACGTCGAGATGGCCGAGGAGGGTGATGGTAATGCTGAGGAACTTCCCTTTGCCGAGGGCGGCGAGAGCGACCCCGTCGAGCCGCGCACCACTTTTGTTAGCTACCTGTCCAGCCCCGTCGTCACCCTCTTGGTCGGCCAGGGCGAGTCGGAAGCAATCGTCACAGCTCACCAGGCGCTTCTGGTGCAAAGCCCCTTCTTCAAGGAGGCTTGCGCCCAGTTCAGCGACGATGGTAGCGTATGTAGTCCTCCCAGGTTGCGGGATTCACCCGGCGCATTCTGCATTTCCCCAACGTTACTGACTCAATGCGCAACAGCCGCGCCAAATCGAGCTCGTCGGTGAAGACCTCGACGCGGTCGGATGCTTCCTCGAGTTCCTCTACACAGGAGAGTACTTCCCCCGCAAGGTCGCCGGTTCGCGCACCCTCGAGCAAGATCCCTCAACTCCCGAAGTCGATGCAGACGGCACGCAGCTGCTGAAGCACGCGCGCGTCTACACCTTGGCTGAGAAGTTTGGTGTCCCAAGTCTCCGCTCGCTCGCCAGCTCCAAGATTCACTGCGTCAACTCGACGGCCAAGGGCGAGATCGCCTACGCCCGCTACGTCTACGCATACACTGGCAAGGACGACACCACCATCCGCGCTCCTGTCGCACAATTCTGGGCCATGCGCTCGCACACCCTCCGCTCCGAGGCCGAGGAGGAGTTCCGCTCTCTGTGCTTGGAGTACCCCCAGTTCGGATACGATGTGCTTAGTATGTGGCGGCGCTCGAATACCGTGAAACGAATGCCTATGCTAACTACCAATAGCCCGTGTTCTCGACGACAAGCTCAAGAGGGAGAAGAACGACAAGCTGCACCCATCATCATCTCAAGGAAGCGCTCGCAAGCGTGCGCGACACAGCCAGATCTAGAGCGACAGGGAGCGGGTTTAATGGTGCATTTTTTGCGTGGCGTTTGCTATCATACTTTAGGGATCTTTTTGCGACGGAGCGTTTGGCATTTCCTGGGACCTTTCGCCATACCCCCTGATTCTTGTACAACACTGGGACGTTGTGGATGCGATTGTGCAAAAAGGCGAACAGGAAGTTATTTGATTTCTTTGCAGACTGCTGCGCCGGGTCTTGCTGTACGCAAATGGTCCCCGTATATGGACTCGTTTGTGAGAAGCTGTGGATACCACTGTGGGAAATATCTTGAAGACAAGTTTGCTGGCTATAGATCTGGGAGCATTGCATATCTGTATACTAAGGTATGGAGCCACAAAGTAATTCCTTTCGTCCGGACCGTGTGTGTCCTGTCACCATGTTTGACGTTTGGTGAATGACGAGCTCGGTGCTGCGCAGTGACTTAGTGGGCCACTGTCACACGCCTCGTACCTTCCCACATCAACCTTCACCGAGGTCTCACCTAAAGCTGTGCCCCAAGTGGTTTCGGCGGGGCTCGGTGTGGCACAGCTAAGGTACCCCAAAAATGCGGGGTACGGGATGCGGTCCGGGTGAAGACAGAGTTTCTCCGCCCAGTCGGAGGACGACGCTCCATTTGATCTATCTGAGGCAGCATTCGGAACCTCGGATTGGGGACAGATTCGAAGTAGATGAATCGAATCGGCGCTCACGAGTAGCCAGGCGGGTAGGTGTAGGACCCTGGACAGGGTCTGAGATGCTGTCTTAAATGAAGATGCCACCCCGCCAGACTCCCCGACTTCTGTCCCTCCATGACGTCTCTTCATCGTCGCCATTGTGGATCGTGTAGAAGCGCTTCGGATGGGTGATACATCATGAGTGCAATCACCAAGGTTCTCTGGCTATCGGCCTACACGGCTCTCGTAGCAATCTCCCTCCCGTACATCCAACAACACAACATCCCCTCCCGCCTCCAAACATCACTGAACAGGATCCTCTCACCACGAACAGACGATGTCCTTTCTGAACCCGAGATCTTACCATCAGAGCACTACATCTGCCAATCCCAAAACTACACCACGCAAATCGTCTCCCTCGACCCTTTGGTAATCTACATCCACAACTTCCTCTCCGAAGCAGACATCACATCCCTCCTCGAAGCAGGCGAATCAGCCTTCAAACCCTCCTACGTCGTCAAGAATGGCAGAACGCAGGGAACGCCAGATAGAACCTCCTGGTCTGCTGGTCTCCCTGCCGACGACGTCGCCGTGCAATGCGTGCTGGCAAGGGCGGAAGGGTTCTTGGGCACGATGATGGCGCCTGGGCGGGACGAGATTGGGCCGCCTCAGTTGGTGCGATATACAAAGGGCCAGAGATTCAACGTCCACCACGACTGGTACGATGATTTCCAGCCTGATGTCAGGACGGGACGGAGAAGGAAGTGGAACCGAGTGGCGAGCTTCTTTGCGATTTTGGAGGATGAGTGTACGGGCGGCGAGACGTGGTTTCCCAAGATTGAGGCTGTTACGCCACAGCATCGGAGGCAGGATGGTGAAGGGACTATGTGGAGGAAGCATAATGATGGTGGGATCGCGTTTAAGCCTGTGAGGGGGAATGCGGTGTTTTGGGTGAATTTGCATGAGAATGGGACGGGGGATGGGAGGGTTGTGCATGCTGGGTTGCCTGTTGGAGATGGGTTGAAGACTGCGATGAATATTTGGCCAAGGAGGTATCTTGGGCCTGAGGCTTGGCGGGAGGGAGAGGGTCCGGAGGATGAAGGTGAAAGTGTGCTGGGGGCTGAGAATATTAGGGTCGAAGAGAAGGAGGAGGAGCTTGTTGTCGATGATGCTGAGGCTGATCCCATCTGAGGTAGGTTGCAAAGGTAGTCTTGGGTAGATAGATTTCAATGAGAGCGTATTCAGATATCTGAAGCCGCCGACATCCCGGGTTTCCTTTCATTGTTGAGTAATTGGCCACGGTTCTGTTTACCTTGAGCATGATAGGTTCTCGACTTACTCTAGAACTCCTGCTTCCCAAGCATGAACATGGCCAGGCCAAACGAGATCATCTTTTTGCTTTGAAAGTTACTCCAGAATACCTAGGTAAGCTGAGTAAGGTACTCTCACTTCAAGGCCGCAAAGCCCCCTTAGGTCTTTCCTTTGTGTATGAGGTGCACCTTACCTTATCTTCTGGATTGCTCTTTCCTTGACTGACCTCCTTACCTCAAATACCGAAGGTGAGGTATCTTGTACAGCAGCCTGTGGTCTTTCCTTGATTAACAATTTGCAAGCTCTCCTCTTTCCCTCTTAACTATCGCGTCAACCCCAACCCACACAAGAACTTTCGCACTCGCGACTGTCTCTTCCACGCAATAAGCACACCGAACAGACGCAATATCAACGACGCTGCTCGCCATTGCCTCATCCTCGTCCTCAAATCTTGGTCTTCTTTCCTTCCCTCAAGTTTTCAACTTTCCCGCTTCAACCGCCACTTCGACCACTCGACGAAGCGTCCTCAGGTTCCCGACAAGCACCATACGAAGGCCGAATCTGTTAGTCCCAAATCACTACCTTGCTATGGAGGGTGCTATCCGGCGCCACTGGCTTAGTGGTCAAGCCACTGTCGAGAATGACGAAGAAAACGAGCTGCCGGAACCCATCCAGCTTGCCGGCACTCGTTTCAAACTTCAAGATCGTCAATTCTCGCCAGACGAGCCAACCGAAGACTCCACCTTTTCTCAAGATGGTCTGGAAAAGGTGGTCGTCCTCAACGACCCTGGCAATTCCATCATCGTTACCCTACTCACACGGTGTCATCGACGGTATACGAATGACAAACCACTCACGAACGACTCCTACTACGTCGGTATCAATGAAACCGACTTCACACCCGCATTCACTCGCAGCGTCGCTATGAGCTCGCTGAAGAACAATGTCTACGAAAATATTGCACGCAGCGGCTGTGGTATGACAGTACCGTGCCTCATTATCCCGCCCGTCGATATGCTTCGCCCTAACCAGGTGCTCTTTCTAAAGTACCTGTCGAGAGAGGAAGGCTATGGGAGCAAGTTCCGAGACGTACCAGAGAATGAAATAGCGGAATACAAAAAACAGCAGCAGGATGCCTTCTCCGCGGGTCACGCATGTCCTGTGCTTGTGGCCTCTGCAGAGATTATGCCCGATTACGCAGCCATATCTGACACCAGAGAGGACAAGTGGAGGCACTTTAGAATGATGATGCCCAAGATGCAGAGAATCAGAATCCCAGTAGGTCTCATGAACGAGATCGACGCGTTCCTTGGCAAGTACGAGCTGGATATTGTGTCTCCATGCTTTGCCTTGATCTTAGCCATCATTTATCATGACTGCTACCACGCTCTTGATCTAGGAGCCGAGAAGGGGGTAAAAAAAGCCCATGAAGCCTGCTCCTTTGGTTTCACTTGCCCAGATGATATTGTATGGGCCGCACTATTTTCGGATCCACGAAGAATTCAAGCTCTCGGCCTACGTCCACATCTTTCGTGCTGTGGACTACTTTTACGGCAATGACAAAAGTCTCGGCGCCTTCATGATCAACGATGGGGACATCGATACTGATCTTGTTTTCAAGTACATTGATGAGATGGGACTCGAAGAGGAGGACTGGCTAGAGATCGTGCCCCCATCTTGGGAAGGATCACTGCTCACCATGCCCCTGAACCATGGACCTCGAGCACCGCCCTCCCGAGAGCTCTCCGCCATGCTGATGATGCCCGACATCTACACTCTGGGTTTCGCTGGTTATACCAATGGAAAGGGGTCTAACCTTCGCGGTATAATCAGGGATACGCTGATGCATGGACTATTCGTTCCAAAGCACATTCAGTCCGACCCCGACCTTTGGCGTCCTATCGCCGATGGAGAGATTAGCCTCAAGGCTCTGGAGCCCTACCAGGATCAACTCACTCACCAGATCTGGTCAGCGCCAAAGATATATGTTCGATCTCCCTGGCCTGAGGTGGTGACTATCGACCCACATTCTAGTCCGGACATTGAGGATACGCAGGTGTCGCCTGAGGTCCAAGCGGAGGACAGACATATCGGCAATCCCTCCGGTTCACCCATCTCACATGACGAGAATATCCGAAATACCAAGGAATACTATAAAGTCTTCATCAAAACGATCCGACAGGGACAGAATGCAGGGCTCATCGACAAGTCGGTCACAATAGGCCCAGATGGCTGTCTCACTTGGCCTGGATTGGGAAATCAGTACGGCATAAAACACAAATTACCCGGCGGGATCAACATTCAAAAGCTGATTGCCGAGTACGACGCCGCCGACGCCGATCGGATCTCGGAGATCGACCGTCGTATTCTTCAGAGATTGTTTGAAACAGATCTAGCTGACGGAAAGCCTGTGGCCAAATGTGCTCGAGAACTCAAAGCTCTCATCAGAATCGACGACGTGGATCTGGGCAACACCAAGGTGCGAGAGGCCTTCGAAGACTGTCTAGGTCCGACGCACGTCGAGAAGTCGAGGATCTGGAACGAAGTGGCGTCCGCCTAGAAGACGGGCGAGATGCACGCCGATCAGCTTATTGCCTCTTGCGGAGAACTATTGGGTGTCGACGTGACTACAGACGGCAATGGCAACGTTGGCAGATCCTATGACGACGCAATCGCCGCTATTCGAGCGGTGGACGGAGAGCTTGCCAACGTCTTAACCACGTTTACCTGGCTTGTCACTCACATTGGGAGGGAGGGCACCGAGTCAGTGTTTGATCTGACTACGAAGTTGATGTTCAATTCGCAATGCTTCGATTACTGGAATAGGCTGACACTGTTTGGCGCGCACATCCAAGGTCGGCCTTTGGACGAGGAGGCCAAGGATAGTTGGGCTAGGCTCTTTGGAGAGCCTTACAGACGAGATGACGGCAGTCATTGACAAGGCAATGGTCATTGTGGCGAGCAGGCCCCTGGGTTGTTCACTCATTTCCTACGACAATTTGGCTACACTGGTAAGAATGCTTTTCTCGCACACACCATATTCACACTCACCGTTTCAAAGGTCACCAGCAAGATACGCGAAACGACGTCACGGCAATGGTTCGAGCATACAAGGAATGCCAAACTATACAAGATCTCGAACACACGATGTTGATGGCCTGCAATGAACTATCAGTCACCTTGAAGATACTTGGTTGCGAAGGAATAGGGACAGATTACTGGAAATCTGGAATGTGGATGGAAGAGATCAAGACAGCCTTTCGCCTACATTTGCTTGTCTGTCTGCTGGAGACCCTTGATTTGTCTCCCCCAGAATTACATGTACACTCCATGAGCTTTCTGGTCGAGAGGCCATATGACACAGACTCCGTTGACCAATGAGAAAAAATGCATGCGGGTGATCTACCCTAGGCGATATCTTCCCGTTATCCTGCTTTCCATGATTTCTACAGAACCAGCATGTTTTTCACCCACAGCGCAGCGTTACATCAAACCGAGTAGTCGCGGCCATCGAGATGGTCCAAACTTCCTCCGAATTGTTCAATGATTCAATGGAGGGCGACTTATGGTCCATATCAGCTCCTCTTATATATTGAGCTACGTTCAATTTCATCTCTCATCCAGCTCCCATATTTAGTATCGCAGAGTCTTCGTAAATATCTTGCGTTAGAATGGCCGACGATCGCCGACGATGGATTTCTATCTTTCTACAGCCAGACATTCAATACAGCAAAAGTTAAGTCCATTGCGGTGCATTTACTATGGACAGCTCGAGAAGCGAGGGTATATAAGGTCCTCATGGTTGAGCATCTTCACCAACATTCTCAGACTCGGCCTGCTCAACCATCAACTTCTGAAGCTCTTCGACGAGGTTGCGAGCTTGAGCACCCTCGAAATCAGTCGTTGCGAGGTTCAAATCGATGATCCACCGCGCCTCCGTTTTGTCCGTCATGCCTTTGATAGATGCATGCCGCCGCTCAATATCATCAAGCTGCGCCAAGACGCGGGTGGCTTTGTTTGTTCGTATCGCCGAGTGTCGCAGCGCCATGCCGACCATGCCCTGTGCGATTGACCCAAAGACGGGGAACGACGCGTACAAGTCCTCTAGGCCTGCGAGGCAGACGTCCAAGTAGAACTTCCACTCATTTCCGGGTTGGCCGTCAGCCCGTAGGGACAGTCCCCCTTCTTGGATCATAGCGTTGGCGACGTAGACGACTGCAGTCTGCCAGAGGACGGAGTAATTCGCGTTCCTGTATTTCAGGCGGTAGAGCAGGAGTAGTCGCTTGAGCTGCGTGACGGACGAAGCATAGACTGCTTCGGGAGTGGCGTATTGTGTACTGAAGGAGTAGAGGCGTTGAGATTTGTATTCGGTTGCGAGGAAAGGTCGGAATAGATCGGTTACCACGGCGTGGAAGTAAACGCTGTTGGGCCAATGTTAGTCAAAACTAATCATGGGATTCAGATCTAGGTCAGACGTACTGCAATAGCATGACGCTGTGGCTACTCTCTTCGCCTCTTGCCATATCCAGAGAGAGTGCGCCAGACCAGCAAAGTAGGCGGTGATATGTCCCTTCTGCGAACCTCAGTGTCGACTCGAGCGTGTCGCCGTGGTAGTGAGGGCCGTAGAATCTCTCCAACATGTCCTTGAAGATAACCCACATATCGCTCGCGGCACTGAGGAGCTGGGCATGGAATGCTGTCTTGGCTGACCTCGGATCGTCGCTTGGTAGAAATAAGACCAGATCTCGAGGCATCGGCAGCAACGGCGGTGTGTGGATTTCGTGGACGCGGTAGTGGAGGGAATATACCCTACGTAGGTTAGAGGCGTCTCTCAATCGCAACGTTCACAACGTAAAGGCTACTCACGACACCCAATTGTAAACACCCCAGGCCGTATATGACGCCGCTCTCGTCCACTCTGTATGGCCGCCAAGCCAGACAGTCGCAGATTCAGCCTCGGACTGGACATTAAAGAGGCCCATTGCTTTACCCAACCTGACACTTTCTTGCAGGAACCGAAGACTCATGTCGTCTTTGCCGTACGTCACGGCGCACATGCTTAGGATTTGCAGTGCAGCAATTGTTGTAACACTATTGGGTTGCTGCTGATCAGAAAAGTACTGCTGAGATTCCGCGAAAAGAGCTACACTGAAAGCGGCGGCATCGGTATGGATGGTCGTATATGATTGCTGTTTGTGTCAGCCCCTGATGATTGCAAAGGGGATGATGGGCAACATACACATGCCCAACTCAAGACGGCAGTGACAAGAAACGGAGAGCAAAAGAAATGTTGAACATTAACCAAATCTCGTACAAACAGGTCGGCGTCGAAAAGGGGTATCGTAGCGTAATCAATGTCAAGATAGTGCGATATAATACTGATGGCAAGGTCGTTCGGTATAGGGATGTTTGTCCACTTGCTGATATCAAGCAGACGTAATCGTTCGTCGAAGAGTGGTTTGGGAGTCGCAGCGCCTGTATGATCAGGTGAACCGGGTTTTGATCCTGAACTTGCGACCTCATCTCGCTCGGGAGTCAGGTATGGACCCCCGAAAGGGGAGACCTGCCTTGAAGATCTGTGGCTTATAAGTCAGTAAGCTATGGTGGCGTTCGGCCGAGCTTCGAGCCATCTTGTGATAGTTGTGCCGGTTGAAGGAATGTTCACAGTCTCCCCTGACAGCGAGGATCTGGATTAGAGAATTGATGAGATTGACATACCCATCTTGGTGCCCTTGCTGCCCTTGCTGCCCCTGCAACCATGCCTTCGTCACAGGTTGAAGTAAGGCTCCGAGAGTCGAGTCCGTGTACGGCACCGGGAACAGGGCAGGATATGCCACAGGGTGTCGAATCGTCAATTCGAAACCAAGGCTGTTCTGCGTTGGTGGGAGAAGGCCTCTAAGGTGTTGCTGATCGGATGGGCGTGCAAGATTCAAAGCATGGCCGGGCGTCTCGTTGCGTAGTTTGCGAAACAATTCGAGGGCTTGTTCTGGCGGAAGTGTTCGAAGAGATTCGAGTATCTCGGCCGGGCCACCTCTTTTGGACTGCTCCACTTCGGCAAGAGTTACACGATGTCGGACGGTATAGGTGTACTCGCAATTCTCCGTTCGGTGATCACACATGACACATCGTGGGAGTCGTCCATCGCACTATCAAGACGGCAATTAGCACCTCACGCAACGTATTCCAAAGCATGTAAATTGGTTGGCACATCGAGAAACAATGCCGCAGTGGCATATGCAAGACAGGGGAAGCCGAGGCCCACCTTTGTCTTCCGCCTCCGACACGGATCGCAGGCGCTGTTGGTCTTCCGTGGGCGAGCAGGACGGCGAAGGCTGATGCTAGGTCGACCAGACCCAAGGCCGGGACCGCGTACGGTACCGGTTACGGGTTCGGCACTGGGATCAGGATTGGAATCGGGATTCTGCCGTAGAGTGGCCGGTGACCCTTCGGCTAATGGCCGCGGCCGCAGCGGGCGAAACGGCGACATGTTGGATGGGTTCGATTGGGTGGCATTTCGACGGCAGTCGCCACGCGTATCAGGTCATTTCCGAACCTGCTCGAGGGAGCACCCGCGGACGGTGAATGGGAGGTGGCAATTGCAGGAATGGTTGCGGGGTGTCGTTGAAGAAATGCGGTGAAGGGGGGGAGGGAAATCGCAACAAGGGCGGCGGTGCTCAGGCCGGAGGCTTCCGAAGAAAGCTTAGCTGTAATTGGTCTATTCTCAGGGGAGCTTTTTGTTGGCTCGCTTCCGTCCTGCACCAGTCCAAATGCAGCATTCTACGGTCTATGGCGGTCTGGACCGTCGATCCCCCGGTGAGTCCGGGCTGATCGGTGAGCGCCTCACCTGTGAGAAGGTGAGCGGTGAACACTTCCACATATCGCGACCCGTCCAATACGTTATACGATACTGCACTCTTTTGTTCCTACCGGCTGCTTGATCCTTCAGCCCTACGATCAGCTATGCTCGTTTATGCTTCCCCAGACTATGGTCCTAAGCTGCAGAATCAGGAACTTATCTTACTTCGCAATTCTAGTTTCCTCATCTAGGTATGCACGTACTCAGCGTTCGCGAATCGCCAGATAAACCTCCATAGTGATTTTGAGCTTCATATCATGCATATTCTAGGATGCCAACTCTACACACGCCCCCAGACTTTTCTATTGACAGTCAAGGTTCTATCAATTGTCAACATTTTGTTCCCATTTGGCACGCCGCCGGTAGCCGAACGGTTTCATCTCAAAAAACCAAGTCTGGCACGGGCAAGTAAGCTTCCAGTGTTTACGAACTACCTATTGGTGTGTTCGTTAAATGCCCCACGGCATCCGAACTTGTCTAAGCTCTTTGAAATCCCCAGAAATCTCGTTTCGAAACCAATACTCGCCCAGACCTGCTGCCAGCGCTTGACTATTGCGGATGTTCGCTTAAGCGGCTAGTTCAGGTGAGCTGCTTAAACCTCGAAGACCAAGATTGACCTCCGAACTTTGACAATTTAATGCATTGTACACAGAATCTGTGCTGCCACCGGCTAGCTATCATCAGATTTATATGATTGATATAACGAGTACGTCTCCCCCGCATCATCACTCTTTGTGTTCTCGGCTGGACCAATATCGCACCTCTCGTTGAACGACCTAGTTGAAACGGCTGCATGTAAAGGAATGACTTCACGCCTGAACTGTCACGGCCATCTAGTCAACCTTGGAGTCGACCACCGCTATGGCCCGAATAGGCACGCAAAGAGTAAAGACGGGTTGTACAACCTGCAAGATCCGACGTATTAAATGTGACGAGGCGCGTCCATCCTGCGCGAGATGCATCTCCACCGGCCGCAAATGTGACGGTTACATCTCTCCGCCGACGACGGCGTACTCCTGGGCGCAACTCTTGAGATCATGCCCCGTGAACAACGCATCTTCGATTCGGGCTACGCAGCCGACCAGAGCCAGCATCGTCTATGCCGAGCGAACAATGGACTTTTATCGCAAGGTCACAGCGCCGGCATTTGCTGGGTCCCTGAACTCATACTTCTGGACTAATGTCGTGATGCAAATGTCGGACCAAGAACCTGTGGCCAGCCATGCTGTGCTGGCGCTCAGCTCCGTGTACGAAACATTCAGCAACGGATCATGGGAAGCAAGCTCCTTTGCTGTGTGGCACTACAACGAGGCAATCAAGCTCCTCCGAACGACGACAGACCGCGCGTTGATTCTCTTCGTCTGTGTGCTTTTCATCTGCATAGAGCTGATTCGTCGTAATCCAAAAGACGCGACTACTCACTGCCGGCACGGGATCAACATCCTGAATGAGATACATAACGAATCCGACTTTCTGCGGAACCACGTCACGCCGGTCATGCGGCAGCTTAGCATCGCGCCATACCGATATGGCATCAACCCAACGACGTTTCCAACAGTGCGCCAACCCATATCGACCTCGACCAAACGGATTCAGAATGTCGCAGAAGCTCACGCTCGACTCTTGACGATTCACGTACGTCTTGTCCGGCACATGGAATGTGCGTGTATCACCGACCGCTGGCTTGACACCGGGAAGGAAGGACCGGAACCAGACACGAAATGGCTTCGACAATTCATCCTCATTGATCTAGATGCATGGTACAAGGCATACTGGGAGATGAAGAAAGAGGAGAGGTATACCAGCAAGGAGGAGGACATGATACGGTTACTAGACATTCGTTACCTCGTGGCCAGGATTGCCCTTTTGGCTTCTGAAAAGAAAGACGAAGGCGAGTGCGTGTACGATGCGCACACAGACAAATTCCGTGCCATCATCGTTCTTGCATTACAGGCGGAAGGCTCTTCAGAGGCGTCAAAGTCCTCAGCAGGCTGGGGAACTGAAAGCGTCCTCGAGCTCGGCTATAGCTCTCTCCTCTTCATGGTGGTCATCCGGTGCCGCCACCTAAGACTGCGACTCGAGGCCCTGAGGTTGATGAAGAAGCTCATGCAGCCTGGGAGGAATATATGGGAGAGGAATTTGACATGGTCTATCGCAAAGCGGGTGGTCGAGATTGAGCATACCATCGCTCTCGGCGATATTATCGAGTCGGACGCCTTCGATGTCTCTGATGAGGGCGGTAGTGGATTCGTGCCGGAAGAGAGGCGAATAGTCGCGATGAACTTTCGAGAACTGCCGGAAGCCACGATTCCCCCACGGAAAAAGGTGCATTTCTACCTGAAGAATCAGAGGACCGGTGAAATTGTTGACAGGGAAGAATATGTAGCAATATGATACCATTGGGAGATGCGGGCTTTTGTTACTTTTGTGTACAAATTCTCAATTGGCCTGGACTTTCAAAGCTGCCGCCTTTTTATTTCAGTACATACTGATGTCCAAATTAAACAGCATTAAGCATTCTTAACTGCATAGATCATCTATAAAAGACTCTTGATGTCCTTTGCTGTAAGCATCCGATCCAACTGCATGACGCCCTCGACCGGCTTCAACCAAGATGCGCGTGTGTCGATAAACTGCTCGACCTGCGGCTTGAGCTTCGTCTCCACGAGGCGGAAATCATCGACAGTACCGAGCCTGAGAATGCTCATGCCTGGCAGACCGGAGCTGACGCGGTACATGAGCGTGCCACAGGTGCCGCAGAAGTGATTTGCCATATCGTTGCCAGTCGCGATGGTTCGAGACTGGCTGAAAGACTTCAGGTTCTCCTTACCGCGGATGTGGCGAAGGTGGCTGTCGGCAACGGAGAAGTTGGAGCAAAACATCGAGGAGGAGATTTTGCGGCAGTCAGCGCAGTGACAGATGAAGCGATTGAGGAGGCCACGGCCTTGGGTTGGCTGATAGGGGCTATTAGTGCGATGATTCTTGGGTTTCGGAGTGGTGTTATGGGATGAACTGATGCGAAATCTTACAAATGAGAGCTGAACGGCGCCGCAGAGGCACGTTGCCGTTGCTTCATTCTCCGTTGACCAGCCGTCCTGAGCTACGCCGGCAAGAGGGATGAATGACGGTGAGGTCTTGTCGTCTCTGGCGATGGAAGGCATGATGCGTGATGTGAATGAGGTAATTTCGACGACTTGCTGTGTAATAAATGATCGGAAACAATGTGATTATGGAAGAAGAAATGAAATCAACCGGATGAGGGGCAAGCGTTGGATATATAGATCATCTGCGAGTTTCGTATAGCATCATGACCTAAGTAAGCCCTTTGGGCTTGGCGGTAGTCTCGAGGCTTTCCCGTCGACCATGAATAACACCTGAATTTCGCCAGTCCAGACCCTCAGATTACTGCGAATCAACGAGGGTCGCAGAAAAGACCGCTGATTGTGTGGACGTGTTATCACTACAAGTGATAGGGTATGATCCAGTTATGCTGGCACTTAAGACAAAGACACATGTAATTACTACATCACTTACATTAGTTTGGTCTTCAGTGGCCCCTGAAGTATCGTGGCGTGCGAGGATGCAACGACGCACCTAGGCACGCAGCAAACGGGAATAAGACAAGGGGCATTCCAGTGCAGTGCCAGTGAGCGCTAGGCACACATGTTTTGGTATGTGATTGCTAAGCTTTGCTTACTTCAGTCGGCCTAACTTCAGTCCCTCAGATTCTGCATCTCCAGGCTTAAACCCGGGCCGCTGGTTTCACTCAATGGAGGGAAGACATCGGGATACCACCTCACTTCACTGAGTACTCATGTTAATCATAGGTGAAAGTGAGTCACCCCGCAATTGCTTGGCAATATGGACTCATCTATCTTGCTCTATCATCCAGTAAGAGGAACCAACCCTCTATGACTATTATCAATCCATCCCAACCATTTTGAGGAGTTCACTTCCATCGCTAAGGGCCCGTAATACAATTCAATCCACACGGCGAACGCTGAAGGCGTGTGAGACCTGACCCGTCTCAACGCCCATGGTGTTGGTACGCTTCAAGTGATGGAAGCTGGCCAATTTACGTCGCATCTCCGGCGTCCCAATTCGAAGCTGATCCAGTATCTCAGGAACCGCAGCATAGAGGATCTCGAGGCTTCCGTCTTCGATTTTAACCGCAACGCCAATGGCTCCTTCCGTACCAAGCTCCTTCGTGGACTCTGATGCCCGGATACCAATGGTGTAGCATCCGTCTGCGCCAACTTTGCCGATAAGACTGCCTTCGAACGCTTCCATGAGGATAGTGCAGAAACGCCCCTCTCCGCCGACCATCTCGGGATACGTCGCCATAGCGTTGTAGATATCGGACATGTGCTTTACTCTTACGGGCTGAGCGCTTCCGTTCTCGTCTATAGAATGCGCGGCCGCGGCAAAGGCAGCATACATGCGGCCCATCGAATAGAGAGGTTGCCCAGGTGCAGGAAGATTGCAGCCGTCAACTGCCCACTTGATCTCGTCACCGCTAAGTCCGCTCAAGTCTTCAACAACCTGCTTCACCTTGTCCTGGATCGGATGGCTAGGGAGGTGATAGTCTTCGAAACTCGCACCTAGAGCCTTCGCGCCGCCCAACATGCCCGCATGTTTGCCAGAGCAATTGTTGTTAATCTCGGTTGGCGTATATCCAGCCCTGATCCAGGACCTATCCACGACTGGACAGATCGAAGGGTGACCGCCGCACCGCAAGTCCGACTCTTGCGCCCCGACCTTGGATAACATTGACTTTGCCCTAGAGACGTGCCGGTCTTCGCTGTTGTGAGATGCGCACATCAAGGCTATATCAGCTCCATCGAAGCCGTACTTGTCGAAACCTGGGGTTTCAAGCACTGCGAGAGCTTGCGCTGGCTTGGACGCGGAGCGAGCCAGCGTCATTCGTGAAGGATTGCCGACTGCATAGAGGATTTTGCCACTGGCGTCGACGACTGCAGCATGGACTGCGTGTCTATTTTCGATCACGTCGCCTCTGTCGGTGACCACATAGTCTTCAAAAAGGCTTGTCTTTGTCATGCTGAGGTTGAATTACTCGATGGGATGTTGTTGCGGCGATGAAGTACTACGATGTGACTTGTGAAGTTTTACTGAAACTTGCAAGATGCAACTGACTCGGCAGTAAAATGCTTTAATCAGGATGCGCGCGTCTTGCGTAGCTCGAAGCTCGAAACCAGGGTGTGCGCTTCTCTATTTATTTTCCAATGAGCTCTGTATCGCGAAAAAGTATGAAACCAAATCGTGAGAGTTGATAAGAGGATTTGGTGGATGTAATATCTCCGGTATTCATTGGGGAGAACTCCAGAGGGCGTCGTTTGACAGTGCAAGGACCTTGCGCCGGAAGAATCAGGGTCCAATGCGTCATGTCGGCCAGCGAGCTGACGTTACTACACCGGGCACATTGCAGGATTGTAGGATTGATGTTTCAACCAATTGGAGGCACGCAGATTCCATTACTCAGTATGATTCATAGCACACCAACTTGTTGATCAACGCTCAGAAGTGTCCTCGAAAACTTACTGCTTAAATAGAGTAAAGTCGTGTCTCTATCAACGTGCAGAACGCGTTTGTCACATAAAATGTCAAAATCCACTGCCGACTGAGCGATTAGACCATGCTTCGGGGGCAGATGATTCAGATATCCACCAAAGTATTTCACAGTAGGGAGTGTCGAGATATTACCAGAACAGTCAATTGGTTATAGACGTGACAAAGGAGACTTTCTGGTTCGAAGTAAGAGTTCTGTTGAACTCTGGAGAAATTAAATTCACCAAGACTTTCGACGACTATCGTAACAAATTTCAACAAAACAGCGGTAGGGAACACGAAGAACAGCAGGCCCAAGACTTCAATCCTATTGCGCGCAATACGGTTACTTTTACAAAACTTATTAGACCGCATAACTCGAAGCGACCAAAGTACCTCACCAACTAGGAAAGGCGTGCGCCCTTTCATGTGAAAATGACTCTTGACCCAGTGTTGCTACCCCACAACCGGAAGCCGTCCCGGTCCGGCACCGGTGTCGGGTTTTCAAGACTCTTTGTCATAAAAACCTAGACTACCCCACGGGGGATGAGAGGAAATTCAAAGTGCATTTCGGAAGTGTTTCGACGGAAGGCCTGCATTGAGCGACGAATATTTCACGTTCCGGTGCTTCAGTCAAGATGTCGGTTGAACTGCGCCCGATGCCGAACTCCGGCGCCGTCGCCTCGGCGCCGCAGAGTGACGAGGAAGACGGAAACACCTTGATCCACACTATGCCGCCGACAGACAAGGGCGCTGCAGCATGGAAGTTTTTGCTTTCCAGCTTCGTTATTGAGGCACTTCTATGGGGTATTTCTTGAATTCTTCGGAAGAGTCTTACGGGGCGGTGTCACTAACTTTGCCAGGATTTCCCTTGACCTTTGGTGTCTTTCAGGAATACTATTCCTCCCAACCACAATTTGAGGGTGACTCCAATATCGCTGTCATTGGCACGGTATCCACCAGTATCTATTTCCTCGGAGCGCCGCTCGCTGCGCCTGTGGTAAAAAGATTCCACCGCTACCAGAAGCACATGGTCGTCATCGGCTGGGCAATGTGCGTCGCGTCTCTGGTCGGCGCGTCATTTGCCACCTCAATCGCGGGTCTCATCGCAACCCAGGGTGTCTTGTACGGCTTTGGATTCTTGATGCTCTACTTCCCAGTGTTGCGGATGTTGAACGAGTGGTTCGTCGCCCGGCGCGGACTTGCATACGGCGTTCTTTACGCCGGCGGCGGGTTTAGCGGCGTTGGGATGCCTTTCCTGCTGCAAGTACTGTTGTCCAAGTATGGATACCAGACGACGCTCCGGGCTGTAGCTGTCGCGCAGTTCCTTGGAGTTGCGCCAATCTTACACATGATCAAGGGCCGACTGCCGCCGTCCCCTCACGGTGCCATGCGTATGTTCGACGTCAGCTTCCTGAGACAGCCCCTATTCTACTGCTTCGCACTCTCGAACTTGTTCCAGGGTTTCGCTTACTACATCCCGTCTTTGTATCTGCCCTCGTACGCTAGTGCCATCGGGCTTTCTGGCACCATGGGGGCGCTTCTCCTGGCAGCGCATAACTTGGCAACCGTTTTCGGGCAGATTGGTTTCGGATGGCTTTCCGACCACACGAATAACGTCTTTATGCTCATCTTCATCTCTTCTTTTACGTCGGCGGTGGCGGCCTTCACTCTGTGGGGATTCGCTCACTCTCTGCCGCTGTTAGTCATCTTTGCACTGGTCTTTGGCATGTTTGCTGGAGGCTTCCTCATCAACTGGCCAAAGTTTGGGGCGATGCTTTCCGACGACCCGCAGCCTGTGTACAGCATGATGGCGTTTGGCAAGGGCATCGGGAACTTGGCCACTGGCCCGATTACTGCTGGATTATTAACCAAGCCGGTGAGCGGTGGGTATGGGATGGGCCGTTATGAGTCCCTCATTTTGTTCTTGGGCTCTTTCATGCTTTGCTCTTCGTTGGGGGCATTCGCTTGGCCTTTGAAGAAGCGAGCTTAGGAACCATCGATTCAGTACAACCAATCGGTACGGGAAGATCGCCCAGTTGCCCACTTCTTGCCCACGATATCCGGTACTTAAGAATCAGAGCCTTCAGGCCGTTATCCTAGTCTACCATTAGCGCGAGAAGTCGTGGGAACGCCTGCTTTCCGGCTCTTGCTGGCTATCAGCTGACGCATTGTCTTGGCTGTGGCTCAAGCAAAAGTCATTTATAGTAGAATACTGGGGAAACCTGACTCAAGAAGAATTCCTTCCGCCGAAACCGAGTCTAAAGTTAATGTTCGTCCCTGACTCACCCAATTATCTTTCAGAAAATTTCATACGTGGGCCCTGGTTTAAGTCTTAAGAACGATTGATAACCCTCTTGGCATTGAGAATATTCCGTAATGTCTAGCAGCCCTATGAAGGCTTTGCCATCCCTTTGGGGCCTGCTCAAGAGCTCACTGTCAGGAATTGATTAAGTTTCTGGTTTGACATCGGCGTTAGATCACCCTGAAATAGCATCGTTGACGTAGATCGCAATATCTAAACACAACCTTAGGTGCCCGAAATTTGTACATAAAGAGGCCCTCAATTCACCAACGGAATGCGCCTGCTTGACACCATCTTAGGCATGATTCAAAACTTAGAATTACGACTCAGTCAAGACACTTAGCCAAGTACCTGAGATTACTCTACCAGACACGTCAGGATCTCAGACTAAAACCAGAAGGCCATGCGTTCATTCGCCGTAAGCATCACGCTGCTTTGCTTTTTTGCCGCAGGATCGCTTGCCCAGAACAACGGCATTACACCTGTGACTTGCCAGCCAGAGACAGTCAACTGTGTGAGTCCAAATAACAAGTTGTCGCGACTAAAAAAGTCATCTAATTTTGCCTTCCTCAGGACTCAACGGCAGACTGTGAAGCAAAGGGCAAGCTTGGCGGGTTTCCCTGCCCTGCTGGGTCCAGCCAAAACGATGCCGACTGCTGGATTGCCTCAAGTTCCGACCCCGGCGCACAAATGACCGTGCAGGTACATCGTTCACTTCAATCCCTTTCTAGGGATACTTCGTGTAAGATCTCCTTGCTGACATGTCTCACTCAGTGTTGGTGTTGCAAGGCATCGAGCAAAAAGATGTTTCGTGCCTAAGAGCACTTGAATAGTCGATCAATTTGAGAAAGTCTTTCTGTTTGACAGGTAACATATATTTGAATCCATTTGTGTGGCGTTGGATCTGGCGGATATCTCAAGCGGCTAGCAATTCTTTGTTGTGCCAGATTGATGGTATCCGAACAGAACAAGCCAGCGACCCTTGCCTGAGCTAAAGTCTTCTACAAGGTACACCATCGAAGCATAATCTTAATCGATTGTATCAGAACCTGTCCTAGTAGAAAGGCAAATGCATGCATTTGATAACACCAGTCATCTAAGACTCAGACCCCCTCGGTTCGTTGCTGCGTCTGGTTCGTGTTCCCACTCGCTCCTGTGATACCTTCATTTTGAGTCCATGTCCGAGCTCGGGTTGGGCTGAAATTAACCGTCGCCCTTTGCCGATGGATTTCTCGAATGGCAACTCTGAACGGTTCGTTGAACTTTGAGATAACATCCAAGATATACTTGACAGGGCCAAAGAGATCAAAGAGGTACGCCCGATATCCTAGGACAATCTGGGTTAAAATTTTGCGAAACCGTGAAGAGCCGAGGTAAAGACAGGAAACAAAAGCAATGAAGTATGTGAGGACGGGTACTGTGATAAAGCTTTCCTGGAATCCGTCGGGTACCTTTGGCTTTCCGCCATCGGAAGGACTGTTCAGAAATGGAAGCGCCCAGAACGTCTTGAGAGCATTGTCAGTATCCCACCGGCGATTGCAAGCCAACTGCTCAGTTGATATACAACACGTACCGCCATGAACCCAATGGGGGTGTACAAAATCGTAAACGCAGTAAGTACGTAAACAGATCTGTTCAACGCCATGCCGTTGTTGGTCTCCCGCAAAGATGTTGCGTTAAACATCTAAATGGTTTAGCGAGAGCTCTCGAAGATATGAAAATGAAACTCCACTGGGATGATGTTGCTTACGCTTTCTTGATGCACTTTGAGTTCTTCTATTTGCTGATTGACACGATCTTGAAGCTTTTTAGTTGACACATTGATGGATTCGGCGACGTAGTTCCAGCTTTCTTTCACGCCATTCAATTCGTCGTCACGTATGGTTTGAGTAGCAGAAGACACTGCTTCGAGGAAGTGCATGTGATTTGCTGCGAAGTTGGACGCTGTTTCCTCTAGAGAATTGGAGGTAAGCTTGAGGAATTGAAGCAATGAAAAGTATCTTTTGGATACCTGCAATGACCGATCGAACATCAATTCGTCCAGCCGATGCGTGTCCTGGATTTCATGCATCTACGACAACATGAGTGAGCACTCAACATTATTTCGAGCAATGAGGTGTGTACATCAATGTGTTCATCCATGAACGGCATGACGATAAGTGAGTAATATCTAACTGGAAGTCAAAGAGTTTTAGGAAAGTATTAACTGACCTGTATGGACGTTTCAACTTCAATGACATCCAATATCTCATGCCAGCGCTGCTCCCAGGTACTCATTATTGTGAAAATAATGAGCAAATGATGGCAAAGTTCAGAAGGCTGGAGGGGTTGTGTAGGCCCTTTGCTATTTCTCACTAACTTACGCAATGATTCTGGAGAGAGATTTTGTTCCACTTTGTCATCAGCTAGTATGACGGTTGTGTACTTCGAACCTGTCGAAATCTCGTCCAGAGTAGTCACCACGGTTGATCTCCTTTCAAGGACTGTGGATCTCCGTTCATCGGACATAATGTCTCTCCACTTCCCGTTGACCGTGGTCCGCGTCTGTCTCAATGTCGAATACTTTGCTAGTGGGACCGAGTTGATCCGTCTGAAAATGGAAAAGAGTAGGTCTATCGCAGAACCTCCTGATCCTCCAAGAACGCTCGCCGCTAACAAGGCCGTCAATGAACCAGGCCCAACTTGTCGAGCCTGTTGTTGAGTGTAGTCGCTGTCAGACGGGTCTGTGGGATATTGTGGCCCAAAAATGCTCCCAAGTTCTCTGCACAGCAGAATGCCTTCCTCATGTGTTTGTTGATCCTCTATGTCCGGGAAATGTATCAACTGAACCCAGTAGCTTATGCTGAAGACAAGTCTCATGGATCCTCGACCTGCGTCCGTCGGATCAGACGGCCGTGTAAATGTTTGACATTGGGAACGGCGGTGAGTCGTAATGTGGCGAGGGAGTATGTAGGAGGAAATGATTTGGATGATTTGTTCAGAGCTCGCAGGTGAAAGCCAACTTGATAGAGAAGCCAATACTGGTATGCTCAATGTCGATCTCCTAAGGACACGCGACTTGACCATCCTGTTCCGTTGAAAATCCTCGTTATTACTGCGCCAATGTGCTAAGAAGGGAAACAAACAATCTCAACATACCAAACTTTACCCAATGGTGTCTCGGCCCGATCCTATAGTGTTAGGATTAGTATGGGAACCTCACGATATATTTTGTCTGCAAGGTTTTGAACGAACCGTTTGGCTGGAGAGAAACTGTGTCCCAGACTGATTTACAGAGTAGCACGCGCCTCCGGAACTTGACGGACCCACATCCGGGATGAAAAGCTCGCGCATTCCATGACGGATGGTTTTGAAGTTTGACTGACAAAGGCTACGGATCCTTGATCTAACGCATATGTAGAGCCCACGCGCATCTTTTCCTTCTAGGGCTGGAAGTTCAACCAACTGGAATTTGGTTCTGACGTAGTACGTGTATTGTGTGTATGCGATTTCAAAATACTGTTCCCAGAAGCTTATGCGGAGGGGATCTTCCGTGAATTCCTCGAGAATCGATCTCGAAGCACCAGCTTTCTCCAAGTCCACTTTCAATGTCATGAAACCAAATAAAGGATGGCTCATGAGAAATGAAGTACCGGCAGCTTGGAATATCTTCATGCGAATGCCGGTAGGAAGAGGGCTGACGAACCACTCATCCAGATCTCTTGGTAAGCGAACTATAGCACCGGATTGTGGTACCTCAGACACTATAGCACTCCCAGAGACATCTGGCGGAGCGCTCGTTACTGGAAAAACGTCTTCGGAGGGGTTAAAATCGTCGAGTTGCGGTGGCGCAGGCGTTGCAGCATTCTCAGAGGTGTCTGGCGGTGTGCCACTTGAGACACTCGCTGGAACAGCCTCTTTCGAGATATCAGGATTGGTAGCTGGCGTTGCGGATGGCGGTGTCACGATCTCTAGCGGCGGTCCAGATGCTGTAGTACTCTCAGGGCCATCTGGTGTTGCGTTTGTTGAGACTTTAACTGGAACGACTACTTCTGTTAGGTCAGAGCCGGCGACTGGCGTTGCACACAATACTGTTTCCACCTCGGGTGGTACTTGTGTCGATATTTCCACATCGTTCTCAGTTTCTGGAGAATTCTGTGCAGATAATTGCTCGTTCTGTGCGTATCCAGACCTTCGCTGATCAGACAGGATTCTGGTCAGTTCGGCGAGGCTAATGACGAGTTGGTGAAGGACTTGTTCCAACGGAGCAGGCTGCACTGACGCCATCGCATAAGCGTCGGAATTTACACGTGTGTAATATGAGCAAGAGAGGAAACGGGTTGAAAATCAGCCGGCTGTTGTGTACATGTAAATAGTCGAATGAAATAGCAAGCGAAGATTCTCTGTTGCCGCAGCTTGTGCATTTCGTTGGACCTGGCTTTATCATTCGTCGACGTTTCCAGCTGAGTTGTGTCAAGCTGCACCCCGGAAGCACGATCTCAGCTTGGCTTGGAGCCAATCTCTAGTCGATGACTTATCGCTTAGCCTGGACATCTCATTGGGTAAAGACTGCCGTGGTGAAACAAGAAGATGCATATTTCACATAAGCTTGAACGACTTGCATTTTACTCGCATATTAATGCGTTGAGATTCTTTTCTTGACGCAACCATTTCGCGCCACACATGCTTAATTTTAGATGACTCGTATTCTGGCCTTGCTGCATCGAGTTCGCTGTCGTACAAGACCACTGAGCTGAGCCTCGAGTCTAAGAGGGCGCGGATGGCTGGGGTAGCAGATGGGTGGCCAGTTGCTTTCTACAGCCTGGTCGGGGGATCAGCCCCTTCAAGCTGGATTTCTTTACAAATGAGCCAGACCAAGATTCTTCTGAGGAAATTGATGCCAGGCTCGAGGAAGGTTCATGAATATGATCAAACGGTCACGCCTGCTAGATGTACCAGGAGTGGAATATTAATAAGGTATAGAACTAAGTATGCTACTAGGGTATCCTCAGAATCAATATGCAATGATCGCAATGCATTAAGTCACGATTCGGTTGCGCATCAGAATCGGGTCGCAGACGCGTTCACTTCGCAACCTCAGGCTCTGGAGACCCAACATGGCGCTCCGAGGGAACAGACTCGCCATAAGGTCTGCGGAAGAACACATTGCGCTCCCAGCCATCAATCTCATCGACAACAGTCTCGCGAACCAACTCGTACTTGCCAATCTTGGGCAGGATCTTGGCCCAGACGACCCAGTAGAGACCACCGGCCACGATGATGGCAATACCGACGACGCAGTGAAGGTAGTAGGGAAGGCTCTCGTAAACGTTCTGGCCCTCTTCGGGGGGCACAAACGGTGCGATGACGAGGTAGATGTTACTGAGCATGAAGAAAATGACCACGGGCAGGCTGGCGCTGATTGGAGGGTTCCAGTTCCATTCCTTGCGGTTGAGGTAGAGGTAAGCGAGACCGCCGGCGACGAAGACATTGATGATGGCAAGGGGGTAGCTGATGAGGTTGAGGATGAAGTTGTACGCATCGCCTATAGGTATGTTAGTATGTATGCATCGTGACACAGAGCTCGGTTGAGTTTTCTTACCAGGAGGGGGAGCAAGCATCGTGATGACGCAAATCAGCCAATGCTCAAAGAGACCAGCCAAGGGGGCGTTGAAGGGTCTGTTGCTGGCGAAGAAACGCGACCAGGGCAGAATACCCTCGCGACCGAGCTCCTGGACGAGACGGCCCTGGGAGAAGATGACACTGAGAACGTTGCCAAAGGCGGACAGGGCGACGAAGACTGAAAGAGCACGTTCAGCAGTGCCACCCATTACATTGCGGAAAAGGGACGCCGCCACAAGGCGACCACCCTCAAGGATCTCTTCTCTCGGGACGGCGGCAAAGTAGGCGACGTTGACCAGCATGTAAAGGATGGAGATGGTAATGATACCGACGGGTGCGGCGATCTTGAGGGTACGGACGGGGTTCTTGGTCTCGCTGAGGGCATAGTTGGCGTTGCTGTATCCAATGTAACTCCAGATGACGTTATAGAGAGCAGTGACGACACCGTAGGGGCTGCCGGTGGTTCCCTCGAATGCATTTTGAAAGTTCTTGGGCTTTTGGTCCTCGGGCAGCTTGACGTGGCCACCGAGAGCAATGAAGCCGCAAAGGATGATGATGACAATGATGACCAGCTTGATAGTTCCGAGAAGGTTCTGCAGGCGCAGACCCCAGTTTAGGGCGAGACCGTGGATCAAGAAGGCGGTGGTAATGCAAGCCAGGCCGATGGCGCGCTGGTTCCATCGGTCGACCTCGACCTCAGCGGCGTGCAGGATGTACTCGCCAAAGACGACAGAGTTACCACTAGCCCAGCCGAGTAGGATGACGTATCCGGTGTAGAGACCCGTGGTCAGGAACTTGGGCTTGCGGAAGACGTATTCGAGGTAGTTCTTCTCTCCTCCGTTCTTGGGGATTGCTGTTCCCCATTCGAGATAGACGGCAGTACCGGCGAGGGCGATGATCATGCCGGCAACCCAGATGAAGAGTGAAAGGCCGACACTACCAGAGAGTGCAAAAATGGTGCCGGGTGTCGCAAAGATACCAGTGCCGACGACACGGTTGACGATGAGGAAGATGGCAGTGGTGACACCGATTTTTCGTTTGTTTTCGCGGGCGTGCTCGATGCGGCCTGGGATAATTGATTAGCAAGTTGACGGCTGTGCGGCGGAACTCGGTCAACGGAGTGCGCTCCGCGACCATCACCATGAAGAAGACTCACCAACTTCGCTGTCGTAGGTCGTCGCTGCAGGGAGATCGCCATGCTTGCTGCGGTCACCGTCGGCGGCAGTGGCCGACGACGAGGCGCCAAACTTGTTCAAAAGCTTGGACATCTTGACGATGTGATGTTGGTGAACTGATCCTGTCGTCGTGGGTGTAAACGATCAGAGACCAGGAAAAGACACCAGATGGAGACGGAAGACTGGAGAACGGAAGACGATCCGAAAGAACTACGAAACTAGAAGGCTGCCAGAAGACTTTATGTCTGTCGCAGAGCTGGCCCCGCCAAGGAGATCACGTCTTATTTACACCGAATTGGCGCCATGTGGCGAGAGGTTCGTCTGGGTGGAATCGGCTTGTCGTCTTGGGGGTGGTGAGCAGTTGAGGTTGCGCCGCATTAGTAGGCACCCTTGCACATACGAACGAACCTGATGCCGAGCCAAAAACCAAAAAGTCCCAAAGGTCACTGTCCCGACATACAAGGATTAGGAGGCTCTGGAGACTCAAGAGTCTAACCGTCAGTGGTGCGCCGAGAGTATCCGCATGCGAGATTTACCTGTGAGAGACCATGGTTGATGGAGCTGCGAGTATCTGGAGCTTCTTGGAAGGCTTCTTGGAGTCTTCGAGACCCTCTTTGGACCCCCAACATGGCCCCCAAGATCCTAGCTCTTATTCTCGAACTGTCAGGGGACAAGCACAAGGGTTTCCCATCCCGCAGTCCCAGTGGCCTGGTGCGAAAAGTTCTGTGTCATAGTTTCTGTTTGTGGTCCACTCGGCCGATGACGCGATCTGAGGACAAGATGTCGAAGACTCGAAGTGGGAAAATTTTGGCGTTGGGACCCGGTTTTATCCCGTGGGGCATCTTTTGAGCTTTGCGGGCGAACTTCGTCACGCCTACGGCACCTCATGCAGCAAAGGAACACCATGACTTCTTCCAATTCAGTGTGTATGAATACTGCATCATTGAAATAGTGGCGAGACCATCAGATATACCCCGAAAGATACCATCTGATGAGAATTACCTTATTTTTAGTGAAGTATGTACAAACCCAAACCATGTCACCTGGACACCATAGTCATGACCCTCGTCTCATCCATGATCTCGATAGTAATTGCTGCCTCATCCTCATGTCGCTGCCCGTGTACTTCATGTCGCACTTTTCTGCGCTCAAATATGTACAACCACTAGTTGATTCAAAAGAGAAAGTGTCTATTGCACCAGTTGCCGTTTATGCTCAAAGTTGGTCATGTCTGGCTGGGCAAGTTGGCAAGGCGGTGATCCTTCATTTGGGACAGGCTGCATCTCGACTTCACCTGCCCTGGCAAACTTGAAAGACTCTTGGCATTTATTGACGATTGCGGCCAAACAAAGGTGCCTCTCTCGTTGGAAGTGCACCTTTCGAGATGCACATGGCGTTGGGACTTGTTCAACGCGTTGCTTTGCTCTTGCCCTCTGTGCCTTGATGAACACATTAAACGCGGCCTTCTCACAACATGTTGCCAGGGTTCTCGTGCTATCTCGCTGCACTATGATCTGATCTTCTGGGTGAACAAATTCATGATCACCTCTGGATCGTCTGTTGAACTCATTAGCAGCTGTGAGTTGCAAGCTAGTACGTGAGATCTGATGCCGATGGTGCAACCATGGCAAGGTCTGGGCACCATTCCATCGGTTGTAACCGAGTTCCAGGCTGCATCTAGACAAGGGAAATGATCCTCATCCCGCGCAGAGTTTGCATGACACTCAGGGGTTAGTCGCGCTTACGGAATCGTCAGGCAGCATCTTGTCATGGTGAGACTGGATTTCAACTTTTCTCTCGGGAGTGATGGGGAACATCAACAAATCAGCACCTCGCTAATCTTCAGCTGAAGTGCTTGCTTCACAAAAGGTCCCCAAAGGTGTCTTGTCCCTCGGGGAAAGAGACGAGACGGGTAAGCATATTGAACCGAAGTCTTGGTTCCTTCCTCATGCGAAGGCTGGGCACAATGAAGCCATCCTAGCCACCATCGCGTGATAGTGCCAATGAGCCGCGGCCAAGCGAGGTAGGTGAGACTTGGGACCATTGCCTCTTTTAACCACGCACGAGCTTCCTGATTACTCATTTTGGGACGTAGCAATTGAGCCTCTCTCACCAGAGTTGCTGTTCCAACATCAACTCTGCGTCACCATACTCATTTGAGTTGCTGCGTCGCGAGGGATGGCAAGCCGGGAGAAAAGCGACTCGTATGTGGCACACAAAGCACACCTATTTTGGTTGAGAACTGGGGAATGTCATTGAAAAGCACCTCGATCAATCTGGTCCTCATTTCTATGAGTAAAGAGGATGCATTCATCGGCCGAGGGAGACTTATAAGGGGATTGAGCCGTGGGCTTTGAGCCCAGTTTCGCTATATCTCATCGAGTGTTAGTCAGCGTGGCAGGGAGGTGAACCCTGATGCAAAGGAGACGTGATGTCCACGCGTCCCCATCACTGGTATCCGGTCGGGAAGCAAGGAATCCGTGAAATGCCAAGCATCCCATCTTGATCAACTCTTGCCAGAAGTAAGGTAGTATGATGAGAGTTTTAGATATCCAGCGAGGTGACTCCGATGTTGAAAGGCCCTACTAATATCTCATTCTGCCCAATGCTATCTGAGTCCTTTCCAAAAGTAGAGAACAAGGACCGAGATAAGATGCCGTACCCCGCACCATCATTGGTCCCGGGGGGGCGTCCTGATAGCTCGAGATATTAGCCGACACATTCGCCCTACGATCTGTTTGCCCGCAGAAGACATGCATTTCCCCGATAACCCCTCTGAGTTCCAATCTTCTGGGTAAAGTGCTGCATCTTGCCCCTGTTTAGTGCCAATGAACCAGGCTGTACGTCCTTTTAGGTTGAGGAAGCATGCCGGCGCGTTGCCGCGGACCGGACCGCTCACGCTTTCAACCGCCGATCCTGCGGAGGTCTCATCCAAACGATCTGCCACGCGATACTGGGGAAGCTTCCTTGGTGGATCAATGGACATGTGTAAAGAATGATGTCTTCATGAAAGGGGTTACTCAGGTTCGATTTCCTTTATTGTTCCCCACGTGTGTTGCAGGTAGCAGGACCAAGGAGTGGCGATGGCATTGGCAGTTGGAGAAACGATGATGATTCTCTTCGTCTGCAATGTCGCTGTGGCCACCGTCTATAGCCGATCGTACCAACTAAAGCTTGATCATGAACATTGCCTAACACTCTCACCAAGCCGGTCACATAACTTTGCACAGTGACAATTAGGAGATGTATCCGTCCCTTAGTAGTTGTGTAGCCTGTTGACCGGATGGGTACAATGACGCAGAGAATTGACTAGGGTCCTCCGATCATCGGAGCCTGACCAGCGGACGACTCCCTGAGGTGTGAACGGACAGCGGATATACAACGCGGCATGCGGAGAAGTCTCCGCGCCCGCATCACTTGGCGGCTGTTTGACTCAACAGGCCGATGGCAAAAGCGATGGATCTAAGGCGCTGTTGCGTCCCAACGCGCGAAGTGAGTTTTCCACAGCGTCATCTTTGACTTGCTCGATGGTGAATATCGCAGTCACCGACGCAGATGGCTTAGGATGCGACCTTACTCAACCATGGGCCAAGTCTCTCTACCTCTGGATGGCATCTCCGCTGGCGACTCAGACATTGAACGGTCTAACGTAACCGAGGTTACGAACTTTGACCATGTCAAGGAGAAATCAATACCAGCCGCGCTTGGAGAGTCAACCACAGTCGAAGCAGATGTGATTGACATTCCTCTCAACATCGATGCGCTAGATCCAACATTCGAGCTCTCAGAATGTTTGCTATTAAACGGCATCGAGGGCCTCCTCGAGGAGGACTACCCATCATCCCTCGATACGAGATACCAATCACCATTCGCATGGCCATTACGAAAGAAGGTCACGGTGCTCTTTGGAACCTTCTTCGCCTCGACCCTGGCCGCCTACTCTGCCGGCGCATATGCCATGGCCGCTACCCCCCTAATTGAGAAATGGCGTCTCACGAACACCGAATTCAACCTGGGCATCACCCTCTTCGTCTTGGGTTTCGGTTTCGCGCCCATGATACTAGCCTTGATCAGCGAGATCTACGGCCGCTACTGGGTCTTTGTCGGTTCAGGTGCCGTATTTTTCCTGGGAACCCTGGGCTGTGCGGTGACACAGTCGTTTCCTGGCATGTTGGTCTCTCGTCTGATTACAGGCAACGGGGCATCAGTCTTTGCGACGCTGACCGGGGGCGTGGTGGGAGACGTATTCCACAAGGAGAATCGCAACACGCCCATGGCCCTTTACTCGTTAACGATCATGATTGGAACCGGGTTGGGTCCCATGATCAGCGGTATAATCGTCGACAACCTCCATTGGAGATGGATTTTCTACGTGCAGATGATCACTATCGGTTCCACCACGTTAGCCATCTTTTTCTTCTTCGCCGAGACGCGGAGTAATGTTGTACTTGAGCGGAAGTGCGTGACTCTCAACAAACATTTCGACGGCATTCGACTGCAGCGGGTCTCGTCGCCGATTGGGGACAAGAGTGGACTGCGACAAGGCACCGAGCAGCTGAGCGAGGGCCAGTCGCAGCCTATTCGTGTCCAGTTCCGCGCCCATTTTGAGGGCCCCAAGCTTGACATGAGCATCATTTGGCGGAGCTTCTCCTTCCCCCTGAAACTCCTCTGCACCGAATCCGTCGTCTTTTGGTTCTCGGCCTGGGTTTCATTCGCGTGGGCGATCCTGTACATGCAGTTCAACAGTATCGGTCTGGCATTCCGCTCCGTTTATGGCTTCAACAGCAGTCAGGTGGGAGGTATCTACACTTCAGTCATTGTTGGATCGGTAATCGGGGCGGCGATTACAATCTTCCAGGAGCCAATCTTCAAGAAGTTCATGCCTCACCGGATGGCAACGCCGGAAGGGAGACTCTATTCTGCATGTGTTGAGTCACTCTTCCTGCCGATTGGGCTGTTTTGGTTTGGCTGGAGCTCATCTCCCAACGTACCTTGGATTGTACCGGCGCTCGCAATCACCTCTGTGACGGTTGGCATCTTCACCATCTATCTGGCTGTCTTCAACTATCTGGCGGACACCTACCACCGATATGCCTCCTCCGCTCTAGCAGCACAGTCTATGTGCCGGAACCTGCTTGCCGGAGTGTTCCCTTTGTTTACAAACATCATGTTCCAGAGGCTTGGGTACGGTGTTGCGGGAAGTCTACTGGGTGGCATCGGTTTGCTTCTTTCCCTTGTCCCTTGGTTGCTGTGTATCTATGGGGAGAAGATCAGGGGTCGCAGTCCTTTTGCCGGGCAACTCAAAGCAGGTTGAGGTATATACTGATGTTATGTCAGATGCCAGAGAGTCTCATGCGTAGGCAAAGCAATATTAATGACCCTTCATAAAATTAGAAGCGGTTTCCAGTATAATAAATAAGCCATCGCTCCATATGACAGTTGCATTATCGATGGTTAAGATATGCCCGAGCCTCGGACCCCGACTCATGGTCATTTATGTACATGAATCTCATGGATCAAGCACTTGCGCATGAATTCTCTGTGTGCGTCCTGATCGGCTCATACTATAGCATCATTTGCATCAAAATCGGTTGATGTTACGTTGGTGTCATGGTGCTGAGTAACAGCCTCACAGGCAGCAGTGCTTGAAGGGAATGTGAGTAAGCACCGTACATCAAAACTATCCTACTGGCAGGCTTAGTCGCTCGGAACAGATGATTTGGTCGGACTATGGCCCTGAACTTATGGGTCTCGAAAATCTTTCTGTTGCTGATAGATTAATTGCCTACTTCGAGTTGCAAGAGATTGAAAATCTATGCCTATGGAGGGCGGAACTCCGCTGCTTCCTTCTGCTCTTAGAGTCTGCAGCGGGTTGCTCTCCGCAAGTGGTTTGTCTAGGTTTTGGCAGTCGTACGTTCCCGCTCAATGCGAGTAGAGGTATGAGTTAGGTATCCCAGAACTACCTGAATAACTTGACCAGCGGGTAGAAGACTATAAATGCCACGGATACTAGACAACAACATCGACTTTGCGGTCAAGCTTTCACACAATCCACAAGTAGTCGAGGATAAGACCCAGTATTCACAATGGTAAATTTATCGAAGTAGCAAGTTTTGATAAGCATGCTGACTGCATCCACCTCAGGTTCAACTCACTCAAGTCATATCTGGCCTTGTCTTGGTCCTCGGAGCGCAAGCTGCCGCTACGCCCGTCTCATTGCAGAAGCGCGACACTATTAGTCTCGGCGTCTTCCACGATGGAGGCTGTGCGGGCAGTTTTACCAACAATTTTGACGTCTCCTCTGGCCGGTGCCAAGACTTTTCAGGAATTGTCTACGGGGCAGTCTTCGCAAACAGAGGCGGGAACGTCTGTAAACTCAAGTTCTGGGCAAATGCCGGGTGCAGTGGGAAGGCGACGGTCAGCACGGTCAACCCATACGAGGACCATTCTTGCGTTCCTGTTGCCAACAAGGACGGACAGTTCTACTTGACTGATGGAGCATGGTCTGTGTATATCACTTGCTGATCACTTCGTGCTGTTCGATCCGTCGTTGAATAAAGATTTTTTTTTGGGTATCTTTCGCTCGTAAAACATAACTCAGTTGCCAGCTCCCCTTTGTTCGTCCCCTGCTATTCAAAAAGGCATCCGTTTCTTCCATAAGCCTGCCGATTGACCAAAGATTTTGAGGAAAATTCAATCCGATCTTCCGCGGTCAATGTCCAGAGTGGTCGGTGCCAGAGAAAGCTCCTGCGATTGCGGCATAACCTTGGCCGATATCAGCGCTGACGCTGTGATGGGAAGATGATCCGCTTCCCACAGAGACGGCGCTATCCGACCCAGAAGGCTTCAGCGGCTCTCTGTTTGATTCTTGTGACGTCTTTTGGTTTTGGCTGATAGAGTTGCTCTCAATGTCCTTTCGTTCATCTTCGTCGAGGTCTTTGAAGACTGGGTCATCGGCTGACAGAGCTCTCGGTCTCCCCGCCCAACTTTGAGAAGGCGCTTGTCTTGGCTTGAAAGGATTGCGCATGGTGTTTTTGATATGTAACGCAGAAGGTCTTGGTTTGTGAGATTTTCGGGGTTATCGTCGATACCGGATCTTTACGAATGCGGTCAAGTTGTGTAGGTATGATGGTTTGGGTGTGTACGGACGTTGAGATATTGAAAGTACCAAGCAAAAACCATGCAAAAGCTGGGGAAGATGGCACGTACAAAGTAGAAAGCTGCGCGGCGGAGCTAAATACTCCCGGGTGCTGTGCCGCGCGCGTTGAGCTGTTATCGGGGAGGCCTACGGTGAGCATTTAGGCTGACACCGAAGGAGGCAGGAGGGGCGGAGTTATTGTCCTCGTGGTTCCCAAGCCACGGGTGATGCTTGTCTTACTAGCCAATCAGGGCTGGTAACATTCGGTCGTGTTGAGTTTAAGCACTGGAACGAGGATGGTCCCCTGCCATGTCAGCCAAGCTGAGCCTAGCCTTGACTCTATCACCCCAGAATAATCGCCCGAGTGATCTGGTAGACTGGTAGCGATAGCGAAGGCTGGCGGAGCCCTTGCACTCAAATCGCAAACAAAGACAAGTTTCATTCTGGTGTAGGGCTGATTGAGGGAGTGGGTTCATCGAAGGACCGAGTACCCGCGCTCTTGGAACGTAAGCAGCCGTTCAAGGCTATGATCAAACTTATAACTTAGATTGGCAGCTTCGCTCAACTGCCTACTACTTGCTGACATGCACCGTATGGCATGTTACCTGCGTGGCGCAAACTCCGCGAAATACGGCACCTAGGGGCACGGGATAACCTTTGTGCCATCCGAGGGACAGTACCCAGCCCAGTACGATCGCGTCGCCTTCTCGCAGTTGTCTGGATCAGTCGCGTCGCTAGCACCGAAGAATTAGGTTGCAGTCAATAGATAAAGGTGTTCAGAGGATCCGCATACCGGTCAACCTGGAGATAACACCAGTTGAGCGTATCAAGAGTCTGAGATGACTGGCCTTTGGTCACAAAGACGAGGGCGTTCACATCCTAGACAGTGTAAGCGTCGGCGAGCCGGCGTTCGACAGATCGCATAGCTGGTTTCTCACCTCGGTTTGGTAGCAGCAAGTGTTGTCCTGTCTTGTTTCCAAGGCGACAGGGCTAGCCATGGCCATCAGAGGCGCGGAAAGGAGGACAACCTTAGAGAAGTGCATTGCAGGCAAGATGGTTCAGAAGATGTACTGAAAACTCTCCGAGACGCAGAGGTTTATCTCAGAGCGATCCTTGACGGCTTTAATACCTGAACCATTCTACAATCGCTCGCGGAGAGTGCAAGGAAACCGACCAACCTCGGCGCCAAGAGCCGGGAGTAAATAGTGCACTAATTGAGCTTCGTGGACGTGTTTCTGCCGTTCATCCAGGGACATTTTAATGAAACAGCGAATCATGCCAGACTGTTGTGATTAAGGTTTGGGTAAGGTCCAACGACATGAACCGTCTAATTAATTACGGGCGGGGAAATAGCGAAGCGACCTTATGCAGGCCCTTAAGCGATGCTCCCACCAAGAGTTGCGATGAACTGTCCCAAAACCCTGACTCATGATTTGGATGACCGATGCCCAGCAATGGATTGGAGACTTGATTACAGATGCTGACAGGTAATGACTTGAAACCTTCAGCCGATAAACCCAAGTAGGTTTAATACTTGGCTACACACACTCGGGCATTCATAGATCCTTGATTCCCCGGTTCTTAAGCACACACGATCTCTCTTGGCCCCGCAATAGTAGGGGGGAAGCTGCAGTGCGCACTAGCACTCCTCGCAGCTTTACAGCGTACTAAGTAGGTAGAATGACGCGTTTTTGACGCTTCTTGTATTTGCTTATCTTCAGCCCGTCTACATTCTCGATTCCATGAAAGGTACGTTGATTAGTATCCCCAATATCCCTTGACCAAGAAGGCCCCGTAGCCCGCCATAGCACCGAGAACACCGATGCTGCCGAAATAGCCGATGGGTCTGCCTTTGCCCATACCTTCGGGCTTCATAATTCCAAGCTCAGCATGTAGCACACGGAAGGCAAAGAAGCTCCCGAGCAACCAGCTCAGTGTCTTGCGGTTGCCTCCATTGACCTCGATCAGTGAAGCGAGGATGAAAGCAAGCGGCACGTTTTCGATGTAATTGACATGCGATCGGCCGGCAAGGTAAAGTGCATTGGCCTTGTATGATTCGGGGTCCGCTCCAGGCTTTGAAGAGTTGTCGCCCAAGTATTGCTTGGATTTCAGACGCTCGTTGACGACACGAAGGCTAAGAAATGCGTAGTAGATCGTGAATGGGAGCGCGAACGTGCCCGTAACAGCTACCCGAAGATGCAAGTCAGCTCTTAAGCAAACATATCTGAGGCTGGAATCCGGTGTCAAACACTTACGCAGTAGCCTGGGGATCGTTGTCAATCCAATTGGTTGGCTCATTGTTGCGATTGATATGAGGTTCGTGAGGGGAACAATTGAGAAGAACTCTATTCAACCTTCAAAAAGTCGAATGATGAAGGCCAGCAGCGCATCTGGGGAAACCTCGAGGATATGTAGCTCGAGGTGGGTGCCCGGTCGCAATGACGATGAAGTGCCGCTAGTGCCGATACTATGGCTTTCTTGACATCATGCATTCAAGACTCACCCCGTTCTAGGACAGGCGCCAAACTACTGAGAGCCGTCTCCACGTTCAAGGGTCCATGCTATGACAATTGTGCTTCCAGGGACCATGGAGCTATTCTTCATGGAAATTTCGATTTGAAATACCTAACGACACTCCTGATCCGAGTGTAGTCGCCGGTACCCTACTCCTGAGTACTAAGGCAATTAAGTCGTTCGGGAACCATCAAGAGCATGTTCATCACTGTGCAAACCACGTGCTTCCTCTGAAAGTTTAGTGTAATCAAACATGAAATTCAGCCAATGTCTATTTATCTCTACTGGGAATGCATTGAGATGTCTCACTTGGCTGCTCGTTGACGGCTACAATGCTATGTACGCTAGACCTTGAAAAGCTCAACTATCATTCCTCACAACATAATCGCGTCGGGAGTTTATATATAGATCATTGATCATGTCCAACTTCTTTTAGAAAATAGTGTCTAAGGAGTGAATTACTATTATTATGCCAAGCCTAGTTATTGGCGTACGTCCTTGTCGGTCGTGGTTTCAAAGGAGTGTTCCATATGCTGTGTCTGTATTCAACTCCAACCCATGCATTCGTGCACCATTTTCTCCGATCCTAAATCGTCGAAGAAATCAAAAACTCCAGAAAATGCGAGAATCCCAATAAGTGGTGAGAAAGGCTAAGAGCAGGTGACCTTGAAGCTCAAGAAGTTGTCGGCGATATCGCTCCACTCCTCGCAAGTCTGGACGCCGACTTGGCGACCTCCCTCTCCACAATCGGCTGTAGGGTAGGCAATCACTTGGCTAGTATTAGTCATTTGCCTCACAAGAAACAGGGTAATAGGGTCTTACTCTCACAGCCCTCTGTAAGGCTGCTGAGACGAATGGCCTTAACGACATTGTCCGGCGCGTTGAACGTTGTCTGGCACACATCGGTTTGCGACTTTGTGATGGTCCAGACGCCGAGGTTACCGGCAGCTCCGCACCCCTGTTCGCTCCAGATCCGGAAGTCGGTGATGTGGGGGTCTTGACGGGGCACGGCACCGGCCTCGGCTCCGAGGAACAGGGCCGCTGCGGTTGCGATGATGGTTGAGAACTGCATGATGGAACGGATGAAGAGGGTTTTGGTTTTTTTGAGGGGATGCAAGGGGTCTTGAATGTACTATAGCTCGAAGAGGAACAGAGTTCGGGTATGCAGCGTTGAGGTGTGTTTTTGTTGGTGTAATTGGAGTTTGGACGGTCCGAGGGCTGAGAATGGTTGGAATGATGAGGAGATGAGAATCGGAAGAATGGAGAGGACAGCTCACCTGGATTTATACCAGTATTGAACACGTCCGAACTTCTTGATGCCTTTCACACAATCTGTTGGTCTTCCGGCATATCTCCGTGATCATGCTTTTGCTTTCCTGCATCGGCCAACCCTGACCACGAGTGTGCTCTTCCGGGAATACGAACGATCAACATGACGAAGACTTGGGTCTTACATAGGTCTTACTCGTCTGTACGCACCCGAATCCTGCAGCAAACAAAGCTTTCGGATATACGGCCGCGCAGTGTCACCAGCATCCCTCCAGACCGCTTTGTCGGGACTGCCGGTCGTGGCTGAGCTCCTCGTATAATGTTCTTTGAATGGTATTTTGAGAAACAGAGGACCCTGCTGGTGAACCGTCATCGGGTAAATTGGTATGGTCGTTGATAAGTGATCACCTGCGATTTCCTATTCGTGTTAGTCTCGGGTCTCAAGAAATCTCCTCCCGCCCACGGAGGAACCCCGCAAAGTGAGATTCTTCCACACTATGATCGGCATGCTAGGCTCACACGGAAACGTCACTGGCCAGTCACACGTCCATTTCTCGCTTCACGGCAATCCCTCCGATCCCCGGTTGCGCAAGCCGCAAAGGTTGAAAACGGCCACCGGTGGGACCTAGTTGGGCAATGTTGCCCCCTTTGGTCCACTGGCGCATGAGGCGTCGATATGCGGTGCAATGTTTCTCGACATGAACCTTGTGCAGTTCTCGGTGAGGCATCCAGCCCACTGATTACTGTTATTCGATTGACAAGCGGATACGGACTCTCCAAAAAGCGCTCCGACTTTGAGTCGGACCATCGTCGTGCAAACATCGGAACACCATTGAAAACACACGAAAGCTCATTTTCTCACACACTGTACAACAAACATGACGCCTTTCAGAATAAACCTAACATTCAACGGCGCCAGCTTTCTTCAAAAGTCACAGGAAAGAGTGTGATTGTATGACTTTAAAAACGAACTCGTTTGTCTGTAGGGATTTACCTTGATGAGAGATGAGAATCTCATGGTTCTATTCGAAGATCGCGAGAGCATGAAAGTACTAGCTTTCTGCTTTGTCCACATCTACCTATCCTCCAATCTCACGTCCGCCATCTCAGAACAAATTTGAGTTGATCAGAAGCCTGCGGTCCTGACCAAGGCCATAACCCAGTATCGATGCGCAAATGGCGCGCGGTTTGGGCGAGCCGTTCTCCAAATGTCCGTTCCAAGTACACCTCACTGCCGCATAAGCAGGCTTGACCCGCAACACTAGTAGGCATAACGGTAATGATCCAATTTTCATAAGGCATAGAAGCTTCCATCACGCGGTCAACGCGGTGTTGCAGGTCATACCAGGCTGCGATAACCCGACATGAGTTGCATCTACGTGAACCCTGCGGGATACCACCTTGAAGTGTTGGGGGGAAGAGGTTCATTGCTTGGCTCGAGCGTGGGAATGGTATGCCAGGAAAACGACAACGAAACTCGCAATCTGGATAGACCAGTTTGGTTCGACAAGCTGGACAGACTGGATCGGGCCTTGGGTACACATTAGTGGGCAGGAAGTCTTGGAGACCGTAATCTGAGTAACAGACTATGAACAAACAACCTTTGCAAAATATGTGAGCGCACGGTAGGACGATGGCGTCCTTGGGTGAACGTGGGTGCAGATTCGCAAAGTTTTGATGGCCATGGATTTGATGCAAACGACTGACTCCATCGAAACCAGTATCCTCTGAGGAAGGTAGTCCGTCTCCAACAAGATTCATAGGCTCTCTGCAGATTGCGCACTCAAGTGTCAGTCCGTTCCACAAGCTGGGGTTTGCTGTTAAAGTCCTTCTGAGTGATTCGAAATACATCGACGATGGAGCAATGGGGTGGTTTGACGACATGATGGAGGTGAAATTGTGCTGCAAAGAATAAGATCGATTGAGGCCTGAATGCGATTATTCCTGGTATATGTCGTTGTTCATGTGTCGTTGTCACAGTCAAATCACGCCTCCTCTAGATTCGGATCCCGTCCGAAATATATAGTTGACGATGCTTTTGAACAAGTTTGTTCAAGAAAGAACTAAGAGGTCGAGGCAGAATTTCCAAACCATCAATTGTCAAGCAGGTATCCGAGACAAAGCTCGAGGACAAGAGCTTTCCTCAATAACTCAATTCGAACATCAAGAGAATCATCTTTGTTTACCAAGGAAACAATTGCATTCTTCAATTGAGTTAACAAGGAAAATAGAACAAAGAAAATCAAGAATAGGTCGTGGTCAAAGTCTGCATTCCAGCGCTTAAGAGCCGTTGCTCAATTGAACTGGAGTTAGCTGTGATCAACATCGGCAAAAGGTGCCCCATTTAGAATTCGTTTTCGATGATTATTCAATGTTTCACAGGGGTAATTTACACCTGAAAAGCTCGTCTGGACTCTTCTGTGATCCGGTTACAAGATCTGTGAGTAAAATCGAAAGATCACTAGAGCTTATGCCCATCTACTAATCTAGGGGTGTCTTTGGTTCGGCATGGAGGCTTGGAGTCCACAGTCAGTAACGTTCCTTTCAATTGGCTACAGAAACTTTTCAAAACTTGACTCTCGCACATCTCGAGTGATTTTTCAGGGCACTGAGCCCTTTGTGACGTTTCTCGAGGATATCTAGATCTCGATTGAACAAAACACATTGTTTCGCCTGTAGACACAATTCAGACTCCGGCAAAAGTCTCTACTGCGTGAATCACTGAATCAGGGGGTGTTTCTTTTTTTCTTTTTTTAACTTCTTACGCAAATAACAGCATTATCTCCAGCTTTAAGAACAGATAGATTTCTTAAGACCTGTAGCCTGAAGCTATACGGGCAAATGTCAGCAAGCTCTCGGTTTCAAACTACCATTATCTTTAACAATGAGTAAATGGGTTCTTTAATCTACATTGACGGGTTGGTCATTTAAATTAAATTATGAGGCCGAGATCAGCACTGTATCTCGACGTGAGGTCTCGAATATTGCTGGGCTAACGCAAACGAGATGTGATATTCCCGGCGGCTGCTTCTAGGCTCATGTCACTGAACCACTTGTTGCTACATGTACATAATTCAGTCGCTATATCTCTCTCAACTTCTCAGGCTTAAACTTGCTAGCAGTGAAAGCACTTCCCGCCATGATAATACAATTGCGGAGATGTTAAGTCTCTCTGATGTATCTTCCAGGGGTATTTCACCCCAAAAGCCCAGGTTCGTTTCTCGTCTATTATCAGCCTTCGTGCGATTATCCACCAAGTGATCTATGTTTGGCTGCTGAAGGCATCGACATAATTAAATGTCAGGGCCCTATATGTGGCTGATGTTGAGCCCGCCCAAGTTTCATAATCCCTACCGGGCGACCAACCGAAACGGTACGTGGGGGATTCGGGATAGGGTGACAGATCATGCAGGCTGGGACCACTACACTCAGGATAAAATTGCAATTATTACCTCCCTTCCATCTTCAAAGTTGGCACTTCATGTCCCGCCTCCATTCCATGAGATGGAAAGGTCTGGTGTCAGTGTCAATCGAGACAGTGACTTTGCCACGGCATCCCCAAGCTATTTCACTTGTGATGTATCTACATATGTTGAGTGGGATATCACCATCTGCAAGCCGTCTAGATAATGCGAAGAAGCTAAAAGAACCAAACTCACAGTCGGGGGTGGAATGTCTTCATCGCACAGTTCTCGATAGTTCTCCTCGTATTAGCGCCAAAGTCGCTGACTCTAGAACATCGCACACCTAGTCCGTACTCGAGGTGACTTAATTGGGCCACATTATGACCAAGATAATATGTGTTAATCGCGGTACCAAGTCTATGGGATATTAATAATCGGCAATCTTCTGCTTGATTCTCATTTTCGGGGAAGCCCGACAGGTGGGTATCGTGGGGTGACCGAAGCGACCGGAGGGTCACAATATTTTGGAGTCTTGACAGGATGGACCAACTACCACCCTCCCCTCACTGAGTAATACTTTCAGAGATTCGCAGGATCCGCATTGAGACAAGGCCAATCAGTTGTATACGTGTATGTCAGTCAACACAATAACAGAAAATGGAACATCTCTTAACGAAGGCATTCTTCCGCCAAAACATACGGCTTAGCTGTTTCCCTAGTAGCTCGGAATGCGGGATATCCGCAGTGGATGAGAATTTTTACCAAGCAGTGCGTTGAAATCACCCATGTCTACCGGCACGGTTGACCACTACTTCATGACTTGGCCTGTTGGATGACGAGAAACAAAGATATCCAATGAGAATCACTGTAAAAGCTGCCATATTCATAAGTCAGCCTTGGGTTGGATGCGACGTAAGCTATCGGATGTTTGGTTCATGAGTCGTCGTGTTCGTCCCATCCGCGCCTCCTTTAATGTTCTATGCGGGAGGGGCATTTTCTTCTAGAACCCGGTCAGGGAGGTCTCGCGAGGTCCGTAGAGACGTTGACATACACGCAAACGCGTCAGTGACAGGACGTCCGGTGGGATGATCCGGGCCAGAGCCTCGGTGTCAGTAGGGGTAGGGAGGCGGCCCGGTAGGCTGAGTCGGACGAAGCGGGTATTGTGGGCCTATTCTCCCACCTCCCGAGCGCAACATCACCCACGTTCCGGGCAGAAAACTTGCCCTCATTCCCCTTGAATCCCGGGGATGTACGGATAATTCATGTAGTTTTCTCATGCTAAGCTACGACCACACTCTATTCCTGGAACGCTGGATGCAAAATCCCGTAGACCAGATGAGCCTGTTCAACCAGATTCAAGGGATTACGAATATGGATCCTGGTTCTCCGAACTACATCCACTCTATCGGGACGGCCTAGTCGAGGCGCAGAGTAGTCGTAATGGGAGCTCATGCGAAAAGGGATGCCAAGTTGTGGGTAGCGAGAAAACCATGATGAACTTCAGAGTGAAGACACACGTATAAAGCAAAGCTGCTGTTACCGCAATGGAGGAGATTCTAAATCATCAGAAGCAGCAACAGGACCTCATTCAGACCTTCACTAAGACTACTCTGCAAGCTTTTCCACTCAATTACATCGAGATCTCTCCTTCTCTCTTCTCTCCTTCTCTCTCAATCCGTCTCGGCTTTGACTTACACACATCATACACGGCAAGATGAAGTTTGCTACTCTCGCTCTTGCTGCTCTCTCTTTGGCCGCCACCGAGGTCATTGCTCACCCTGAGAAGCTGACCAAGGAGAACGCAAAGAAGGAGGCAGCTCTTGCTGGTCGTTCAACCAATAAGTGCGCTGCTGCAATTGAGAAGCGCAAAGCTGAAATCATCGCCAAGCGCTCTCGGCGCCTCTATGAGCGCCGCGTCGAGAATGGCGACATTCTTCCCAACGTCCACGGCATGTCTAAGCGCAACACCCTTCAATACACCAGCATCCAGAACAACACCTGTCTCCTGGCCCCCGAAACCATTTTTGGTCCCTACGGCGTAGACGGCGAGTTGGTCCGTCACGACCTCCGCGAAACTCAGTCCGGCATTGATTTCTATCTCGACATCGGAATCATTGATGTCGAGACCTGCGAGCCGCTCGAGGGTGCCTCGGCCTCTATCTGGGCCTGCAATGCGACTGGCTCATATGCTTCCTTCACTGGCATTGACCCCGACACCTCCGAGTTGCTTGATGGCTGGAGCAAGCGATCTGATGGCACTACCGACGATGAGACTTTCCTGCGCGGCATTCAGGTCTCCGATGAGGCTGGTATGATCGAGTTTCTTACCAAGTTTCCCGGCTACTACACTTCTCGCTCTACCCACATCCACGTGGCTGTTCAAGCCAACGCCTCCGACGGTGTTGGTTTCAGCCAGAGCGCGCTTCAGCACGTCGGACAGCTCTTCTTCGAGGAAGACCTCCTTTCTCAGGTCTACGCCGTTAGCCCCTACTCCGCCCACCTCGAGACCTTGAACCGCACCACCAATGCCGAGGACTCTGTCCTGTCCAGCGCTAGCGAGGACGGCTACAGCCCCTTCATCAGCGTCTCTCTTCTCGGAGACAGCGTCGAAGACGGCCTCGTTGGCTACATCACCATTGGTGTCAACTCTACCGGTGACAGCATCGCTACCACTGGCACCGATGTAAACCCTCAGGGCTGGATCCCCACTGTTTCTGTAGGAACAGAAAAGATGGCGCAGGCTACTGCCGCTGACCGTGCTGCCGGTTACACTTCTTAAGACGAACAGAAATATTCGGAATTCGCCGATGTTGATCATGGAGCATTGCATAGCATGAGACGGGATAGGAAAATGGTAGCATAGCATGGCGTTATAACATAGATGGTTGTTTGCAATAGACTTCATTTCATTCCATACTCTCTCCATTACTTCCTTCTCAAAGAACATTGACTGAACTTTCAAATGTGCAAGTTATTCATGGAAACCAGGAGTATGGCTCTCGGATCATTCCCCAGATCATATGAGGACGATGCTCCCCAAATTTGGTCAAGTCAGCGCGGTGTACTTCGATATCGTCAAAGCCGACTTTTTGGTAAAGAGAGTGGCCAGCCTCTGTTGCCTCAAGATATATCGGAACCTCTAATCGGAGCGATTCCTGGATCCCGAAGGCGAGGAGATGTTGCCCCACGCCGCGGTGTTGATACTGGGGCTCTGTCACCAAGATATGAAGGTCTGCAATCACTTAGCGTTAGGAAGGCTAGTACTCTTCAGACTTGACGATTTGGGAAGACAACTCACAAACGCACGGCTTGTAGGCCATTAGACGGTCTCTCATTAATCCCACGCCTCCAAACACCAAGCTGCAAGCCTCCTCATTGCAACTTTTGCCCCAAGAATGCAGTTTTCCTGTGCTCAAAGGCATGCCATGTTCGTAGACATGCCATTTGGCAAATCCAACGATTGCGCATTCACCTCTTCGCTCTGTGTCTACTGCCACAAACATTCGAACGGTCGGGTCGTCTCGAAGCTGCCTGATCAAGTCGGTTGTACGAAGCCCTAAGAACCCATCTTTCGGGACGTGACCGGGAAACATAATTTTAGTGAAAGGGCTTTTGCCAAAAGCTACGTGCCCGACCTCTGCACATCGCTTGAGATCGCTCTCAAGCGCAGTTCGAATCTCGATAGGCATGTTCACAAGATGTTGTCGGTGATGACACAGGACTGGGCGAGTTTACAAGTTCATCAATGCAAGTGGGATACCGAGGAACTAAAGCACCATCGCCCACAATCATGACGTTGAAGAATTTGCGGAGCAAGCGAACTCAATGATGCACGCCAGCATATCTCTTGTGGACGTAAGACAAAGTTGAGAAATCATAAATCTGTGCACAAAACAGAGTTTAGACGGAACCTGGAATGGGCACTTCCCGAAAAGGAAGCGCCGTTTGGCCAGCGAACGACTGGGGTGGCGAAGGCATAGCTCAACTTGATTGAGTTTATCTGCGGCTTCGGCTGCATTGCCATCAGACGAAAGGACATTGGGCATGGCATGTGGAACGGATGGGCGGTCTCAGTCTTTGCTCATCTATGTCGGTTGAACTTTCCTCAGCGTCTCAGGCTATTCTAAGTTCCTATAGTGCCTACTAAGTACTTATCATGCTCCCTACACCGGATTTTGAAGATTAGTTCCTACGGCGACGCGGCGCTCGACATATGGCCGCTTCTAATTCCTACCATCACGATATGCAAGCCTCAAACTTAATGATCAAACTTCCGCGACGGCGCAATTGGCACGAGCAAGACAAGTTAATTTAATAGGGCGATAGCCTCTATTGTATTAGTATCTGCTTATTTTCGTTATACATAAATCTCTACTTCCACGCGGCCAGAGCCTTCTTGGTCTCAGCCTTTAGGTCTTCCTCCTGCAGACCCAACAACTTAACCGCCGCATTGTCCTTTGTGGCATTATTGTTGCCATCAGCAAAGCTGTACTGCTGCAACAAGTCGATAAAGGCGCTGAAGTCACCCTTGGACAGCTTCTCATCCGCAATCTTCTCCAGGTCGGCAGTCTTGACGTTGCTGACGGCGAAAGTAGAGCCAGTCAACTCTTCAACAACCTTGAGCAACTCGCGCTGAGTTGTCGTGAATGAAGCAACATCAATGTACTTGTTGGCTGTCGCCTCGGTGTTCTTGAGCACGCCAGCAACGGACTTTCCGATGAAGGGAAGAGATGATGGCGAAACAGGCTCGTTTCCAGAGTCAAAGATTCTGATAGCCTTGTTTTTAACATCGAAGCCCAGAAGGCCACCGCTGAAGTCCTATGCTAGATCAGCACGCTGACTACATGTGAAGATGGGAGAAGGTGGTTATTAGCTTACCCAATCGAAGAAGGGCCCAGTAGAGATACCAGTCCACGTGAATGAGCTGTTCTTCTCAGAAAGCTCAATCAAATAGTCAACAAGCTCAATCTTGGGGGTCAAGATGCCGCCAATCTTAGAGCCGCTGGCCTTGCGAGTGTTGATTCCGAATTCTGATGGGATGAAGCGCTTGACTTGAGCGGCAACAGCAGCGTCGGCGAGTGTCTTTTGACTTCCGAATCCAGCATTTCCAACGACAGACACGACGGCGTCTTGGCCCTTGAAAACCTCTGTGACAGCTTCGACTGAGGAGAGGTCAATCTTCTTGACAGTGGCCTCAGCGGGGAATGTTGCGCTGGACTCCTTTCTCGAGACTGCTGTGACTTCAAAACCGGCGTCAATGAGGCCACGGACGATGCTGGGACCAAGGTTTCCGGAACCCTACCGGAATTAGTATCGGAACGGTGAGTAGCATGACAAGTGAACTTACTCCGACAACAGCGACCTTCTTGATGGCAGACATGTTGAGAATCCTGAACCTAGTGGAACAATGTTGTGAAATTTAAGAATTGGAGAATTCGAGAGTTGTTTATGGTTTGTTATCTTATTAGTTGTGAGTGTCTTAAATTTTATCTCTATGCTTAGACGTTGGGTACAACCTGCTTATATGGTTTGCTGGTGGACCGCTGTCTACAACCTTCACCCCGCCTCCACCGAGCTATCGCGCAATAACTGGAGATCTCGCACGATTGTGTATGCAGCACGCAAGATCCACCACGGTTTCGCACTCAGTATTATCAATCAACGTCTCTGTCGTCTGGTGTAACGGCCCCTCCCGGCGAGCGGGCATTGCTAAGGCGCCGACCTGACCCCTCTGTGTTCCGGTGCCCCCACCGCATCTTCTCGGAAACAAAGTGCTTCCGGACTCATTTTGCTTCCGAGGAACAGTGGTGACATGGCGTGCAACACTAACAAAGAAGGTTCCGGCTACTGAGTGATGAGGCGATCCATTTAGACTCGGCACGGTACCCTCCTGTCGGCAGCTAAATGTCTTGGGTTTGCCGCTAAGTTTAGTTCGGCAATGGCAGTATGGTATTTCGTCAAAAGCCTAGGCAGATGCGGACACGGATTTTTCTGATTGGCAATTCAGCGAGTCCTTCACCGATCCCATACCGGAACAATGCGCGAAGTCTTTTTGGACACATATGCAAAATGCAATCGAGAGCTTCTAGTAGATCCGATGTGCATCCGTAACGAGCCCATATTACGCATCAGAGAATCGCATGCTACTCTGGAAGAAGTCTGGGCACCTACAGGCTACTTACGTGACCTGTGCAGAAGCCACACAGCGACAGTATCCCAACGGTCTCTTTGTTCAACCTTTATATCCGACACTGATTATAAAGCTAACTTCCGCAAAGAAAGAGTGTTTGATTTCCTATTCCTAACTCAAAAAACAAAAAACTCCACTGAAGACAAAACAGGGGACTTTGTCGCCGAAGGAAACATGTTTTTACTCTCTGAGACACCTTTCAATATTGGAGTTCAACGTCAAGCGGTTTCGTTGTCCGAGAGACAAGGGGGCGTATTTTTCCCACCAAAAAGCTAGTACCTATGCAGACTGATGTCGAAGGTTATTCCTGCTCCCTGCTTCATATTCCACCAACCCGGATCAAAACTGCGGTGCTATACCCTTTCTGACTCTCCAGCTGAAGGGAAGAGATTTGACGTGGCTGCGAAAGATATGTGATGCTCAGCCCTCTCAGCTCAACTGCTCAGAGGCATGCTAGGAAATGAAGCCCATGCCGTGCACCTCCAGCAGCTTGGAAGAATTGCGTGTCTGCGGAGACCGTCCTGGGCCTGAGCCGCATTCCAGAGCAGAGGGGTCCAAACCACGTGTCGAGAATTAGGAGAAGAATAGATGAATTGAGGACTGGAACTCAGTGAGACCTGAGTTTAAAACATGCAAGCCCTAAATGGCCCAAGACTCTGGGGAGCGAAGTTGGCATTCTGTAGACATGGTTGAAATGCAGGTCCATGTTGTTCAAAGGTAAACAATGCAACCAAGATGTCGGTCAACGACCATCGCTATAAATGGAGATGGTGATGCCGCCATCAACGTCGTTATCACTTGTGTTACCAAGCAAGGCAGAGGCCAGATCCACGTCTATCCGCCGCGCCGGCTATCATACAGTCTTTACCGCCCGAACAATGTCGCTCTTCAGCACACGTACGCTCGTTACCGCCCTTTTGTTGGCACAGTCATTCGCTTTACCCGCCCCGGAATCCAAGCCAGTCCAGCTCGAAGAAAGAAACATTTGCAACGACGGCGAGCTTGCTGCCAAGAATCCACGCGCAGCTTTCTTCCGCAAGGTCGTGGATGAGTCAAACTACAGCAACCATAGCAGAGTACCGACGCCAAAGGATGTTCCCCTAAAGGTCGGCATCATTGGCGGTGGAGCTGCCGGACTCTACGCTGCCATTCTCCTTGACTCCCTCGGAATTGACTACGACATCCATGAGGTTTCCGGACGCATCGGCGGGAGAATCTACACCTACCATTTTGATCAAGAGGCTTGGGACAAGTCAACACCTGCAGACCCTGCCTACTATGATTACTACGTGAGTTGTTGTCGCAATACCACGTACCATTGCCTAAGTAGCTAACACGATCACTGCAGGACGTCGGCGCCATGCGCTTCCCTCCGATGCCTTACATGAGCCGCATCATCGGAAACGACTCATGGAGTCTTATCCCCTACATCAACGCGAGGGTAGCCGAACGCGACCAGGTTGTCAAGAAACACTACATCTTCAGAACGGACAACACGTTCAGACGATTTAATGGCATCACCTCTCTTCTCCAAGACCCAAACTCTGCCTCCCCTGCCAGGTACGACGTTCCGGTCTTCAACTCGACCTTTAACACGCAGTCTGCGTACAACGTGTGGAAGGCTCAAGTCAGCAACATGACGACAGCACTTTCAAACAACTTTGACACAGGTTTCAACCTCCTCATGAAGTATGATTCCATGACGGTCCGGGAGTTCCTCTTGGACCAGGGCTTTACCAACACCGAGATCGACTGGATGGAGACCATCAACGACGCCACAGGTCACTACGACATGTACTCCATGTCTCAAGCCGTCCTAGAGCAGTGGATCTTTGACAGTGCAGACATTGACAACTGGTCGCTGATCAACGGTGGTATGGACATGTTGACCAAGGGCATGAACCTCATTGTGAAGAACAAGCCAGTTCTGCACAACAGGGTTTCCGACATCAAGAGGAATGCCAATGGCTCCTTGAAGATTGTCGTCAACGGCACCAAGGAGTACGACTACGCTCATGTCATCTCGACTGTTCCGTTGGGCGCCCTCCAGGCTATCAACATGACCGAGCTAGACCTCAACTATTTCGAAAACCATGCCATTCGCTCTCTCAAGTAAGTTCACCTATCTTCTACTTCAGCCGGATTGCTTCTAAGCCCAGGCTAACTTGTTACTTCAGCTACGATCCTTCGACAAAGATTGGATTCAAGTTCAAGTCTCGCTGGTAAGCTGTTTTCGGCCATAGCATCAAATTTGGGGTTTCAACTAACTCACTAATTGCAGGTGGGAAAACCTCGCCACCGGTCCTTTCAAGGGTGGCCAATCCTTCACCGATCTTCCCATCCGCCGCTGTGTCTACCCCTCCTACGGCGTCGATGTCCCGGGTGCCCCAGGAACCATGATCGCCAGCTACGTCTGGGGCCAGGATGCCTCCAGACTAGGCTCCTACATGAATCCGCACAACGAGAAGCAACAGGCACCTTATCAGCCAGAGAGCATTGACGTCATGGTCGACTTGACTCTGAGGAACCTGGCAGAGCTCAACGGCGTGTCTCACGAGTTTCTCCTGTCGCAATTTGAGGGATACCACGCCTACGACTGGTACGGATCGGCTTATTCCAACGGCGCCTTTGCCATCTTCGGCCCGGGTCAGTTCAGCAGCACGCTACCGTGGTTGATGAGGCCTTCTGCTGATGGCCACATGCACTTCGCGGGCGAGGCGCTGAGTTCCGGCCACGCTTGGATCATTGGTGCGGTCAACAGCGCCTGGAGAACTGTCTTTGAGATTCTTTGCACTGAGGGTCTGGAGGACAAGAAGAAGCAGTTCGTTGAGCAGTGGGGTGTCATTGATGAGGTTGACATGGGCTGGTATGATTGGTCTCCAGAGGGGTTTCCATGAGAGCAATAGGATCTCGGCTCCAGGCGCGGGGTTGCGGGGTGCATGGTGCAGCATCGAAGACAGCTAAAGGTTGCGCGCATCTGTCTTCAGCCAGGAATACGTATTTCATTGTCTACTTTTACTACCAAACTCAACAAGATATACGTAATGTTAATTCTACAATCACACACATATCCGTAAGGCCATCTGTGTCGTACCGCAATGCACGTTCACTATTTTAGTTTTTGCGGACTTCGTACAATCAATGGGGTATTATCCCTGCCTTGATCTCTGAAGCCACACCAAACTAAATTGTGTCTGCAAGTTCTCGGGAGCTACACGGACCAATTTGAGATCCGCTCGTAGGAGCCGTCATTATGAGCCATCTCGACTCATCCACACTTCCTAATTCAGCAGACCGATTCCCCACCCAACCAACTCCCTTTCTGATTTGAATCTCTCCGGTCACTCGTTTCCACGTGCCGTCGCTTTACAACATCGTACAGGGAGACTTGAATTCCCTGAATTGTCTCTAGACCTAAATTAAAATAATCTTTTGTCAAAGTACTTCTGCCTCTCATTCAGAGAGAGGCCCCAATAATCTGACTCCATGGCAACACTACAATCATCCGCATTTCCTACGTGCAGCTGGACTCGACCAGTATTCTACCGAGAACAGCAGCCAAAGGAGCCAGAACCACCTTGGGGAGCTTACCTGGTGGGATTCCTATCAGGCCATGGGCCCTATGTTTGGGTGGCAGGGCATCACGACAGACTCAGGAGATGGATCTCAGCTTCCGGACTACCAGATCCCTCTCGATCCACAACTTGAAGCCGATGAGTTGCCTCGAGCAAGTAGTCGGGATGACAGCATCGCCGCGCCGGGGGCGTTGCATACAGGTCGGGAAGATGTCTTTCTGGGTATGCTTGGTAGCATCGAGCCTTCCCAATCACCAGGACCGCATGGTACGTTCAAGTGGTGTTGATTCACCTAGCCATCTTCTTACTGACATCCATCTTAGACTGTCGACCATCTCAAACGACCACTCATAGAAGCCCGCAGGAAAGCATTCCAACCACCTTAGATAACCCCGAGTCCATCTTCTCCTCGACCTTTCCTCCAAGGAGCACCACTTCCGATCTTCTAGCCACTCAGCCCTCAGCCCCCGCAACTCAGCGCCGAAATCACTCTGCATCTGGCACCAAACGCAAAGCCAACGGATCTCCAACGACTGAACTCGATTCAATCGATGAAGATGACGCCAATGCTATCAAAAGACAGCGTAATACTGTCGCAGCTCGAAGATATCGTCAAAAAGGCCGTGACCGCATAATGGAGCTAGAATCCGCTCTCAAAGTTGTCGAGGAGGAGCGTGACAAACTGAAGCTGCAGCTCGCGAGGAAGGAGGCCGAGGTTGACGCTTTGAGGGAAATCATGAAGAAGTAGGCAGTTAGCTGCTTCCACCGGGGGATCGCAACATGTATCAGTATGAAACCTTCGTTCGTAGATCATCTCGTTGCGGACTGACATGAGAAGTGTTCATCGCCCCCAAAGTGTCTAGTAATATTCCATCTGATGTATTACTCCAGCCTCAATTTGGATCAAAATGAGCGCACCATAGTGATTCAGACCCGGGACTGTCATTCAGGCTGGCTCTCTAAATGAATCATCACATTAACAAAGCTATGATTCTCCTCGTTATCCCAATGCACCACCGCCCCAACGACACCCCACGGGAATTGGCGAATCGAGCTTTGTTCGAGAGACACAACTCCGTCAGTAAATGACGAGAAGGAATGAAACCCAATGGACAAGTCATTGCTTGAGGGTGCTGGCGTGACTTTACAGCGCCACATTTGGTTAGGTGACTCTGCCCATGGATTATATCCATACAAGACTGCGAACTGTAACACTTGTCGATATCCTCTCAATTCTTTGAATTCGACCACGAAAGCCCAGATTGGATTGCACATAAGCGCGGCCACTCTTCCAAATTGCTGCAGCTCGGTCCGGAAGGCATATGCATTCCCTTTCATCTCCATTTTCAGACTGGGATATGTAGCAATGACGGTCGTAGATACAGTCTCATTCCGCCTGTCAAACCGCAACTGGGAATATTCGGCCTTGGGGGTCCATGACTCTCCTGGGGATGGGACATAGTACTCCGGAGTTGTGCGAAGGTAGAACTTTGTTGATTGAAACGTCTTTATCCTTGAGATAGGGACCAAATAGAGTCGATTTGTATTGCGCCGAAAAGCCCTGGTCGCGCTGTCCATATCCATATGAGTTTCTTCGTTTGACAGCTTGACACAGAGGTAATATATGCCTTCTGGTAAATGCATATTTAAAGTAGTCCACGCGAGCCTGGTGTCTGGATGTGGGTTCAGTACCCTGGTCGTGAACATGGTAATCAAGATACCACGCGGAGATAATGTAGGTGGCGAGAACTCAGGCTGAAGTTGCGGATGATTAATATCGCGATAGTCGCCTCCGAAGTAAGGCTTAATGCACCTAACCATCATCTCTTTATCTAGCTCGATCAATCGTGGACCAGGCGGTTCTTGTACACTGATTCCCTTCATGTCTTTGTCGAAGTCTCTCTCAATTGCGGCTTTCGGAACGCAAGTCGTATCTAATCTTACAGTGCCAAAGTCTCTTGGATGTGAGGCGAGAGCCGAGGAGCGTGTTCCGTGTGGCTGAGGTGACGCATCGTACGACGTCCAGGCGATCAAGCTGTAGTCTTCAATGGTTCTGATAATTTCCTCTTGAAGACGGCGGAACGCCCGGTCGCCCTCTCCGTACAGAAGCGGCATATTGATCTCAAAGATGCCTAACAGGCAATAAGCCGTGTCTTCAACGCGAGTTGTCTCTCGGCTGGCAGCCCATTGCATTCTTCTCCAAACAGAAAACATTGACAGCCTTTCAGCTCCGTTGGATTCGAGAACCACTTTGTCGATCATGGTACGTTGGTTAATGATGCCCGAAAGATCACTCCTCGTCCCCAGAAGGGACCAGTCCGTAGCGTGAAACTCGACTCTTTGCGGTGCAATAAGCTCTTGGAGAGTCCAACCTCGAGTGAACCATCGGCTTCCGAGGAAGGTCTCTCGATCCTTCTCGATGGACATAACATGACTCGGGTCCAGATCAGGAGTGAGGTCCTGAAAGCCAATAAGCGAAACGTATCTCAAGGGAGGCACATCTTCCAGATACGCGTAGCAGATCTCAGCTTCTCTGTACCAACGGAACATGGAGTTGATGGCCTCGGATAGCTCAGAGCTCGAAGACTTGTCAATACAGCATGTGTCGATCCAGATCCAGTCAAAGCCATCACCCAGAGCGAGCGCACAGGCGCCCCTGATCTTTCTCCATCCAGCTTTGACACTGGAAGGAGCCTCGTCTTTTGCTTCTGTATCCTGAAGAACAATCTCCTCCGAGCCCCAGGTATGGGAAAGAATGGCATACTTGGGTCTTTCGCTGACAAACTCTGTCACCTTGAGCGCCGTGGTGTTTAAGAGTCGCATGTTGATGGTGTCAAGATGTCCATTGGGGAGGGTGTGGGGTCAAGCAGGCAAAAAAGTGCGGGAATTCATCCCGATTTCTAGGCAGCTTGCAGCCACGTGATGCATTCATCCACTTCAGCTGAGGCTGAGTTATCTGCATGCCGCAGACGGTTGATTGGTCACAGTCGAACTTAGCATAGAATCATGGGTTTGAGAGTTTTTCTATTTCAATTTTCTAGTGACCTTACTTAAGGAGCTTCAGTCGGGTCCCTGTCACGTTTTGTTAGCCTCGTTTTCTTACACACACTTCATCAAGTCATTTGACAACATACCAATCGGTCACCAAGTGCTCATCGAGCGCATCCAACGCAGCAAGGTCCTCCTGGGAGATTTCATACTCGGCCACGTTCGCGTTCTCAATGAGACGCTCCTGGCGCACACTCTTGGGAAGAGTAATCATTCCACGGTCCAGAGACCAGCTACAGAGGCATTAGTCAGATGCTGTGATCATATTGAAACAGGGATGACAACTCACCGAACAAACAGCTGCGCAGGAGTGCAGCCGTACTTCTTGGCCAGCTCCAAGATCTTGGGGTGCTTCATGCGCATGCCGCGGGCCAAGGGCGCATAGGCCTCAATGGCGATGTTGTGCTTGGCGCAGGTCTCTCTGATGCGAGTCTGCGTGTTGAAGGGGTGAACCTCGATCTGGTTGATGACGGGTGCGATGCGAGGCTTCGATGCCATCAACTCTTCAATCTGTAAATGTTGTCAGCGTGTCTTGAGTTCCCAAACTCAACGCCCCAGCAGGACTCTCGAAAGTCTGAGCAAACCCACATGAGCAGCACCGTAGTTGCTGACACCACCCATCTTCACCTCCCCAGCATCAATCGCATCCTCAATCGCCTTCCAACTCGTCAAACGAGCCTCCTTGCCACCATACGGACTATGCAGCAAAAACAAATCAATGTACCCCAGCCCGGCAACCTGAACAGACTCCTTGATCGACTTGCGAACGGCGTCGTACGAGGTACTGCTGCTCGCCAGCTTGCTCGTATAAAACACGTCCTCGCGCTTCAGACCCTGCGTGTTTTGAGGGCTGGCAAGGAAATCGGCAATTGCTTTGCCCGATTCCGCTTCGTTGTTGTACATTTGCGCGCAGTCGAAGCCGCGGTAGCCGGCGGTCAGGGCCCATGGGATGGACTTTGTGGCTTCGCGGCCGGACATGCAGTAGAGACCCAGCTGGATCTGGGGGATGGACTTGCCATTTGCGAGCTTTGGTCTGCATTAGCTGATGTGCCCGAAGTTACGGGGCTGTGGATAATATGAATGGTATCATGGTGACATTCAGGGTGAGAAGTGAGAACTCACGGTGAGGCGCGTGGCCAGAGTGTACTTGTTGGACGCCATCGTGATCGCTTTGGTCTCACTTTCGATATCGTAGGATTCGACTTCGGAGAGAACAAAGTGAGAAGGAATCCAGAATTCACTCGGAATTGAGCGTCGCAAGAGTTGTCGCCGACATTGCGGGCTGTACCCGCCGTGACATCACGCTGAAAAGAGGGGCGGTGGCGGGGCATCATCCCGCCCCGGTTTCGGTCTCCGAACAAACGTCTTGAAATGTCCGGGAGCCAAACTTCAACTCGGACCTGAACACAGACGCATCTCGGGAGCGCGCTGCACCACCATTGGTTCCGTGAACATATTCTTGCGCTATTTTCCTGTCAAGCTCGCCCGATCTCCGAGAGAATCGTACGAGTAAGGTAGCATCAACGCCAGACCGGGCTTTTACACCACACTCGTCCCGCAGTTTCCAATACATCCGGAGGTGATTCCGCGGCACAAACTCGAGCGCCGCCTAAAGTTTCCAGCGCTGGGTGTCACAAAAGAATATCAAGCGACAGCACTCAACTTGCACGAACATCATGAATCGTCTATGCATTCTTCTCACGGGGTATCTAGGGTGGTTGCCTGCGACTCACTTACATCCCCTCAAAACAATCCCGCAGCTCCAACACGCAATTGCAATCTTAAAATCAAAGGAAAGTTGATGCTCAAATGCTTATGATACACCCCACGTCTGGCGAACTCAATCATCCCACTCCTCATCCAGCTGGTCTATCAGTCGGTTCTCATCCTCACGGTTGCGGCCTCTGCTCGGTGACCCAGACAGATGGCTGTATCCGCGTCTCCCGGGAAGTAGCTGTGCACAAGAAGAGGTCGCGATAATGAACATGTCCTGCATATCATGTCAGAATCGATTCTGAGAAAAAGAGTCGCGAATACTACGTACACTGACAAAGCCCCAAATGCCAGCCCAGAGGCTGTAGTTGGGAAGCTGTCGCCAACCGCGCGCATGCGCGACAGTCCTTTGGTAGAACACGCCACCTCCAAAGTAGACGAGTACGGCAATGACAAAGATGATGGCAAACACACTGCCGGGACCAACGCTACCGGGTTGGTGAGGTTCGGCTCTGGGGCACGCATGCTGGGAACGGGCCTCGAAGAAGTACGCGCAGTCATCGGGGTCTGAGCCGACAAAGGAGATATGCGCAGCTCCACCGACCTGCTCGGTATCGCAATGGAAGGAGATGGTGGCAGACTTGCGGCGCGTGGTCGAGTCTGAATCGTCCTTATCGGCGGTGACCTTGTTTTGGGTGTTGCCAAAGGCGCTCAAAGCCGTGGATTCCTCCTCGTCGGCGTACTTGTTGTATGACGCCCCATCATGGGCCTTGGATCGTTTCGATTTGGTCTTTCCACATGGGGAACCGTTCTTGTACTGCAGGACGAGTATGCGCCCCCGGGTCTGAATATCCATGGATGATGAACTGAAGATCGATGTGATCAGTACTTGTGCGTCCGGTGAAGGGATTCGCGGGATACATACCCAATGGAGTACACCTCATTCTTGTATTCGTAGAACGCGCTCACGTTCTTCGATTCGCTCTTTGTCAGGCCTTCAACGTCGTCAAGTGCCTCAATGACTGGCGCGCAAATGTTCAAAGTGAAGTTGCGGCCATAGTCCCATCCTCTGGCATGATAATCGGTCGTGACACCTGACTTTGATGACTTGCCCTCCTCCGGCTTGACGGCGATATCCGGCCGCAAGTCGTAGAAAGCCCCGCTGCCGCTCTTGGATGCCGCCGTACATGCCGGTGCACTCGTTGTCGTTGAAGACGTCGCGGTATCGGCAGCGCGAGCTGTCGCAGCTGCGAGAAGGAGCAAAAGTGTCGAGGAATGTGGGAAATGCATGATTCTGACTCTGTTTCGGTGCAATGCCGATAAGGATGAGTTGGAATGAAGGATCGTTAACGTCGGCGCCCCTGTGGACGCGGGGGGTGACGTGGGCGCGAGAAGACCCCTATGGCGTCAATTGGAGACAGTTGGCCACCGGGAACCCAAATCGAAGCGAATGGTGTAGCGATTTTGCTATGCGACGAGAGTCAACGATGGCGGAACGTGGACACAATTCTGTTGGGAGAAGATGAGAATTATCGAGGTGCGCAGAGCAGAATGAGTTGCCTGGCCACGAAAGCCACCTTGGTCACTTCAATTCGTCAGCCTTCATCTGCAGGGAATGACGGGAGTGACCGGGGAGTGGGCATTGATTGGTGGATGGGCCCTCCTTGCAGCATCCGCCGGAGGTAGAGCACCGCCAGGCTGCAGTGTCCGGAGAGGTACCCATCCATCTCCAAGTCACGTGCTCGTCCTCATTGCACCTGCCGCCTTGAGGACAGTCAGTTGCAGTCCCAATCTTAGTCAGCGTGTCAGATAAAAGCGGTCCTGCGATTGCCGACCCGCCCGTACCGTACCTAACAGGACCCGCCCGTTTCTGATACGTCCAGCTGGGCCAGTGCCATGAATGTTCCTTGCAGGTGTAAGACGGGAGGGATTCCTCTCACCGGTTTACTACCTACACCACCTGTGATTGAACTTATACACATTCGTGTTGTCCGAAAGGGGCAGTGTAGATGCACACGCAATTAAAGCTTCTCCCAGTCCTAATCTTCGGACCGTGTAGCTTTGATATCGTCCGATGCTTGGGAACGTCCCCCCGGACGCCGCCTGCCTCGGTGGAACCATTCCTCCGGGGAAGCTACGACGGGACGAGACTGGTGCTCCACCGTACAGCGTAGGTAAACCGTTTCGCAGCCCCACCCTTCGTATAGCCCAATGAGACGGCTCAACTCTTTATTAGCGTCATCGAATTGAGCTCCATGAGGTCACCCGGAACACCAGAGCTCCGGCGCAAAGAGTCCTCCACAGCCCACCTGGCGATCAACAGATACTGGGGTCGATACTGAGCTCTGAAGCTGCTGTTACTGTCGCATTCGTATTTCCACATCGGGTTGGTGGGGCATACAAATATTCACATTTTCCTCTTCATCTACAAAAACCTTCTCGCCAAAAACCACGGATCATACTCGCGAAGCTCACCACGAGCTTGTTCCCCTTTTCCATCCCATCGTCCAGACTCGACAGCACTTGCTTTGAGGGAACGGTCGACATGGCGTCCAAAGTAGAGAAGGACGCGGTCCAAAAGCCGCATGGCTATGAGTTCGGAGGGCCGTGAGTATTCTAGATTATCATTGTATGAAAACCTAGCTAACCCGCGGCAACACAGTATCGGCGCTTTCGGCATCTCTTTCGGTCTCCCGATCCTCGTCTACCTCTTCACCTTCAGCTGCAACGACGTGTCGGGCTGCCCTGCTCCTTCCCTTCTGAGCCCCTCGACCCTCAAGCTCGATCAACTCAAGCGCGAAGTTGGATGGCCCGAGGAGGGCATCTGGGGCCTCGCAGACAACAAGGTCACTGCTGCCGTCTTGGGATACTACCTCTTCAACGCGCTCCTCTACCGTATCCTCCCCGCGACCGAGGTCGATGGCGTCGAGCTCGCCTCTGGCGGCCGCCTCAAGTACCGATGCAACTGTAAGCTGTGCGAATCCAAAGAGAGAGAGAGAGGCTTTCACTAATAGATGCAGCCTTTGCTTCTAGCATGTTTATCCTGACCGTTTGCCTCGCTGGCACCATTGCCCAGGGCGCCGAGTTCCCTCTCTGGACCTTCATCACCGACAACTACATCCAAGTCGTTACAGCCAATATGCTTATTGCCTATGGTATTGCGACTTTTGTGTACGTGCGAAGCTTCAGCGTCAAGCAGGGTAACAAAGAGCTTCGCGAGTTGGCTGCGGGTGGACACTCTGGCAACCTCATCTACGACTGGTACATTGGGCGCGAGCTCAACCCCCGCGTTACCATCCCTCTCCTAGGCGAAATAGACATCAAGGAGTGGCTGGAGATCCGACCCGGTCTGTTGGGATGGTCTCTGATGAACTTTGCGTGGATGGCCAGACAGCACCGCACCTACGGCTTCGTCACCAATAGCAGCGTCTTCGTCTCTGCCGTCCAGCTTGCGTACGTCATTGACTGCTGGTGGAATGAGCCCGCGATCCTGACGACGATTGACATCACCACGGACGGCTTCGGCTTCATGCTCTCCTTTGGCGACCTCGTCTGGGTTCCGTTTGTCTACTCCCTGCAGACTCGTTACCTGGCCGTGTACCCCGTCTCGATGAGCCCCTTGGGCATGGCCGGTATCGTCGGACTCATCGGCGTTGCCTTCTCCATCTTCCGTCTGTCCAACAGCCAGAAGAATGCCTTCCGTAGCAACCCCGACGACCCAAGTGTTGCACACCTCAAGTACATCGAAACCAAGACCGGAAGCCGTCTCCTCGTGTCGGGCTGGTGGGGAGTCGCTCGTCACATCAACTACCTTGGCGACTGGCTCCAGGCATGGCCGTACTGCTTGCCTACGGGTATGGCTGGATACACCATTGTCTCGGCAGGCACCGGATATGCCCAAGCCGGACTCGAGGGAGCTTTCAAGATGGCTGATGGTCGTGAGGTTATCCAAGGCGCGGCTCGTGGCATGGCGACTCCCATTACCTACTTTTACATTGTTTACTTTGCCGTCTTATTGATTCACCGCGACCGCCGCGATGACGAGAAGTGCTCTCGCAAGTATGGCGAGGACTGGGAGAAGTACAAGAAGATT